>OX336378.1:30039816-30639816 GCA_946902895.1 Fragum fragum | reverse complement strand
AGAGTAATAATGATAGTATAATCGAACTTACTCCCGTAGTAATCCTTACTACGCGCGTATGGCATGGTCTCTATTAACTCGAACTCGGGATTTTTTATTTCCTCTGTTAGACTGGCGTGTTTGTCACTAGAGTAATAATGATAGTTTAATCGAACTTACTCCCGTAGTAATCTTTACTACATGTGTATGGTATGGTCTCTACTAACTCGAACTCTGGAAATTTGATTCCCTCTGTTAGACTGACGGGGTTATCACTCCAGTAAAAATCTATAGTCTCTGTACTGTGACCATCTGCAAACAGGGAAATCAAGACAGATTTGGTTCCCTATAAGAACCGATGTCTTACCACAAAGGGTTCTCATTTGGATAATGGTTCTTATTTTGATAATCGAAATCGACAGCCACCGCACAATCAAAGACTTTGACGCAAATTAACCCATTACAACCCAAAATTTTTATGCGTTAATGAAATAGGGTATCGGGAAACTTGGCAAGAATAGAAATTGCTCGTAACAAGCAATTTCTTAATTTTCCTCCATGTTTTCTGCTTCATATCACCCTAATTTTTCAAATCAAACCAACTTTGTTTTGTCACCTTCAACTTCTTTCAATTTGGACCAGTTTGTCGTTTCGAAATGGGTTAATAAATCATTGGGAAAAATATTTGGTGTGTTTAATCAGTACAGCCGCTCATTGCAGCAAGTATTTAAAACATTCTAAAACGACGCAATTTTGAAATAAAGCTAGAGACAACAAATTTAAGTTTATGGAATTTCAAATTTCATTAACCCATTCCCACTTGACAAAATTTTAGACTGGTCCAAAATGAAAGGAATTTCAGATGATAATTTAAGGTTGATGAAATCATAGATTTTTCATCTTTCTGATTAGAAACATTGTATAAAATGAAGAGATTGCTTGTTACAGGCAATTTCTTCATTTTCTACAATGTTTTCCAAAGCTTTTGTTCTTTGGTGCGTCTAAAAGCTTCGTTGAGTGGGAATGGGTTGAATCTATTGGGTAGAGAACTTTGTGGACAGAGAAGAGAGGCATAAAAAATGGGTTGTGTGAGAATGGGTTTAGGAGAACATGTCCCCGATCCGTCGAGCCACGATAGTACTTGGATTGGTGACCACCTGGAATTACCGAGGACTGTAGACTTGACATATCCCGACACAGTGACGCTTTTTGATGCCCCTCAAGAAAAACAATTGAGAAAACATTGTGTAAAATGAAGCAATTTCTTCATTTTCCGCAATTTTTCTACCTAGAAATGTGAAAAGAAATCATAAATTTGCGTCTGCAACTCCTTTCAATTTGGACCAGTCTAAAACTTTGCTATCTAGTAATCGGTTAAAGAGAGAAACAGGAGCAGATGGGAGCTCGAAAAGGATGGTAGTACTGGTTTGAGAAATACTAGGAATCCATTGATAGGTGCTCCAGCCGCCGCGATATGACCGAAATTCTGTTAAAAGTGGCGTTTAACTAAATTCATTCAACCAATCAACAATTTACCAAAGAACAAACGAGCACCATGGTTCCACGATGTTTTGTTTCGTAATCTTAGGTTAGTCACTTTATCTGAGACACAAACAATGCTTTTTCGAAATTTATCAAAGCATTTATATCTTCAGCCACAGTCTATATACGAAGTTCTAAAGCAATTTCTCCTTTTACTACAATATTTTCTACCACATAGTTCATTTCAAATTGCATGTTATGTTCATTTTCGTCTGCAAACTCATTCAATTTTGACCGGTCTAAAATTTCAAAAAACGGGAAAGGGTTGAATGGAGAATGATATGTTCTTAAAAACATGCTCCTGAAAAAGAAACAGATCTCATTAGCTTCAAAATAGTCAAATTGTTTCTGTATATTGCTATACGGGTATTTGTATCACAGCTGTTTACATTATTTCTATATCTTGGTGAATATATGCATGTATTTAAAAACCTAACATGTCATGAATTATTTCGTTAACTGATCAATATAAAAATCAAAGGACTGAAAGTCCTTAGAGCGGTTTTGCTGACTTATCAGTAACCGCACTCAATAATGCCAGCATGTATCATCAATATGAGTAAGTAAATCGTACACCTAAGTAGCAGGAGCAGCTGGAGGCTCGTTAAGGATGTAGTGGTAGTACTGGTGTGTGAACTACCAGGATTCTATGGTTAGGAGCTCCAGCCGCCCCGATATAACTGAAATACTATTTAAAGTTGCGTTAAACCCTATTCAATAAATCATGATCCCTTACTGTTTACCGAAAACGTTATTTTGATTTAATCACAACGTCTTCATTAATATTATTTCATCAGTGCTTGAAAATTTGTGGTTGTGTGGTAAAAGGTTAAAGGATAAAAGGTAAAGAAATCAAAGCTAACATTCAATTCTTTTTTCGTTGAGCATGTTATTATTACAATTGAAGTACTACATGTCCGTTTCAAAGATATATTCGAATTTGAGGTAAAAGGTGTTTTATTCGATGGGGTTAAATAGGCCCTTGAATCGCGACTATAACAGAGTTGTAACTTGTTACATATACTGTGTATACGAGGTGTAAATTTTCTCAGCCCTGCCAGGTCAAAACACTAACAGACAGTTGACATGTTTTCGCTATCTCCACTAACAACTGACCTAGATTCTATCTAGAAACGCGAAGAAGTCATTTCTCTCATTTTGACAATTCATTAGACAATTTACCATATTTATATTTAATCACAGTTTTAAACCATTTTCCTGGATATTAGTGACTAAAAGGGGGCTGTTGACATTCAGCAAGTAAGTTATTTTCTTCATCAGCGATGAAACAAGATGGAGGCGATCACATAGATTTTCACTACAAGTTTATGAGCATGCGTGGAAATGAGCGGAAATGTGTGAAAACTTGTTTCCAGTTGATCGATTCGAAATACCGGGTTTTTCCTAAAAAAAAACGCTAAAAATGACTCACAGCTTTCCAGTTCTAAAGTACACTCTTGGGTATCGAAAGGATATTTTTGAAGAAACATCAGGCAAGAAAACACACCGGTTACTCTGTAAATATACAAAATATCACAAGTACACTGCAGATGATAAAGACGAATATAAAATGAGCCTGTGCGTGACATTTCCAACCATTTCGCATGTGTGTGAGTCACACACATTGAGCACCCTGGACAGTCATTTTCGGCATTTAGAACATTCGCTGAATGTTTAAAGAAGCGTTGGGTCAGTATCTATCTACAGAGCGCAGAGTGAAGACTCTGATCAGACTGTGTGGATGCACAGGCTGATCTGAGTCTTTACTTGGCGCACATGTGTAATGGTTTGAAATGTCACGCATGCGCTAAAATACGAACGATAACTTTCAAAAAGGAAAACGGGGGACAAAAACAAATTCAGGCCAATTACACGAAAATGCAGACCAATATCAGTCTGTTCGACCTGACTAGAACGGTTTTCTACCTTGTCTTTACTTGTTTAGGTACTTGGTTTCTCGGATAGAACTTACTTCTTTTCTCACATATTTGTTTTTCGGAAGGTCACTTTTAGCCAGACGGGTTAGAATTGTGAAATTTAACTGGAAAACAAGCAGCCCACACCGAGGCATATAAGGGAGAAAATAAACCAGGAGAAAAATACTAAATTATTTAAGTTACTTCCCTTTATGTGTGTCTCGAGTAATATAAAATCGACAATTTATATGAGGCTTATGTAAATGTTTATTGTAATGTAATGCTGTATTTTGGGTCAGAGACCTTTATTTACAATAAAATAATTTCATTTTATTGTTCTTGTATACATGTACAATCACCGAACGACGCATTCCAAACAACACGTTGTTTTTTCAATTTTTCCTTCATTCTTTTACGCTAGTTTCTTTTTTCCGCACGTTAAGTGTATTTGTTTTTCTTGGAAAAGAGTTTGGTCGTTTTCTATCTAAAAGAGTAACTTATTGAAGTTGGAAAGTTCAAATATTTTGATAAAGTCCTAACTGTCCGAATATTGCAAAGCACAACAAAAAACTTTGCAAAACATTGCAAGAAATTACTTTTACAAGATTTACAAAAGTTCATCATCTAGATATTGTCGTCTGCAACTTCTTTGAATTTGGACTAGTCTAAAGTTATGTCATTTTGTAATTAGTTAATGTACACAAATAATTGTAACTTTGTCAATTTATACGATTTTACAATTCTTTTCATTTTTGTGAAACAGAAAGCTAGCCCATTCTAAAATTAAATGAAAAGATATGCAGGCAGATTTACCTAGATAACAATAATCTAATTTCAGTACCTCATACTGTATTGAACTGTCCCATCCGGATATATATGGATAAGTTTATTTGGAACTGTGACGTCATGAAAGTGGGAGGACTTCTCGTTGAGGATGTACATATCGGGGACCCAGACTTTGTGGAATAAAGAATTATCCAGCTCGACCCTTGTTAGATTAAGGTCGTTAATATGTGCAAACTGTAGCCGACTGTCCCTCCATCGCTCTCGTAGAAACATGCTGAGGGAATAGTCCTGCAAAAACGGGCGTCATTAAGTTAACCCTTTCCCGTTCAAATACGGGATTTTACATTCCTGTGATTTTATACTCGAGAAAACATTGTGGAAAAAGAAGAAATTGTTTGTAACAAGCAATTTCTTCTTTTTTCCACAATATTTTCTACCACATAGGATGGTTTCATTTCAAATGGCATTCAGTTTTCATTGTTGTTTGCAACCTCTTTCAATTTGGACTAGTCTAAAATTTCCAAAAACGGGAAAGGGTTAATTTTTTTCCCTACTTATTTGGCTTGTTGTAGTGAGGTTTGCCAATCGACTAATCAATCAAATAAATCAGTCGACTAATAAAAAATTTATTTAGGCTCGGAGATAAGTTTGAATTCCGATATTCGCCGACATTTATGTGAAGCAATTGTGTTGGTATGGCGAGTTAAACGTCATAACTACAGCTTATTCAAGCTGTAATTACGACGTTTAAGTCGCCAACCAATCATTCTACTGTTTTGTTACATGCTGCTGGCCATAAATTTTGCAAAATAACGCCTTTTTAAATCGAAGTTGAGCTTCCTGTCGGAATCAATGGGCGGGGGCCAACGGACGAAGAAGGCGGGGCCAGCGATTGGTCATTAAACCCATTACTAGACGGCAAAATTTTAGACTGGCTCAAATTGAAAGAAGTTGCAGGCGACAATTTAAAGTTAATGGAATTTTGGATTGTTTTAATTTTCTTGGTAGAGAACATTGTGGAAAAGCAATTTCTTCATTTTCCACAATGTTTTCGAAATATTTTTTAATTCGGGTGTCTAAAGGCGTCACTGAGTGGAAATGGGTTAATGTATATCGAGAGCAAGATACTGATAAAGTAGGATTCGAGGAATACATAAATGTATGTATAGGAATACATAGTTGTAATTGGTGATAAGCCCGTCGTTTAATCTTTGCCCCTCGGAAGAATCGTTTTTTCCCCTTACATGTAATTAGAAAATGTAAGTAGAACACTTCAAGTTTAAACTACATTTAATTATATCACCAAAAGTATTCTTGTTTTATTCCTGTGAGTAAATTACCTATGTTTGGACCTTATAAATTCTTTCAGTCTATCTAATCCCCGTTTCAGCAAAGAAGATCCGGCTGCATCAATTTCTGTCTTTTATCTACAGCTTAAATATCTATTGCCAACGCTTACCTTATTCGCTTTAGCTCTTAAACGTAGAATAATGTTCGATAATGGGTAATCCACTGTAATCTTTACTTTTTTATGTTATGAAAGAAAACACTAAAATATAGACTATTATAAATAAATAAATTCTATCATCAGTTCCTATGCTAAAAACTTTATCTAATTCCTAATTTTCTCTCAAATTAATGTTTCTTTTCCATACTTCATACATATATTTATACATGTAAATAAAACAGGATTCGCTTTAGTGAACAGTGATTAAAGTTCATTTATATAGATCACTGGTCAAAATAGCGAATTCGGGTTATACATGATGCTGTCATGCGTCTAAGTTTTTGAAATGTACTTGTTTTTTGTTTTTTTTGCATATGTTTGTTTGACCTTGTTGATTAATTGTATATCATTGTTGTGTAACAAGAAACTGTATAGTTTACGTTACCCTAATAAAGTATCTATCTATCTATCTTAAATCATTGTTGTAATCCTCTGAGTATATACGCTATTTAGGGACCTCGTAAATCTTGAAATCTATATAATCCCTGATTTAGTAAAGAAGACACGGATGAAACCGTTTCTCAATCAGCTTTTATGCACAACCCAAATATCCATTGCCTATACCTACCTTGTTCACTTAAGCTCTTATGTCATTGTGTGGATCCTGTTAGCACATACGCTATGTTTGACCTCGTAAATCTATAAGTCTATATCATCCCTGTCTTAGCAAAGAAGATACGGATGCATCATTTTCTGCATCAGCCTTTTGGCCAAAGCTCAAATATCCATTGTGTAGGCATACCTTACTCGCTTTAGCTCAAATTGCATTGCGTTAAATAACTTCAAACTTACCATACTTGATTCTCTGACCGAGTACATTGAATTGATGAATACATTGACTTCAACATCTACTCTCCGATCTATACCAGCTGTAGAATAAAGAGAAAGCCATGCATTTTAACAACACTTCGCCAATGCAAAATTGAATTAAGATAAATGCCCGACGCCTCCCTAGGCCCCGCCCACTTACTCCAACAGGAAGTCCCTCTTCGATTTTCAACGGCGTAATTTTGCAAAAATTATGGCCAGAAGTAGAATGGTTGGTTGGCGACATTAACGTCGTAACTACAATTGAATAAAAAAGGTCAACAAAAATGGTGGCCAAATATTTGAGTTGAAAGCTCAGGTCCGGGCTGAATAAATGATTTCATTGGTCAGTTGAATTATTAATTGACAGCCGCGATTGGTCAATTGTCAACTTTACACACACGGAAGAGCGAGTGATAGAATATGAGATAAAAAGAGGGGATATGAATTAGAAAAAGTAAACGTAGTCTCTGTTCGACATTTTCAGCCATTGTGCATGAGCTCCTCGTTAAGAATCTGATCAGCCTGTGCATCCGCACAGTCTGACCAGTCTTCACTTTACGCTCTACGTCATCAAAGATTGGAATTTATCCAGGGTTTTTTTGGGTTTTTTTCAGTCTAAGGAATTGAAAGCTTCTTTAGACAGCCAGCAAATATTTTACCAGCCCTGTGCTGCTGTAAAGGCTGCAAAATGTGTACGCTTTACGCACATATGAAATGGCTAGAAACGCCATGCAAGGTCGCGTTTAGTGATGCCCCATTGTCATGATCCAGTCATGTGGAAAAAAATACTAATTATTTAGTTTATACAAATTCATTTTAGTTCGATCTTGACGAAAGATTTATGCTTATAGAGTCGCTCTCGGGGGCTCACAATCCAGATGTGTTCACGTCCCTGAAGAAGAGGCCGTGGCTTAAACCAACTGCTACCCAAGTTTGCAGCTGGGTAAAATATTAAGTGTCACACACCCCGGTGACGGTGAGGTTCGAACTCGTGATCATGACTGAGTATATCTTTCCTTTCGCATATATACAGTAAAAATAACAGCATAATGCCATGGTTGTTTTCTTCGAAAATAAGGTTACATCGACTATGCAAGCTGATAACTAGAAGATTGGATATCTCGAATTTCAGGCCAACCTATATTAAGCAAGCACCTAACGGACATACAAAATGTGCTTGCTGAATAAAGGTGGCAATAAAGACGGGTTTGTCAATACATATCATTATTCCGACATAACAGGAATAGAACGAACTTACTTTTGTCGAAATTCGGTGGTATCTTTTTGTCGTAGCCATTGAAGATCGCATCCAACAGAGCTTGTCTAGATCAAAACAACACAATACAATTAATGATTGATATTCATAACATCGAAAATCGATAATCAATTTCCTTGATATATGGCATGCGAAAGGCCTTAACACATTACGCGGCGACGAAAATCCAGACTGGTCCAACATGAAAGAAGTTGCAGACGATAATTTCAAGTGGGTAGAATTTCATATGATTCTCTCTTTCTTGGTAGAAAACATTGTGGAAAATGCAGAAATTGCTTGTTACAAGCAATTTCTACATTTTCCGCAATGTTTTCTTGAACCTTTATATTGAAGGCGTCAAAAAGCGCGATTGTTTGGTAATTGTATGGATCTTATTGCAATACATTATGCACTATTTTCACTGCATGAATTTTCAGCTTATCAAGTGATTTGTTTTCTCTTTTTTATCACAGGAAAGATGATCTCAATTTAATTAAATACGGTTTATTAATTCTAAATTCAAATTGTCTAAGAACTGAACTGACAAAAGATCAGGATGGTTTGTATACAATGTCGTTTCAATGAAAGTTAACTATATAACAATATATTAACTCTTTCCCACCCAATCCCCCTTTTATACGATCGTTAAAAACGCGTTCAGGAAAAATGTGAAAAAATATAGAATTTGCTTGTAACAAGCAATTACTTCATTTTCGACACTGTTTTCTAGGCCTCAATCCATTATTTGATTGGCCAATCGATTCTAGATTGATACCGCGATCCTTCAATTATCACAGCTGATTTAAATTTATCATCTTCTAAATCGTGTTAGATAGAAGAAATTAGAATATTATATTTGATATAAATCAAACACAAACATTTTAAGTAATTTCGATCCCCTTAATCGTCGAGGTCTAAATCTATTGTCTTACTAAAGGAAATCGGGGGAAAATGTACAAATGAAGGCGGGTCTTTGTTTTTTAAATTACTTAACTAAAAGCTCTATGTTTTTAGCTAATAAAACTGACAGGAAAAGTCATGGCGAGCAAAACAAATTTCCCTCTGTGATAGTTTTTGAACGTGAAAAAAGGGGTAAGTAGTGATTGTGAGTCAAAAAAGTTGATGTTAAGAAAGATTTACAGATTCATACCCCATTTTAACACATTCCCACTAATGACGCTTTTTGACGCCCCTAAGAATAATAACTTGGAAAACATTGTGGAAAATGAAGAAATTGCTTGTAACAAGCAATTTCTTCATTTTCCACAATGTTTTCTACACAGGAAGATGAAACAATCTACAGTTTCATCAACTTTGGTTCATCGAGGCACCTCCTTTTAATTTTGACCAGTCTAAAATTTTGCCGTCTGGGAATGAGTTTATATTTGAATTCACCAACGGTACTGCATAGTGCTGACGGAACATGATTTTTTTGCTGTTGTTTGTTTGTTTGTTGTATTTTTTTTTTTTTTTTTTTTTTTCTTAATTTTCTTTTCAAGAAACAAACAGAAGATACCCCTCTGCTAGACTAAACTATCGCGAAATGCAGGTCTTTATCTTATTTTTTCTATTCAAGCAATTTATGATACTTTTGCTCGAATCTGTCTTCTTTTCGAAAAAGAAAAAAAATTGTTGCACTTAGATAAGCAAAGCTCTCCTAACCCATCACCACAAAATGTGGCTTTTAGACGTCTGCAAGAAAAAAAATCAGAAAATATTGTGGAAAATTGATAAATTGCTTGTTAAAAGCAATTTCTTCATTATCCAAAATGTTTTCTACCAAA
The DNA here is from genome assembly GCA_946902895.1 of Fragum fragum. Classification (NCBI taxonomy): domain Eukaryota; kingdom Metazoa; phylum Mollusca; class Bivalvia; order Cardiida; family Cardiidae; genus Fragum; species Fragum fragum. Next base: position 30,630,237 of record OX336378.1, on the reverse strand, counting down.
AACGTAAAAAAAGTCCAAAATTTCATAAGGTTTAGATTTTTGTCTGCAACTCTGTCAGTTTGGACCAGTCTAAAATTTTGCCGTCTGGTAATGGGTCAAAAGCTTAAAACCAATTGTATTTTGCTACAGGTTAGGACTAATAACTACATGATCCTTCCTTTTTTAAACGCGAAAGAAGATTAATCCCCTGTAATATTAACACATTTCCACAAAACTAATTTTAGACTGGTCCAAATTCAAAGAAGCTGCAGACGACCATTTCAAGTTGGTGGAATTTTCATTTTTTATCTCTTTGGACAGAAAACATCGTGGAAAATGAAGAAATTGCTTGATACAAGCAATTTCTTCATTTTCTACAATGTTTTCCGATTTTTGTTTTTTTTTTTTTTTGCTTAGCGGCGTGAAAGGGAGGGTTTGTGTGGGAATGGGTTAATAAAATGCTTGATTGGACTGGAGAAAATGCTCATTACAACCAATTTACCCTCTTTCAGAAGGTTTTCTATCATAAATAACTCTCTCTTATTGAGTTTACAAGCAGTTTGAACCATCGCCTGTTCACTTCTTTCAATTTAGACCAGTCTGAAATGCTATTGTTTGGTAACTGACTAAAGTACAAAAGTGCTTCGTATATATGACAATCTTGGAAGGTATAAGAATCAAAGCAATATTAATATGTGTAGTCTGGATATTTCAATTTAGACTAGAGCCTTTGCATGATATTTCCAACAATTTCATTCGCTCACTAAGCATATAATTTAATTGATGCGGTTTAACTCCATTTTCAACAGTATTTTGTTTGAAATATCATGTATATACCCTTTTATAAACATATACTCCTGGAAGCAGAATAATGTCTTTCTATATTTAACACTGACACATATTTCATTTGCTACATCTACCCTCAAAAATCGTTGCCTAGTAATCAAAGCTCGGTTCATTGCACTGAGTATCTTTTTTAAAAAGGATTAAAAATAAATATACATTTTTATAAGATTAGTGCATTGATATGTGCTATTAGTGTGGGATTAGAGCTGTAGGTCGGGTCAGGACGAAACTATTATAGATACCTGCGTTTAGAAATCAACCTGAATCAATATTAAATTTGCATATAAAAAAAGTATACTATGCTGCAAGTTTTAACCAATTACCACACAACCCCGTATTTTTACGCACAGATGAAATATAGCTATGGAAAACCTTAGCAATTTCTTCTTTTCTCACAAAGTGTTCTACATCATATGGCCATTATTTTTCAATTCAAAGGAATTTTTGTTTTGTTGTCTGCAACCTCTTTCAATTCGGAACAGTCTAAAATTTTGTTGCTTGGGAATTGGTTAGGTAATATGTTTCCCATATTAGTGGTAGTAATAAATGAATATTGTCAAATGATAAACATAGTTCTTTTTCCACGTCTAAAACTTTAAAAAATAATTTCAATAAAACGAAATGTAAAACTTGCATGAAATTGGAAGAATTTTACGATTCCAACTTATAAATCAATAAACTTAATTATTGAAACATTCTAAACAAAATGACAATGGAATAAACAAAAAGAATTTATATCAACGAATATCGCGTATCTGCTCAAATTCATCGAACGAACACAAACATGTCTAGTTTAACCCTTTGTCGTACAAGCCTCGATTTTACGTCCTTGTGATATTTTACTGGAAAAGACATTGCGGAAAAAGGACGAAATTGCTTGTAAAAAGCAATTTCTTTTTTTTTTTTTTTTTCCCATAATATTATCTATCATAAAGGATGGTTGCATTTAAATATTATTCACTTTACAATGTCGTTTGCTAGCCCTTTGTATTTTCTAAAATTTTGAAAAACAGGAAAGGGTTAATTGACCAATCGTGGCTGTCAATCAAATAATCCGTCGACCAATGATATCATTTATCAAGTCAGAAATGATACTCCGACATTGGCCGCCACATTTGTTACCCTTTTTTTGGGGAGGTGGCGACTTAAACGTCGTAACTACAGCTTATTCAAGCTGTAGTTACGACGTTTAGGTCGATAACCAACTATCCTACCTTTTTGTTGCATGCTACTGGCCATAAATTTTGCAACATAACGCCAATTCAAGTCGAAGCAAGACTTTCTTTCGGAGTCAATGGGCGTGGCCAAAGGAGTAAGTTGGCGGGGCCAGCGATTGTTCGATTGCTACAGCCGGATGTTCTGACTTTCATAAAACTCGCCTTACTAGCAGATATAAAAACCTTTACCAGACGACAAAATTTCAGACTAGCCAATATAGAAAGAAATTGCAGACGACAAATTAAACTGGTGATTTTTTCTTCAATATATAAAAACGGTCTCTTTTGTGGGTAAAAACATTATCGGGTGAAGAATTTGCTTATTACAAGCAATTTCTTAAATTCCATAATGTTTTTTACCCTAAAGACAAAGATTTCCAAAGCATTTTTTCTCGAAAGGATTATGAAATAGGTGGAAATCAATTCAACTATATAAAATAAGGATGAAGTGTTTCACACCCTAAAAATTGAAATTATATAAATTTCTTCGATAGAGCTTATACACGTACATTGCCTTAATTTTACCTATATTATTTAACCTTCGAAATTATTCATTTCCCATATTTAGATAAATTCACATAGTAATATAGTTCCCATTAAAAAAGGCACAATTTATTTTTATGGGCGTTCGCGTACTTAATAAAGTAACTGCAACTTATTAACACGTTCCTGTTCAATGCCTTGTTTTACGTCCCTGTCCTTTTATACGGTAGAAAACATCATGGTTAAATAAGAAATTGCTTGTTACGAGCAATTTCTTCTTTTACCATGATGTTTTCTACCCTGTAGGTTGATTACTTTTCAATTTTGCACCCATTTTTCATTGTCGCCTGCAACTTCTTTCACAAGACTAAAATTTAGATAAAAACAGATAAGGTTTAAAGCCGTAGATACGTTTGATCGGTCACAGAAAATATAGTATACGAAGATCATCGTTATCAATTGGTTTGTCATTGGTACGTTTTCAGAGTGTTCTTGTACATTTTTTGCTATTGTGCTTCTGTGATTTTTGATGAGAAATTAACGGAAATGGAAAAAATCCTAATTATTAAAAAAACGATTCTTAAGAAATCATTCCTTTCATTACCAGACGACAAAAAATTTAAACCGGTCCAAAATCAAAGATCTTGCAGGAAACAATTCAGCTGATTATCTTATTTCTTTGCGGCATTTAGGTCGCAAACCAACTATTCTACCAACTGTATTTGTTACATGCAGCTTGCAATAAACTTTGCAAAAATGGCCATTTAAAATCGAAATGGGACTTCCTGTCGGAGTCAGTCGGCGCGGTCAACCGAGTAAGTGGGCGGGACCAGCGATGGTCAGTTTCCTTGTAGTGCTATCAAATACTTTTACATGGTTACATAAATGAAAAAAATAAATTTTTCAAAAAAGACCCTGCAATTTTCTTTTTAATTTGAGAAGAAGCCATCAAATGCTATTACATTGCTTTGAATGAAAAAGGTTGATTTAAAAAAAATCCTCAATAACGTATATTTTGAAGTCGACCCGTTATAGGTAATAGATGATGGTAGTACGAGAACGAAAGGGATAAAAGGACCAAAATAATGTCATCTTTATAACGTATACCATCGTCGGTTACCCACTGTACTTTGATTACGTTACGTCATTCCATTTAAGTACTGTCTACCGACTTAGGATGTTGCTGCGCTTATTCAAATTATAACCACAACTTTATTTCACACTGGTAGTTGGTTTTATATTATTTATTTGTTAAAATCTTATTTATTTCAATGATTTTTCCGTTGATGAGACCTTCTTATCAAAGGTGGAGCATTGAAATGAAAAAAATGGGGAAATATATTTGCAATACCTCATTGAAAACGAAAAAAAAAAAAAAAAAAGAAACCCACTAAATTTAATCTGTTTCACACGAGGAAAAAAACACACAAAAAAGTGATTAATTCAAAGTATATGTCTTTGCATTTAACGCAGTGAAGCTATTGAATCTAAACTACAAGCGGTTTCTACTCACATTGCCGAGGCATTTGGTCTGAAAAGGGAAGAGACTTTGAAATGGTGACAAGTCCGGGACTCGTTACAGAAAAAAAGAGACCAGAAACAACATTGAATTAAAACCTCGTTGTTTCGCATTGATTTGTATCATATACCAATATATGAGCGCGCACGCTTACATTTTACAGGAGCACCTGTATTATTTACGCGTGTGCGCGTTGTTTATTCAAGAGTGCATGACGTAAAGTTGACTTTTGAACCAAATGGTACACCATAGACAAATAAATAGAAATACTTACTCCGCGTTAATGACGAATCGTATCAGTCAATAAAATGTCGATTGACCAATGGAATCACAGTATTCATTATTATTCAGTATTATTACCGGAAATGTCACGTTTGCCGCCGACATATAACGTGTATGTAACGTGTCCTCGTCGACGTAGGAATTAACGTCGCAACTACAGCTTATTTACTCTGTAGTTACGACGTTTTGATCGTCCAACAACGATTTTCTCTTTGCTTTATGTCCCCGGCTATATTTTAAGATACCTAATGCCATTTAATATCTCAGTCAAACTAACTTGTTGGCCTGGTAAGCGATCCATAACTGTCTCCCCTTTGTCTACTATATTTCTATAATATCCGTAGTCTCAGGATCTAATCCATTACCCTACGACTAAATTTTAGACTTGTCCTGTTTTTAAAAAAAAATGCAGCGACAATTCAAAGCTTGTTCAAATAAATTTTCAAAAATCCAGATTCGGTAGAAAACTATGTGAGAAAAGAAGAAATTGCTCGTAACGAGCAATTTCTTCTTTTCTCCCAATGTTTTCAATAATTATATTTTTCAGCGCGCAAAAAAACCGGGGTTGTATGGTTATGGGTTAACGTGGTTGCTGATTTGGAATTTGCATCAATATGCTTATAGTCTGACCGTTTCATATACTGATTTTTTATACGAAAAGGAACTGTTTAAAAGGTGTAGTAGTAGTAGCAGTAGTAAATATTGTTGTTGTAGGAGGGTCTACATGAAATTACTCTGTACCATAGTTCTGCTGTCAAAGAAAATTTAGATTCGGCCATAACATTTTACACCGGAACAAACTCGATCATATTATGACATGTTTTACCGTGGACATATTTTTGTCACAGTGAGGTTCAAACCCGTGACATCCAAGATCAGAAACTTCTTTACCGCTAAGCCATCGTGGGAGTCATTTTCTATGAACGTACTAACTGAGTTAAACATTTGAATTCATGAAACATAATGGCGTCGATGTAATTCTAAAACCTCGTATCTACAGCTTTGATAAAGCTGTAGTTACTAGGTTTTAGAATTGCATCGTCGATTACATAAAGAAGATAACACCACCGACAACATAAAGAAGATTTTAACGGCTACAGAATCCCGTTTTTGTGACAGCTTATTTACCCCGTGTTAATTATCGATACACGGTAGACCAAGGAAGATTTACTTGAAACAATATCCATGCAAAACATTCAACTCAAAACTTCTGCACCCAGCTTTGATCACGCAACACTTCAAGCAGAGGAAATTACCCGTCTTTCTTCCGGTCGTTTATTATTTCATTAATAAAACCCAATTTCTTACTAAATGAACTCGACAAATATTCTCAAACAACAATCATAGAAGTGGTGCTTATTTAGAGTCGCCAATTAAACATATATTTTGTCGCTTTCTTAAAAAATGATCGACCGGAACAAATTAGCTCATTCCTACATAATCCCATTTTTACCCACCCACCCCCAAAGACAAAAGTTCTTTTAAACTTTGTGAAGAATGAAGAAATTGCATGTAACAAGCAGATTCTTCATTGCATATAACATTTTTTACCATAAAAGATGCAGATTTTTTAAGTCTATCATCAACTCGAATTGAAATTGTAATTTGTTGGCTGCAACATCTTAAAATTTTGATATAGTCTTCATTTGTGTCATGTGTTAATGGTCCAAAAGCCATAATTAACCCTTTTCATGCTGTGTGAAATCCCTTACGGAACTGCATTAAATTCAAAGGGCTGAGAGCACTGATGGTACTAGTTGTTCAATAATCAATATTTCTTTTGAAAAATCAATTTCATAACTTCTCTGGCAGCAAAAATTCAAGCAGGAGGTGTAGAACAAGATCAGACTGCACTTATGTGCAGGCTGATCTTTGTCTATACCCCCTGCCCAAACCGTAATATACCGGGTACAGCTTGACAAGGATTAACTGTGAAAATACTTCTATACGTCTTAAATAAAAGTCTATTTAAATTTTAAAAAAAGAAAGAAAGAAATCGACCGTGTCCAGCATTTCCTCTCAAAACTGATTGAGCACTGACTGTGCAATTTTATCTACGACAGGTTGATTTCTACCGGGTTTTTTTTTTTTGTTGTTGTTGTTGTTGTTTTTTTTTTTTTTTCGGTTTTTTTTTTCTTCTTCTTCTTCTCTTTCTACATTTTTGATACAAGATAACTGCCCACTTCTAGAATGCCGTTTTTCGCAGAAAAAGAAAAGATCAATTTTGAAAGAAGTTATAAAGAATTTAATGCAAGGATCTTTCTTTCTTCAAATATATTAAACAAAACCATCTAACCAGGCACTTAACTTAAGAACATTTTCCTTCTATTTCATGTAAAAAGAACTTCATTTCATCGTTATTAGGCGATCAAAGCATAGATACAATGACTTATACGGGCTGTAAGTACTCTCTTTTGGTATTTCAAAAGACAAAAACCGACAATTATCTAATAAAGTAACAACCGTTCGATTCGTCTTGAACAACGGCCTAGGAAAAATTACTTTTTTGTGATTTCTTCAAAAGATTTTACTTAAAAACTGTAATGAATTTCCACTATTTGTTTGTAAAATGTTCTGTTTACGCTTAATCTAATATAGTATGATTCTTTCGTTAATTTTAAATAACAAAGATATCTTCAAACAGGGTAATTTATCATCGAAAATTACACAGAAATCCAGGCTGATTTTACAGCATAGCATTTATTGATATACTTTTAACCCATTACCTGACGGCAAAATCTTAGACTGGTCCAAATTGAAAAGAGTTGCAGACGACAATCTAAAGCTTATGAAATTTTGGATTTGTTTTTTTTTTTTTTTTTTTTTTTTTTTTTCTTTCTTTTTAATGTTTGTGGTAAAAAACATTGTGGATAATGAAGAAATTGTTTGTGGCAAGCAATTTCTTCATTTTCCACAATGGTTTCCTCAAGCTTTTTTGGGGGGAGGGGGGGCGTTTAAAGCATCATTGAGGTATGACCTAAAAACTCTTAATCAAAACTCTTTTCATTTCTTCTCATTTAATAACATCACGCAAAACAAAGCAAATAATTTACTAGTTTTAAATAATATTTTTACGGATTCTACAAATTAGTTGCGTCTTCAAATTTAAAGTTAACGAAAGTATAAAAGAAAATTCAGGCAATCAAAACTTATTGATAGATGATACTGACATTAAATAATTAAAATTGAACTTAAATATTTTTAAAAATGCAACAAGAATACACCTAAAAATATCAAACTTCTTTAAAATAAAGTCTTCATATATCTAGACTCACCCGTCTGTGAGGTTTGACTGTGAAGCCGATTGTTCTATTACAACAAACAGCACAAAACAAAGAATGTCCCTGCTTGGTCGCATGTCTCCTTCTCAATCCAAGGTTAACTTATCTGAAAATGGATAAGACTTGTCATGTGTCTGACTTTTATAAAACTGTCACAGTCAAATGACGAATAGACTGGCACCGCGGCGACTTTAACGGCTTTTCCTGAATTCTAGGCGGTACCAATCGCCGCTGCCAATTAAACATTTATTGCCAAACCAAATCATGTCCACTGATCAACGGCAAAAAAAAAATGTTCTCGTAAATTTAGGTCGCACGCATATGGTATTTTTTTCTTGATTTAGCAAAATATCTCAGATGATATCCTGCATACTTATATTTGTTATTGATTTTTTTTCTTAACGCCGCTTTTAACACTTTTCAGTCACCTAACAATTGATTCCTGGTATATCTCGCGCAAGTACTTCCATTACCTCCTTTTCTGGCCTAAAGCTGCTTTCTCACTTAGATTTACGATTATCCACCAATTGGTGAGAGACAAATGTCGGAAAGGATATGTGCCGCCGCCCGGAATCAAACCCTTGACACCCAATGATTGAAGAGAGGAAGTCTGATGCGCTACCAACTGCGCTATGACGGCGGTTTAAGTAAATGTGTGTATTTCCGTTTATTTATCGTCGCTACCGTAGCACATGCCCATATGAGCGACGCCCCAAGAAGACGGTAAGTTGTTACGGGGGATAGTGCAAGGATACAGGACGAAACTACTGAGAGCCCCGCCTGGTTCTTTAACGTGCTCGATGGATAGCATCGTCACATGGGGCCTCGGTTTAACGTCTCATCCGAAAGACAATTAGTTAGTTAGATGATATGTTCAGGGCTCGAACCCGTGATCTTGAGGTTTGAAGTCAAGTGCTCTACCAACTGAGCTAATCGGGCTGACAGTTTTAAGTAAATCTCTGCTGCCTGAAGGTTTTATATCAATCACTCGTTGAAGTGGGCGGGACTAAAGATCCGCCATTTAACGGAACGTTTGCTACGCCGCTAACATCCGACATGGCATGGTTCGACCGAGTTTTATGAAAGATATCATTTCCTAAAACATGTGTTCAGACAAAACAAAATTAAATGCAAATCGTTGGTTAGTAACCTTAGTCGCTTAACCTACAAAAATGTTTAAGTGGAGTTAACCTATCCCCCCCCCCCCAAAAAAAATAAAATAAACCAAAATCTTAGGCTGGTACATTGAATGATATTGTTTAGAGTAGAAACATTGTGGACATTGAAGAAATTGTTTAGGGTAGAAAACATTGTGGACATTAAAGAAATTGCTTGTTACCAGCTATTTCTTCATTGTCTATATCGTTGGTGAGTGACCTCAGTCGCCAAGCCTACAAAAATGTGTAAGTAGAGTTAACCTACCCCCCCCCCCCCCAAAAAAAACCCCATAATCTTAGGCTGGTACATTGAAGAAATTGTTTAGAGTAGAAAACATTGTGGACATTGAAGAAATTGCTTGTTACCAGCAATTTCTTCATTGTCTATATCGTTGGCGAGTGACCTCAGTCGCCTAACCTACGAAAATGTTTAAGTGGAGTTAACCTACCCCCCAAAAAAACCCAAAAATCTTAGGCTGGTACAATGAATGATATTTTTTAGAGTAGAAAACATTGTGGACGTTGAAGAAATTGCTTGTTACAGGCAATTTCTTCCTTGTCCACATTGTTTTCAAAATCATTTTCTTTTTAATTGAAGGTGAATAAGAGCGATTGTGTGGGAATGGGTTAACATAATTTTTTGTGTTAAGAGATAACTTACGGTCGAAATTAATTATTTGATTGGTCAATCGATCTATTATTGACAGCGGCAACCGTCAAAGATTTTTTCAAAACTTTTTTTCTAGTATTTAGTTCAACTTCTTTAAACCTCTTTCTCACTGCGAGCTTTAATTTAATTGGGAACCATGACTGACAGCAGACAAACAAATGTATTTGGCAGAGAAAATGGGTTACACAAAAAATGAAATTAAAAAAAAAAAAAAAAAAAAACACGATGATTGTAGTCTTCAAGGTTCGATTACAGGAAACACGCATTTTGGGAAAAGAAAAAATATTTTTTCTCCAAAGTACTAATTTTTTCCCTAATGTTTTGTCATAAATTATACATAGAGGCTATAAAAAAATAAGGAGTATTTTGAAAATAATCTTTCTCCGTATAAAGTACATTTCAATGCCAAACCACTCGGGTCCGATACTGTTTCCTTTTTAAAATGACCTTTTCGAGATCGCTTGTCAAAGATATATAAAGAAAACCTCGAATGACCTTACCGGAACTTCTAGTATATAGTAGGTCAGTGGCATGGAGTGGTAAGAAACTTTCAGTACGTAGTAGATCAGAAACTAATAGGACGTCGTAGTAAAAAACTTTCAGGACGTCGTAGGTAAAAAACTTTCAGGACGTCGTATGTCAGTGGCATGAAATGGAGTATTCAGACATTTAAAGGACGTCGTAGGTAAAAAACAGTCAAGACGTCGTAGGTCATAAACGTATAGGACGTCTTAGGTTAGAAACTTATAGGATGTAGCTGGACAGAAACGTATAGGACGCCGTAGGACAGAAACGTATAGGACGTCGTAGGTCAGAAACTTATAGGATGCCTTACGTCAGAAACTTATAGCATATCGTAGGTCAGAAACGTATATGACGTCGTATGTCAGAACTAATAGGACGTCGTAGGTAAAAATGAATCTTTCATAACTTCGTAGGTCAGAACTTTCAGTAAGTAAAAGGTAAGAAACTTATGGGAGGTAATAGGTCTGAAACTTTCAGGATATAAAAAGTCAGAAACGTTCAGGACGTCGTAGGTCAGAAACTGGTAGTACGTTAGAGATCAGAAACTGATAGGACGTAAAGGGTCAGAAACTGATAGGACGCTGTAGGTAAGAAACTGATAGAAGGTAATAGGTCAGAAACTGATAGGTCATCGTAGATTAAGAATTGATAGGACGTAATTGGTCAGAAATCGAGAGGACGTAATAGGTCAGAAACTGTTAAAACGTCGTAGGTCAGAAACTGATAGGACGTAATAGGTCACCTGATAATACACCTTAGGTCAGAAAATGATAGGACTTAGTAGGTCAGAAACTTTCAGTGCGCCGTAGGTCAGAAATAAGTCGGAAACTTATAGGATGTATTTTATCAGAAACATATTAGAAGTTATCGGTCAGAAGTTTGTTGGACGTAGTAGGTCAGAGTGTTATTGGACATAGTAGGTCAGATATTATGTAAAGTAACTTATAGGATGTAATAGGTCAAAAAGGTGTATGGTATCAAAGAAAAACCCGCTTCTCTTTCGAGGACAACTCATAAGTATTTCCCATACCCCAAATTGTTTTAGGTCTCAGAATTAGCTAAATTTTCATATTAAAGCCAGTCAAGCGGGCAATTTTTATACTGGTTTGTAAAAGTTATTGCAGACTAGGGGAGCCATTACACTATCAATTACCTTTACGTTTATATAACTTTACATAAAATTTACCACTATATATCGAAGAATCTTCAACATCATCAAGACACTGGCAATAATATTGGTATTATCAATTTATTGACAAGTCTATTTACAGTGAGTGGATGATTTTGATGATTAAAAAAACTGTGAAAACATTGTGCAAAATGAGGAAATCGCTTGTTACAAGCTATTTCTTTATTGTTCTCAGTGTTTTCTACTCCAAAATACAGATTTTAAAAATTTCAACTACCAAAAGTTGTCTTTTTCAACTTCTTAAATTTGGACAAGTCTAAAATATTGTTGTCCGTAGATAGGGTTATAGCACAAAACATAGTTGTAATTTTGTCCGTTTATAACCCATTCCAACACGGCAAAGTTTTAGACTGGTCCAAATTGAAAGAAGCTGCAGACGACAATATCAAGTTGATGGAATTTTAATTTTTTTCATCTTTTTGGATAGAAAACATTGTGGATAATGAAGAAATTGCTTGATACAAGCAATTTTTTCATTTTCCACAATGTTTTCCAAAGCTTTTTTCTTGAGGGGCGTAAAAAGGAGGGATTGAGTGGGAATGGGTTAAGATATTGATTTTCCCCATTTTTTAAGAATCAAAAAGAGTTTGTTTTTATTCTGAAATTTGATTAATTTTTTCAGGCCTTTTTTGTGATAACAAATTTTATCCAAATATTGACATTGTCACCATTTTGGTAAATATGTGCTACTGAGAAGGGGGATTTCTTATCTATTATTTATGTATTTATTCATTCATTTTCCGGGGGAAGGGGGAAATTGACATAACAGGAGGGCAATAAATTGATATAAGCGATTATAGATTCGTTTTACAGATCATTAAATGGCATAATGCTATAACTGACATTTCTTTTCAAAATTGCGATGTCATTATGCGCAACCAAGTGAAAGGTAATCAAATTAGGGAAACCATTAATTTGATAATCTTGCAAAAAACTACCGCCGCAGTTCTTTCTTTTCTGCTTTTTTCTGTTTACACAGTTGATCGAAAACCTTCTTGACGATTTGATTTCGAAAGCCGATTCAAAAGGGCTCTGAATCTTTAATGGTATGAAAGTTGGCAATCAACAATGGCGGGCCCAATAATTCTTTAAAGGGGGTCCAAACTTACAAATGGGGTTTTCGATTTTCTATTATTGAATTTCTCCATGAAAAATGAATAATTATATCGAAGCTGGTGGTTAAAAGACACCGACATCCGCCTCTCAATCCATTCCTTACCAAAAAATTTTAGACGGGTCCAAATTCATGAACACGAAGCGATATTCTGGTTATACGTTGGCAATTACTTGTGTTTTGAATAGATGGAATTCATTAATCATTCATTAATTTTTTTCCGCGAAATATATAACGTCGTTTGAATGATAACTTCTAAACCCATTACTACAAGAGAACATTTTTGACTGGTCCAAATAAAAAGAAGTTGAAGACGAAACTTTAAACTTTATAAAATCTTAGACTTGTGCCAGCAATTTTTTCATTTTACAAAATGTTTGCACAATCTTTTTTCTTAACCCATTCCCACTCAGTGACGCTTTTAGACACCTCCAAGGTAAAAAGCTTCTGAAACCATTGAGGAAAATGAAGAAATTGCTTGTGACAAGCAATTTCTTCATTTTCCACAATGTTTTCTACCCAAAAAGTTAAAACAATCTAAATTTTCATAAACTTTAAATTGTCGTCTACAACTCCTTTTAATTTGGACCAGTCTAAAATTTTGCTGTGTGGGAACGGGTTAAATTAAAGAGCGCCAAAAAGAGTCAAATGTGTTATGACGTCATTAATGAGGTTTACGCAAATGCGTTGCCCTTGGCATCAGCTCTCAATTATTTCACTAGTATCATATCACCCGTGTAATATTAGAACTATTTGATGGTTGTTTTTAGTTCATGTCATTCTAACTCGCTGATCAAGAATTAGATATTCAAAACAATGTGAGAAAAAGAGAAGTTGCTCGAATCAAGCTATTTGTCAAATTTTCACAATGTTTCGCTATCCTTTTTTAGCCTCTTATTTTTCTTTTAAGTGTATTTCGAGGAATCGTCTACAATTGTTTTTGGTTTATCGTCTGTCATTTGGTAAGCAGATTCACTTTCTGCTATCCCCATAAAACAAACAAAAAATATATCAGACCGAAATATTCTTAGAACTTTACAGCAAAGCTAAAAATGTTTTAAATACATGCAGAATAAAAGACAGATTGAAAAGTGTCTAAGATGAACAGGATATGAAGGTTTACACGGGTCGATAATGTTTGCAGATTGTCCTTTACCCCTTTACCGTTAAATACCTGGTTTTTATCTCCCTGTGATTTTATACTTGAGAAACATTGTAGAAAAGAAGAAATTGCTTGCGCCAAGCAATTTGTTCTTTTCCCCAATATTTTCTACCCTACTGGCTGGGTTCTTTTTAAAAATCATATCCACTAAAGACTTTCGTCGGCAAAACCTGTAAATTCTGACAGGTATGAAATTTTGCAAAACATGAAGTTTTTTTCAATCTGTATTTACGACATTTTTGTCGTTAACATACGATATATTTCACCTTCCATGCATAAAAAAGAAGATATCGATTTGCAATTAAAAATTGAAAATTACGTCTTCGATTTTAAAAAGACTTTTACGGTCGTTTATCGCGATATACGCACTGTGCATATAAATTAGTAAGAAATTAACATGGTACACCGACTTTAATGTAACCGTACTCTAAATTATTTATGTCAATAGGAAAAGAAAGAGAAATTTAAATTGGGTGATTACAACTTTTACCTCGTATGTTAAATTTGTTTTCGCACATCTAATCGTACATTCTAAAACTGAAAATTATATTTTTGTTTGTTTCTTTGCCTGCTTTATTGTTTGTTGTTAAATTTGGGTCTGCAAACTGATTTCGCATATCTAATCAATTGTCAGCCCGATTAGCTAATTTGGTAGAGCACTTGACTTCAAACCTCAAGATCACGGGTTCGAGCCCTGGGCTGACCATATCAACTAACACAACTAATTGTCTTTCGGATGAGACGTTAAACCGAGGCCCCGTGTGACGGTGCTATCCACCGAGAACATGCCCTTTTGAGCGACGCCCAAGAAGACTGTTAGTTGTTACGGAGGATAGTGCAAGAATACAGGACGAAACTGCTGAGTACTCCGCCTGGTTCTTTAACGTGCACGGTGGATAGCACCGCCACACGGGGCCTCGGTTTAACGTCTCATCCGAAAGACAATTAGTTGGTTAGTAGATATGGTCAGCCAAGGGATCGAACCCATAAACTTGAAGATCATTTTTTTTTTATCTCTAAGAGAGTATTTAAACGGGGATGTTCATGGTTGGGTAATGGGTTAATTAACCCTTTCCTTTTCAATCACTGGTCTTCTCTGTGTTCCTAAACTTGAGTAAACATTGTGGAAAAGGTAGAAATTGCTTGTAACCATATTATTATTTTTCAAATAAAATCAACAATCATTAGTCATGTGCAAAACCTTTGGATTTGGATCAGTCTAAAATTTTGTAAACAAGGAAAAAACTGGGCCCTTAAACGGAAAAATGTGAGGTTAAACTGGGCCCTTATACTGAAAAATGGGTTCCAAATTTTCGAAAACACTCGAACTTAGCCCCTTCCTGTTTTCCAAAATTTTAGACCTTTCCAAATTCCAAGATTTTGCAGACGAAAATTTAAAGTGGATTTAATTTTGAAAATGACCATTCAATAGGGTAGAAAATATTGTAGAAATACAAGCAATTTCTTCTTTTTCTACCATGTTTTCTCAATTATAAATTCACAGGAGTGTAAAAAACAGGAGTTATACAGGAAAGAGTAAAGGATTGATTGATTGAATGGGGTTTAACGCCGCTATTAACAGTATTTCAGTCATATCCCGGCGGCTGGAGCACCTAACAATGGATTCCTGGTATTTCTCATACCAGCACTACCACTACACCCTTTCCTAGCCTCCAGCTGCTATACAACCTAGGTTTACGATTATCCACCCATTGGTGAGAGACAAATGTCGGAAAGAATATTTGCCGCCGCCTTGGATCGAACCCATGACATCCCATCATTGAAGATTATGAGTCTGACGCTCTACCGACTGCTATATGAAGGGTGAAGGAAGAATATGGAATATGAATTCGAAAATTGTTTATAGTTACGGTTTGTTTTCAGTTCAATGTCAGGGGTCTCTGAATTGAAATCCAATATGTTAATGCATTGGCTCGATTCGTGGGAGACAAACTGCAATTTTAATATCCGTTTTTATATTCCTTTTTATGTCGGCGGACACTTTGATCTCAAATAGCATCAGTATCCTTCACTACGCCAGGCTTGGAAAAACAGTTGACGGATCTATCCAAAAAAATCAAACGACCAATCAAATCATTCATTTAGACCGGGAGTGAACTTTGGACCCAGACATTGGCAGGCATTAATTCATTAGAAGCATTTTTCGTTGGTTTGGCGATTTAAACGTCGTAACTACAGCTTATTCAAGCTGCAGTTACGACGTTTAGATCGCCAACCAACAATTTTAGCTTTTTGTTACATGTTTCTGACCATAAATGTACAAAATAACTGTTTTTGATATCGAAGTTAAACTTCGACTCGGAGCTCAGTTGGCACTGCCAGTGATTCGTCATTTCTCATCTTTCTAAATAGTTTTACCCATTACCAGATGGTAACATTTTAGACTAGTTCAAATTGAAAGAAGTTGCAGACAACAATTTAAAGTTTACGTGTTTTTTTGTTTGTTTTTTTTTTCTGGGTAGAAAACATTGTGGAAAATGAAGAAATTGCTTTTAACAAGCAATTTCTCCAATTTCAAAAATGTTTTCCAAAGCTTTTATCTAAGGAGCGTCGAAAATCGTCACTGGGTGAGAATCCCGATGGATCAGTAGTTTTCATGAAATTGTGACTTGGGAATGTTTCCTAATCATTCGCACATAAATCAACATTTCAAGACATAAAAACGAAAGGAAACATTGTTGAAAAGGAAAACTTTACTCATTTTCATAGTTTTCAGAGTTCAAAGATGGTGCATTTATCATCCGACATTCATATGCCTTGTTTCTGTTAATATTGGACATCCAAATATCTCTTCGCTTTAAATTTCAGGCCGCCGTCATAGCGCAGTCGGTAGTGCATCAGACTCCGAATCTTCAATCATGAGATGTTATGGATTCGACCCTCGGCGGCAGCACATATCATTTCTGACATTTGTCTCTCACCAAAAGGTGGATAATCGTAAGCCTAAGTGGGATAGCAGCTGTAGGCCAGGAAAGGATGTAGTGGTACTACTGGTGTAAGAAATACCAGGAAGCTATTATGTGGTGCTCCAGCCGCCGCGATATGACTGAAATACTGTTTTAAGTGGCGTTTAACCCCATTCATTCATTCAATCAATCAACCATCTACCAAACAACTAATGAGCACCATGGTTCTACGATGTTTTGTTAAACCCAAATCAATCAATTAAATTTCAGTGTATCTTACATTACATAAAATTTTATGAATGTTGCAATGAAATAGGACTGCTTGAGTGCTTTGCTAACACTGTTAAAGTAATTACCTCTTTATAGTACCCTAATTATTCATAAAAATCAAAAGGTTTTGATTTAACATTTCACTTCTCAATAAAACAAAAGTGCCTTGGCAATATATCATTAACTCATTCCCACACAATGACGCTTTTTGGTGCCCATCATAAAAAGCAATTGGTCAATTAAGAGATGAAGAGAATATTTTTTGTTTTCATGGAGGTATGAACCGAAAAAACTAATCACACTGTATGAATACGCGAAGCGGATTAATACATTGTGTGATTAGGTTTTTCGGTTCATATCTCCATGAAAACAAAAAATATTCTCTTCATTTCTTATAATTTAATAGCATCGAGCGAAAAAACCAAAAGCTCTACAAATTTTGATACCTTTTTGTTTGGGACTATTTTGTGCGGAAGCATACAAAATCGCTGCGTGCTCAAAATTTTGTTCATGGAGTTATGAATAATTTTTCTCGACCAATCAGAACGCTCGTTTTTGATAGACGAAACAAAAAATTAAATTATAACATTATGAAAAATAAAGAAACTGCTTGCGACAAGTAATCATCATTTCCACCATGCTTTCTACTCAGAAAGTTGAAAAAATGTAAAATTTCATGTAACCGGGTAGTGTATAATACACACTTATACTACATGGTCATACAAGCTACCTTTATAGCGACGTTGGACAATGAGGTCCCTAGTTCGAATGCCGACAGAGTCGATTATTTATTTGCGGGTAACACTTGGCGCCAAAACTAAATAACCTTCATGTGATGCTTGTTTAATAATTGGGAGTTAATGATGTTTAATGCATGTAGTCGAATAGTGTATGAACGGTGCTTTTACTGCTTTGCCATACATACTAGCTTTTATATCGACGTGGTAGAACGCTTGTTACGGGACAGAGTGGTCCTGGTTCGAATCCAGACGGAGTCGAATATTTATTTGAGGATAAAATTTCATTACCATTAACCCATTCCCACTCAGTGACGCTTTTAGACGCCCCTAAGAAAAACGCTTTGGAAAACATTGTTTAAATGAAGAAATTGCTTGTTACAAGCAATTTCTTCATTTTCCACAATGATTTCTACCCAGAAAGTTGAGAAAATCCAAAGTTTCATAAACTTTAAATTGTCGTTTGCATCTTCTTTGAATTTTTGCCAATCTAAAATTTTGCCGTCTATTACTGGGTTAAATTGTTGTCTGCAACTCCTTTCAATTTGGACCAGTCTAAAATTTTGTCGTCTGGGAATATGTCTAATGAAATATTAGTTGTCAAAAACATGCTGGCTTATCTGGGAGCAACTATG
Source organism: Fragum fragum (assembly GCA_946902895.1). Classification (NCBI taxonomy): domain Eukaryota; kingdom Metazoa; phylum Mollusca; class Bivalvia; order Cardiida; family Cardiidae; genus Fragum; species Fragum fragum. The sequence continues at coordinate 30,612,244 of OX336378.1, read as the reverse complement.
TTTAATTTGCATTGAACCTATTACAAGAAGACACAATTTTAGACTGGTTCAAATTGAAAGGAGTTGCAGACGACAATTAATGAGATAATAATATTTTAGTTTTTTTTTTCACTTCCTGTGTAGAAAACATTGTTTTAAAAGAAGAAATTGCTTGTTACAAGCAATTTCTTCATTGTACACGATGTTTTCCCAAATATTTCCTTTGTGGGGCGTCAAAAAGTGTCACTGTGTGGGTATGGGTTAATGGAAATTATCAAGTATTACAGCTTTGTCATAGCAAATCGCTCACAACCTTAGAGATAAAGCCAATTTAATCTTCATTCATCATAAATCCTTCGACTTGTCTCGCTGAGGATAGTGACCGTTCGTAAATTGTCGTTTGAGATTACATGAATGATATTTAAGAGATGAAGAGAATAGTTTTTGTTTTCATGGAGGTATGAACCGAAAAACCTAATTCTCACTGTATGAATACGCGAAGTATACATAATCGCTGCGTGCTCAAAATTTTGTTCATGGAGTTATGAATATTTTTTTTTTCGACCAATCAGAACGCTTGTTTTTGATAGACGAAACTAAATTTAGAATTATTAGTAGTTCAGTTTCTTGCCAGGGTATATGACGAGGTATTCCTGGTTGAAAAATGAAGTCTCTTGGACCGTAGAACTTTGAGAGTTGACATCAAACCTTCAATCGCGAATAAATCATCATATATCCTGTTAAGTTACCGTATAACGAATTTATTACACTGTAAAAATTTCCAGATTATTTTCCACCGTAGACTATGTTATCTGCATGTCCGTTTAGAGTTAAATTTGAGCTTCTGTTTGGTGTCTCAAATCCACAGCTTTTCATGGAGGAGGGGATGTCGTGTCATCATAAAATTGTAGCCTACATCTTCTCTCAGTCAGGACTAGTCTCGAATTTCGCCGTCTGATAATGGATTCTAAGAATGAGATGCTGTCTGCTTTCTAGAGTGGTGTACAATTTCGCCCTTTTTTAGGTATCGAACAATTGGCGGGTCGCTGGCTCCGCGCAATGACTTCGGTGGCCACGAATGCTGACTCCGATAGGAAGTTCCACTTCGATATCAAACGTAGTCATTTTGAAAAATTTATGGCCTGTAACATGAGGCAAACGGTAAAATTGTTACTTGATGACAACGTTGTAAATACAGCCTGAATAAGCTGTAGTTACGACGTTTAAATCGCCAAATCGACAAAAACGCCTCACGAACATATCGTCCAATGTCGGAGTTCAAAATTCACTTCCGGTTTAAAATGTCGATTGAATCGTTCACTAAGTGACGCAATCCGTCAATTGATTGCAATAGCATGCGCAAAAACTGGATTGCATTGTAAGTGGGCTTAACCCCTATAATACCATATTTGGAAGTTTGTTTTTTTGTTGGTTTAGGTGACCGTCTTTATGTTAACATTGTCTTATTTCAAATGTTGTGGACGAAAAATTTCAGTTGATGATTGTTTTGGGATTTTTCACACTTTGCGCAAATACATTGTGGATAATGAAGAAATTGCTTGTAACAAGCAATTTATTCATTCCCACAATGTTTTGGGTTTTTTCACTCTTTGCGCAAATACATTGTGGATAATGAAGAAATTGCTTGTAACAAGCAATCTATTCATTTCCACAATGTTTTCCAAAGTTTGCGGGGCGTCTAAAGGCGCCACTGGTTGGAATGGGTTTAGCCATTCCCACACATTGACGCATTTGGACGCCCTTTAAGAAAAATATTCCGGAAAACATTGTGTAATATGAAGAAATTGCTTGTAACAAGCAATTTCTTCATTTTATTCAATGTTTTCTTCCTAGTAAATTGAAAAAAAATCTCAAATTTCATAAACTTTAGATTGCCCTTTCTATTTGGACAAGTCTTAAATTTTACCTTCTGGTAATGGGTTAAATTATCTCGTAAAGAGATGTAGAATCTAAAAAGTAATCCAAAGTTAAATGTGATCAACGCAGTTGTTTACTCGGAGACTCTACAGGGAATCGTTTTAATCTGGTCTCTAATCTAGACTTTTTAGATCACAGCTCAAATAATACAGATTGAAGTTCTAAGATTGATGACCTTGAACTTGGTATCAAGAGAAAAATACTACAACAAGGATTTTGTATATTACATTTGAACGCCTGGTTAGATATACTTATAATTAGCGCTAGTTCATTCGGCCATGGCGCATTTATGGTAAACTTTCAAACATGAGATCCTGGTTTCGATCCCCAGCTAAAATTCTTTCCGAACAAATGTTGGACAATCGTAAACCCAAATGTAATGAGCAGCTAGAGGCTCGGAAAGGATGTAGTAATAGTACTAGAGTGGGAAATAACAGGAATCCATGGTTAGGTGCTCCAGCCAACGCGATATGATTGAAATACTGTTAAAAGTGGCGCAAAACCCCATTTAAAAAAAAAAACCCAAAACATTCGGATACCTGCCTTAATTATACAGAACAGGTTTGACTTATGTACATTAAAACTTATTTAGCGACACCTAAAGAACCGGCAAAAAATGGTCGCTTGAGAGAGTGACTACTTAATACACGTTTTGAGAAATACATATGAGGATAGATCTAATTGCATTTATAGTTATCGCAGAATTCTCACTTAATCCCTCGTTGTTGGAACTCATTAGAGTCGTCTCAATGAGACGACTCTAATGAGTTCCAACAACATAGGATTAAGTAACGATATTTTTAACAAATACGAAAATTTAACGATCAATAGAAGTGGCGGCTTTGATTAGATTGGCTGTACATTAACATGGACTCTAGATATTAACGGAGGGTTGTCTGCAAGAGATCCCGCGGTTAAAAGTTATGATTAATAGACAATTTTAAAAAAAAGACGTTGACAATAAAACGACCTTAAGGGTATCATATCTTTACTTAATCTATCAATATTTACATTAAGATTTAAATAATTTTGATTTTTCGTTACCGTTCTGAATAAAATAAGTAGAGTACATATACATAATACGTATATTTAGTTGTGTACACAATATTGATGAGCGACCGAAATATCGTAAATACAGCTTAAACAAAGCTGCGGTTACGATATTTTGGTCGCAAGACGAAGATTAACACATTTGTGTGAAGAAGTATAAGAATTGATATGTAACGAAATCGATAGCGAATTAGTTTTCTTTTAATCACTCTGCGAAACTTCTGAATACATGTATAACCCTTGTCCTGCTGATCCCGGAATATTCCTGTTTTTGCAGGAGGTATAGACAAAGATCAGACTGCACATAAGTGCAGTCTGATCTTAGTCTACACCACCTGCCAGTACATTTTTATGTAGTATATGATTGAGGAAATACTTTTCAAAAGAAATACAAGTCCTCTATAAGGGTTTCCAGAGCCTTCGGTGCTTTGATTTAAAGCATTTCAGGAAACTGATTTTTAAACAGCTTGACAAGGGTTGATAATAGATAAGCACGGGTGTGGAACTTGTCCGACATGGGCTTTTCTACTTGCGGTCAAGTATATTTTCAAGGTCACTTGTAGAGGGATAATGAAACACCATTGCAAATCTCGGAATAGTACTAAAAGCTCTTATAAAAGATAACTCGTTATACATTGGAAAAAATAACATTATGTTTATATTGAATAGTAGAAAATATTGTGGTTAATGAAAAAATGCTGTGTTCAAGAATTTTCTTCACTAAAATTCACTATTTTGTTTTCTCAAAATTTATCTGTTTGCTTTTTCGCGGACAAGTTTATTTTAATTCTGGACAAGTTAAATGTCATACATGTCCTGGAACATTTATTTCCACTCAACTTAAATAATGATTATTATGATATAGTTGTGACACAAATCCTTTTATTTGATTCAAGAAATTTTGATATTACCTAAGACGGAAGGTCGAGTTAAATATTAAATTTTCCGACGCGGCAAGAATCCAATGCTATGTTTTGTATCACTACTATATCATGGTTTTCCATTTATTATATACCGATGCATTTCGACTAGAATCGGTAAAAAGAAGCTAACGAAATTTGTATAAAATGAACCTTTTTTAAAATCACAATAACGTTATTGTTGGAGTGACGTCATTTTACTATAGTCATCTTATTATATTGTATCAGTTCAGTACATCAGAGATAACGGATTTTGTCGAGTCTGATTTTTCCAATTAATGTATCTTATAAATAAATTCGATAGATTTATGATAATAAAAATATTATTAGCTAGCAATAAATTAACGAGATTTGTCATTGGATTATTACGTAATAATTTCACTGATAGAGCTGTGAAGATATTAGAATGATACACCTTTTTCGTACCTTTCGTTCATTTCGTGCTACTGGCCGTCGTCTTAACGTGACCAAGTATATAAAGGTAACGTAAACATATTGTTAAGTAATTCACGTAATGATGCCAATTTTCTTAGATAGATTTAAGCGAAGAATATCATATTTATCTTTCTGCTGTCATTAAAGGAATATAAACAATCATTTGTTTTTCATGTAAGATCGACGAGTCTTTCATTTTGTGAGCAACAAATAACGACGTCGCTATTTCTCGCCTCTGCTATAACGCAGTTTCTCCGTTACGCTATGAAGTTATGCTGTTTTTTGCTAATTTACGGAAAAGGGTCATTAAAAAGATAATTGTATCAATTCACTACTTTTATCAAGCATTCGTGCACATTTTTACAGCGGTATGAATCGAATTTTTCAGCAAATCAAAATGCAGGAGTTTCGATAGACGACTAAATTCGAATTGTAAACAAATCTTCTTGAAACCCTCTTTCACTTTGGACCACTCTAAACATCCAAAGAAACGGGATAGGGTTAAATCCCCATTTTGTCGTCGGTGCTAACAAGTGACGGATCGTTGTTACGCCAAATGACCTCCGACACGACAGTTGGACTGAGGTTGAAACGACATTATTTTGTAAGATATGTTATCAAAGACATGAAATTTAGGCAACTCGTGGTTGTCGACCTAAACATCATAACTACAGTTTGCTTAAGCTATAGTTACAGTTTCAAAGCTGCTAAACAAATACTTTTACATAAATTTCGGAGTTTAAAGTTAACTTCCTGTCTAAGTGAATGATTTGATTGGTCAATCTATTTCCGTCAATTCCATTAATTGTCCAGATGTCCATTTACACAACTCCTTTATAAAGATCATCAACTTGAAGTTGTCGATTTGGACTAGTCTAGAATTCTGTCGTGTTGTAATGTGGTAACAAACAGATAAATAGAATGATAAAACAAAAATCGCAATTGTTTTCCAGAATTGGTTACGCAAACATTAAATACTTTTAAAACGACTTACCTTAAGAAAATCAATTTGGTGTTTGGCAATACATATTCCACATTATTTTTGAAATTTAAAGAAAATTAGATTTACACTTAATTTGAATTTCACGTAAATTGCATTTCATTCTCACAATAAAACCGTCAATATCGCGTTTAATAGGTATCTTACATATTAATGTATCGGCGAGCCCATTCTCGTTTACTTCAATATTGGTTCAACCCTTATCCACTGAGGGACTACGACGCAGAATCAAACCATTTTCCTTCAATGCAACATATTACGCGATATTACGAGATTGATTGATTGACTGACTTGGGTTTAACGCCACTTTAACAGTTTTTCAGTCATATAGCGGCGGCTGGAGTACCTAACAATGGATTCCTGGTATTTCTCACACCAATACTACCACTATATCCTTTCCTAGCTTCTAGCTGCTATCCCACTTACGTTTACGGTTATCCACCCATTGGTGAGAGACAATTGTCGGGAAAGTGTGTGCCGCCGCCGGGGATCGATCCCATAACACCTATGGGTTCGATCCCCGGCGGCGGCACATATTCTACGACGAAGAATCAAACCATTTTCCTACAATGCCACATATTACGCGAAGAAGGGGTATATCTATTGGATTTTTTTTGTCAACAGTTTTTCCCCTCAATATTCTTAAACCTTTGAGATTCTAATATGACAGATGTGGTCTCAAATAAATGTCCGCATCTTCTTTGAACCAGAATTCTTTCGCCTGGTAAATGTCGGGTCGCGGCTGTCAATTAAAGAATCAATCGACCAGTCATATCATTCAGTTAGACCCGAGCTGAACTTTGAACTCTGACATTTTAGTGGAGTATTCTTTGTTGGGTTAGCTACTTAAACATCGTAGCTACAGCTAATTCAAATTATATTTACGACGTTTAGGTCGTCAACGATCAATTTGATTTTTTTTTACATGTTATTGGCCACAAATTTTTAAAATAAAACCGTTTAATATTGAACTGAGACTTCCTGTTGAAAACTCAGTGTGCGTTTCCAGCGGGGTAAATTGGTGTTTGAGCAGAAAAGTCGAGCCCTCGTTTCTGAGTCGATATCATAGCTACCTGGCAGTCATGGTATCGTGAATTGATATACAAATTGACAAAAGTTATATTGAAATCCGATTGACCAATCAAATCATTTATTTGAACCGGAAGTGATATCTCAGTCGAACTGAGATGAAGGGGTGATAAGCGATACGTCAAATTTCTCTACCTGATAGGGGAGAATCCATGTTGTTTTGATATCACGTTACTGGTATACTCGTGTTAAAAGGAAAACAGTATATATATATAAAAAAACAGGTTTATTTGGAAATATAGCAAAGACTTGTTTGTTTTTTGTTTGTTTGTTTGTTTGTTTGTTTGTTTGTTTGATTGATTGGTTGATTGATTGATTGATTGATTGAATAGGGTTTAACTCCAATTTTAATAGTAATTCAGACAAATCGCGTTGTATTTCTCACACCAGGAGTGCTACCGCTATAAACTTTCCGAGCCTCCAGCTGCTATTCCCACTTAAATTTACAATTCTCCGAAAATTGGTTTAACCCATTCCAACACAGCAAAATTTTAGACTAGTCCAAATTGAAAGAAGCTGCAGACGACAATTTCAAGTTGATGGAATTTTGAAATTTTTATTGTCTTTTTGGATAGAAAACATTCTGGATAATGAAGAAATTGCTTGATACAAGCAATTTCTTCATTTTCCACAATGTTTTCCAAAGCTTTTTTCCTGAGGGGCGTAAAAAGGAGGGATGAGTTGGAATGGGTTAAGACGAATCTAAGATATGATATTCGTCGCGACCGGGGATCGGGTACCCCAAGACTCTGGGATTCCTAAGCGCTACCTTTGCGCTATTACCGCGGCAAAGCAACGGCATAACAAATTACATTCAAACAAATGAATTATTCACTACTTAATAAAGATTTCCTGATATGAAAGACTTCCTTAATCAAATTTTTTTACTGATTTGACTTTCTTATTTTCAGACAATAATGCTGATTAATTTTTTGATACTAGCCCAATTTATTGATAACAAGCCCGTATCGTGCATAATGGATGCGAAGCCATTATTAGGCACTACTAAATTCTTTTATCTAAATTATTTTTTCTCCGATAAATGTTCATGACAGATTGCCGCTTGACCAATCAAATCATTCATTCATTCATTTGACAGATGGATATCTGACCACGCCCACTGACTGCTGACAAGGCAAGTCGACAGTGGTAGTACAGGAAAATATTTTATAAAACATGTGACGACATAAGAAGAACGGCAAATCGTTGGTTTGCGACCTAAACGTCGTAACTACAGCCCGTTTAAATCGCCAAAGTCAACAATACGACTTTTAATACGCTTTATAAATAAAAATAATTGACATAAATTTTGAGCACTTAACTATTTTTTATGCTTACTTTGAGTTCAAAGGTTCACTTCCGCTGTGATTGAACGATTTGATTGGCCGATCGTTTTTTTGATTGACGGAGGCGATCTGTCATCAGTCAACGTAGAGAGGAAAAAAAACGCAGCGCCATTTGTCGAATCGCTTCAAAGCAGTATAATTACAAGTTTGTTGATGGTTAACACATTCCCACAAAAGTAAGAAAATCTTTCGGAAAACATTGTGGAGAATGAGAAATCGCTTTTTACATCCAGAAGTTTAATTTTTTAATTGTTTTGTCTAAATTTTAGACTTGTCCAAATTGAAATAGTTAACAGGCGAAATTAAAAAGTAAGCACATTTCAAAAAGTGGCCGAAAAAAGGTCGATTGAGTGCATAGTTTAAAGAGACAAGAAAGTGATTGTGATTAATGACAATGACCTTTTAGATTATCTTGACATTAGGAAATTCATATTGATGAGATATATCTTCATGCCAAATATCAGTATCTTGATTGTGTCCAAGTAATTGGCAATGTTAAGTTTTTTCGTTAAGTTTTGCAGACTGATAGACAACGGTTGAACGATACGATGGTGGTCTTATAGTTGTTGGGGGCATGAGTATGCTGATGATAAGCAATTTCTTCATTTCTCATAATATTTTCTCTTTGAAAGATAGAGATAGTGAATGTTCAATTACTAATGCTGTTCACTGTAAGGTCAACTGGCCCCCCGTGTTACAAAAGAAACCGAAAACCAGCACCTCTATATACACTTCCGATAAAAGGTATGTCAAACGATTAACATATTATAATAAGTGTTTATGAATATTGTCTAACACCTTTTATTTACCGTTAAAACAAAACCATAGAAACTGTAGACGGTCTATTTACACAAAATGTTATTTCCTTCCCTAACTGGTCAAACCTGAAACCCCTATACTTGGAATTTTCCATTTGGATGTTGCAAAACATATATAGACCTATCAATAGTTATTCCACAAAAGTTTTAGTGAATATATGTTCTCAGAATAAGTAATGCGAAGAAAATATTCAGTTCTAATTGTGATGTAAATATCAAACAGATCAATAATAACGTTGACATCAAAAGGAACCATATATTATGTAGGCGTCACCCTGATAGTATCACGATGTCAACATTGCCAAGATCCGATCCTGATGTAAGCATCGACCAGATTCATCATTAAGAAGATTCAACCATTATGTAAACGTCACCAAGAGCTCCTATCACGATCTTCAATATTACAAAGATCCAGTTCTGGTTTATACATCGACAAGATATGTCATGTCGTTAACATCAACCAAATTCTAACATCACGTAAGCGTCCCACAGACAATTTCATCATGGTATTAACAAGATTCAAACATCATGTAAGCGACACCTAGATTCTATCCTGATGTCAACATACCAAGATAAAATCTTTATGTAAACATCGACAACATCTACGATGGCGGTAACATTTATTAAGTAAGCGTCCACCAGATCACATCACGATGCTAAAGATCAAATCCTGATGTAAACATCGACTGGATCCACCATGACGTTAATATCAACAACATTCAAACATCATCTAAGTGTCACCCAGATCCTATCACGATGTCCAACATTGCTAAGATCAATCACTGATGTAAACATCGGCCAGATTTATTTAATATTTAAACATCAAACAGACCAAACAATAATGTAACATTAACCAGATCCTGAGATTATGTAAACTTACGCCAAACTCAATCTTTCAGCTATCATTTAAAAAAATTCTTTCGTGAAGTCTATATGAACCAGATCGCAGTGCATTGTCGATATTTTACAAGATCCCATCGGTGCAACGGTATTTATACATAAGGGAAAGCTGATCGTGTTGGTACATTTACCAGATCCTCTCATTATGGCAACAACTACCGGATCTTCTTTTGTTGACAGCATATCCTGAATCTTCACATAAAGATGAAATCGACTAGATCCTCTCGTGATGACAATATATTCAAGATAACTTCAATATGACAGAATATGTACAAACTACTCACATTGTGTGAGAGAAATACAGGACCCCATAGAGAGCATCAACTGGTTCCCATTTGACATCAAACGTCGAATCCTCTAATGTCAATAGTATTAACCAGATTGTATAATGACACCGTAGGGTGCCGGATATATTTCCAGAATAATACCTGTGCTTTTCTCTGTGACCTGTCGTAGAAGGCAACTAAAATCAGAGATAATCTACTGCTTTCCTTGTAACTGGATTTCAGCATGTTTTTTTTTTTTTTTTTTTTGTTTTGTTTTGTTTTGTGTGTGTGTGTGTGTGTGTGTGTGTATGTATGTGTGTGTGTGTTTTTTTCCAAAGCTTACTTTTCATGAAGATGTAAATAAGCTTTAGAATGAAAAATAGTTTCATGAGACTCCGTGTGTTTAACCAGGGTATAAGAATATTCCGCCACTACCCCTCTCATACCTCTATTTTCATCTGACGGAACAAACATGACAACTAACATGTCGTAAGAAGCGAAAAGGGGGTAATCTTTTTATCATTTTGGTTTCATACCCCGAAAATTATTGTATATGTCTTTGTGTTGTTCAACATGTTGATGATTATTTTTTCCGTTTTTTGTTGGCACTGCAAAGCATCAATGAATCAAAGATCATACAGTGATGACGATGTATACCGAAAATTCCAAGGATAACAACATAAACCAAATCATCCTCTGCATGTGACAATATATACCCCGTTTCTCTGACGATGAAAGCATACACAGGATCTTCTGATGATGACAAAATAAACCGGATCCTCTTCATGTGGCAATATATACCCTGTTTCTCTGATGATGACAACATAAACCGGATCCTCTGCATGTGACAATATATACCCCGTTTCTCTGATGACAACATAAACCGGATCCTCTGATGATGACAACATAGTACGTATCATCTCACGATGGCAACATGTACTGGATCTTCAGATGATGACAAAATATACCAGATCCTCTAACGTCAAAAATATACCGGATCCTCTAATGACAATATACCGGAACATCCCGTGATTGCAATTCATAACGGATCCTTTGATGATGACAAAGTATACAATATCCTCTTATGATGATAACATATATCATATTATCCCATGATGGCAGTATGTAGTAGATCCTCTGATGTGACAGCAGCTCGTCTTATAATGCTAGATATACCATTTCTTTTTACAATGACCAAATTAAAGAGATACTCCAAAGATGTTAACATTTACTATATCGTCGGTGTAAGTCTAAAACCTCGTAACTACAACTTTAATCAAGCTGTAGTTTCGAGGTTTTAGAAAACACCGACAGATTCTGTAATGATGAAACCATTTGTCATGATGGCACCGTTAACCAGACCCTCTTTAATAAGAAAAATTTCATCAAAGAAAAATCGTATTTCTTATACGAATATTTAGTCTATATAGGATAATAAAAAATGGTATTTTTTTATTTTCTTAGGTCCTTATGTATCTGATAGGAAAATAAGTTTGCCTTACCATGACTACGATAAAGAAATCTTTTCGAAATGGATTTGAATAAAAGAAAATCTTGAGGAACACAACCAAAAAAGAAAAAGACGATTTCTAAATTTTCTTTTAATTTGAAATAAATGAGTCGGAAAAAAGCCGTTATTGAACGAAATACTTTATTATGCTATAACCATCCATGAATAAGAAATGAGAGAAACGTTCTGCCCTATAAATCTAAATTTCTAATTACTTACACGGAGCAATGTGTTAAGCCATTATCAAACGGCAAAATTCTAAACTAGTGCAAATTGAAAGGAGTTGCAGGCGACAATTTAAAGTTTATGAAATTTTAGATTTTTTTAAATTTCTGGAAAGAAAACATTGTGTAAATGAAGAAATTACTTGATACATGCAATTTCTTCATTTCTTAAACAATGTTTTCCCACATGTATTTCAAGAGGGGCGTGTAAAAGCTTCACCGTATGGGAATGGGTTAAGAAACCACTCTTTGACTGGTCGTTTTATACAAATTTTACGGTAGTTCAATAGAAAACTGTCTGAAACTCTCAACTCTCGAATTACTAGTTTGGGGTAAAAAACTATGGATCTTCTTTGTTTGCAAGTATACAAAATAGTTTTGTTAATGGAGATATGAAAATGTAGATTTTTTCGACTTTTTGGTTCGAAAACATTGTGAAAAATGAAGAAATTGCTTGTCACAAGCAATTTCATCAATTTACACAATGTTTTCCAAATTGTCTTCCTTGAGGGGCGTCAGAAAGCGTCATTTTACGGGAACTGAGTTAAAACAGCCATGGGAAGAAAAAGTTGTCCGTAAAGGTATACGCGTTCTTCTCTATCATTTCTCCTGTGTTTGACGAAAACCTCGTAACAAATGCTTGGAATAAGCCGTAGTTACGAGTTTTTGGTCGAAAACCAGCGACAGAGGGTTGTCGACTTATCAATATGGGCGTTTGGCTGATATTGTACTTGAAAATAGAGCCTCTTCAATAATCAGATATCTATTTGAATGTGATTTGCAACACTTTCAACAGTATTTCAGAAATATCTCGGCGAACGGACCTCCTAACCATTGATCCGTGGTATTTCTTACACCAGTACTACCAAGGCTTTTATGGTCCCTTAACCCTTGTCATGCTGAAAAAATATCCTATTTAGAGTTGCTTTGAATCAAAGGAGTCACAGCACTGGAAGATCTAATGTAGGTCAATATCTCTTTTGAAAAAATATTATTTAAACATCTCTGGGGACAAACAGGAGGTGAAGACTAAGATCAGACTGCACTTATGTGCAGGCTGATCTATGTTTGGGCCTCCTGCCAAAGCAGGAATATTCCGGGTTCAGCATGACAAGGGTTAAACTGCTGATAACCAAAAGCTGGTTGAAGTAAACATTAATGCGTAAAACATACAATCGTAGACGAAAAGGCAGGACATATACAAGAAACTACATCTTGGATAAATACAACTAAATAAACGGGTCGCTAGCCACCCCCACTGAGATGCGACAGGAAGTTCCACTTAGATCTTTACGCCCCTTTTGCGCCCACAAGAAAAACACTTTTGAAAACATTCTGGATATACAGAATAGTTTTGTTAGTGGAGATATGAAAATGTAGATTTTTTCGACTTTTTGGTTAAAAAACATTGTGAAAAATGTCCAATGTCCAAAATATTTTCTATTCCAAAACAGAGAGAGTTATAGAATTTCATCAACTTAATATTGTCGTCTGCATCTTCTGTCAATTTGGACCAGTCTAAAATTTTGTTGTGTGGGAATGGGTTAAAAGGTGTTATTTTGCTAGATTAATGGTTAGTACTGAAGACTTAACAAAAAATAAAATGGTTGGAGAAGCTGTAGTTACGACTTTTAAGTCCTTAAACCAACACACGTGCATTATATAAAGGAGTTCAAACTGCACTTCAGATCTAAATGAATGATTCAACTGGTCGAATCATTCTTTGGTTGACAAACAATCTCGCTCCGTGAATTAACCCTGACATTGACATGGCGTGACAGTGGTCTTTATTGTGTATCAAATGTGTTGGTCTTTCAGTACATATGTATCATATCTCCGCACATTTTTATAACACAAGTCGATATACGAAATTAAAAAATTATATGTATATACTTCGTCGATAGGCGACCCTAACCTCTTAAATACAGTTTCAAATAAGCTGTATTTATGAGGTTTATGGTCGCTTATTGACCATATGCCTTTCGGGAAAATACAGCATGTTATCTGGGTATAGATATAAAACAATAAACGGATGTTTTTTGCTTGTAAAGTTATCGTATTCTGGAAGCCCCCATAATAACAAAACGTTTAAAGGGGATATTTAGTGGGCAAGTACAATTTGTCATGGCCATAGCGCAGTGGTATCGCGATGGACTTCTAGTCAGGCTAGGGTCCTGGGTTTGATTCCCGAAAGCGGCAAAGATCCTTTCTGACTTAAGCCTCCCACCATGGGTGGATGATCGTAAACCTGGGTGGGATGAGCAGCTAGAGGTCCGGAAGGGTTGTACCGGTAGTACTGGTGTGAAAAATTATCAGGAATCCGCGGTTAAGTGTTCCGCGACATGACCATAATGTTGTTGAAAGCGACGCTAAACCCAATTAAATCAACCAATCAACAATTTGTCAATCTGTTGGGTAAGGTTTTTGAATATGATACTCTGAATTAAGCGTACTGAGTAGAGTATTGTTTACCAATATCAATATTTTTAGTGTTGGTTGATGTTTTGATTACAATTAAACGTACTTGGTGGGCGTTAAAATTCCTAAATGGAACCAAATGTTTCCGTAATTAGTTAAATCGAAGGACTGAAAGAAGTGAGAGTCATCTGATATATTATAATGATCAGCCTTAAGTTATTAAGCTTGAAACATTACTCTTGGGATTATATACAAACACATCAGAATTTTGTTAATTGTGCTTAGAAAGCAAGTCGTCAAAAAAGGCTACATTCTGTGAATACTTTTGTTATATCTTGTTTTACGTAAGATTTTAACGTAAAAATAACCGTAACCCTGTCAGCCTATCGGCGAATCGCTGACCACGCTTAGTGACCTTCAACGTGCCTATTCAAATGACCAATCGCTGACCCCGCCCGCTTACGTCATTAGCCACGCCCACCGCCTCCGATAGGAAGTCCCGCTTCGATTTTTAACGGCGTTATTTTGCAAAATATATGGCCGGTAGGATGTTACAAAAAATTGAAATGGTTGGTTTATGACCTAAACGTTGTAACTACAGCTTGAATAAACTGTAGTTAGGACGTTTAAGTCGCCAAACCAACGACAAAGGGTAACAAAAATGGCGGCCAATGTCGGATATGAAAAGCTCAGGTCCGGGATGAATGGAATACATGATTGGTCGATTTGTTCCTTGATTGACAGCCGCAATTGGTCAGTTTGGTAACAAACATTTTTTTGTTAAATATTCTAGATGAAGTTCTGCTGCTTAGGTCGCAAACAAATGATTTGACTTTATTTATGTCGACGACATAAATAAAGACAAATCATTGGTTTACAACCTCAACATCGTAACTACATCTAGAATCAAGGGAAATGACTCAGATATAAACAAGTCATAGGATGACAATCTGACTGGATTGACGGATGAAGGAACGGACTGACATACAGTCGCACATCATTTCCATATACCTTCCGCTGAATATCTGAGATAGAAAAGAAAGGGCGGACACTTTAACTCTTTCTATCACAATCCTAGAAAAGGAAAGTCTAGCAAATCGTTTAGTAGAAATTATTGTGTGGACAAACTTTTCCAACGGGATCATATTATTGGACCGGAAGCCTCACCATGATCGAGTACCATAAAAATGAGTGTCTGGTTGCTAACTCAAGCATAAAAGGTAATATTTTCTGAACAATACTTTTGGAGGAAAACATATGAGGAGTATTCGTTTCTGAAAAAACAATTTGAAATAGATATTGAGAAAATGCCAAATTTCATTTGAACCGAAAATCTTTATTAAAACATTTATAAAATAACCTGTCCAATAGCCTGTCCAATCTCTAGTTACGATGGCACAGCCTGTCATGATAGTTTTCAAGCTGTAGTTACGAAGTTAAGATCGCCAACCAACTATTCTACTCTTTTGTTAAATGCTACTGATCATTCATTTTGCAAAATAACGCTGTTAAAATGGAAGCGGAACTTCTTGTCGGAGTAAATGGGAGGGGGCCTAAGGAGTCAGTGGACAGGGACAGCGATTGGTCATTTGCGTTGAATACGGACAACTTTAGCAGTTTGTCATCTGATAACGGATACATTTGAATAATTGACGGATCGCTGTCCCGCCCTCTGACTCCGACAAAAATTCCACTCAGATATTATGCGACTTTATTTTGCAAAGTTTATGGCCAGTAACACGTAACAAAAAGGTAGATTTGTTAGTCGGTGACTATTAATGTCATTCAATGTCGGAGTTTATAGTTAATATCCGGTCAAAATGAATGATTTCACTGGTCGAACGAGTCTTTGATTGACAGCCGACCTGGTTGAAAGATAGTAAAATCAAGATTCTGTCCATTCATTCTTTACTCATATACAAGGATTGTTAATTAATTGTTAGTTAAATTACCGAAGGCTGTGGATTAATGTTACAAATATTAATTTGGACAATCGCCTCCAGGAGGTCATAAACTCTTAGGAGGACTTTTGGGTATAAAACCTGATTAAATTTTGTTGTACGCCAGGAGGTATTACTCAGATTGTATCCAAACAATTGACCTTTATTATTGGCCGTGGAACTTTGAAAATGTATTCATGTGAAAGGACTTGTAATGTATTATTATGAACTCTAGGGTGGAAAAGAAAACATTGACCATTCACCGACCGCGCCATTCAGTAGATACAAGTCAGCATACATTTGGACCGGAGGTATTTGAACCGGAAGTGTCATTTTTGAGGAGTACTCTTGTTGATTGGGGATTTAAACGTCATAACTATAACTTATATACCTTATTCAAGCTGTATTTACGACGTTTAGCTCGGCACATTCTAGTTTACTTCTTCGGTAGGATGTTGCTGGTCATAAATTCTGCAATATCACGACGTTTGAAACCTAAGTCGAACTTCCTGTCGCAGGAAAGTAGACGGAGCCAGTGATTCGTCATTTTGTAGGACCTTCAAACCATGCTCATGAGGAAATGTGGATTGGAAGGGCTTATCTATAACATTTGTCATAATTGTTTGGGGAAAATGGAAAACGAGGATTAAAACAAATTATAACTTGCTAAAACATTATCGAACAAAATTTTGTCCAAATTAGAAAAAAAAATAATCCTTTCAAATCCAGAATTTTACGATGCCGTGATTTTATACTTGAGAATATATTGTGGAAAAGAAGAAATAGCTTGTACACAATATTTTCTACCACATAGGATGGTTTCATTTCAAATTGAATCCCATTTTGTTGTCGCCTGCAACCTGTTTGAATTTGGACCAGTCTTAAATTTTAAAAAAGCGGGAAAATCAAATTAAATTGAAAGATAAGTGTCATTCAGATAGAAATAATTTCAAGAAATGGACAAATTACTTGTCGCAATTTCACATTTTTCGCTATGATATTTTAAACCGAAGTTCGTTAACCTTTTCTCGTACAACCCTACATTTTAATGCCTCTTTAATTCTATACTTGAGAAAGGATTGTGGAAAATAGAAAAAAATGCTTGTAACAACCAATTTCTTCTTTTTCTACAATATTTTCTATCATATAAAAATGGCTACTTTTCGAATTGTACTACTTAATCGAGTTGTCTGCTACCCCTTTGAATTTGGAAAAGTCCAAACATTTGAAAACGGCATATAGTTAAAGGCGAAAACTCGGTATCTATTTGCGATAGGTGAAAAATTGTCGAAGAAGATGGGCGTTTTATTATCTAAAACTCTTATAACTTGGATCAATCTAAACTTTTACGACTGCCTGGGTGCTATGTGCCCGCTAGTAAAGAACAGAGTTGTTTCTGATTGACCAATCGCGATTATCAATCAAATAACTAGACGACTAATGAAATCATTCCATTAGACCAGAAATAGGTTTTGAACTCCGACATTGGCCTCCATTTTTTTTTAAACATTTCTGTTGGTTAGGCAATTTAAACGTCAACTTATTCAAGCTGTAGTTACGACCTTTAAGTCGCCAACCAACCATATTGCTTTTTTGTTTCATGCTACTAGCCATAAATTTTGTAAAACAACGCCGTTTAAAATCGAAGCAGAATTTCCTGTCAGAGTACATGGGCAGGGCTTACGATAGGTCAATTGACCGGGTGAAAATGTACCTGTTATGCCATTTAAAGGTTAATCCCAAGTGTTCAAGGTCGAGATTAAAAGTTAATCCTGAATACCCTGCCAAGTATTGACACCCACATGTTCGCGTATACTTGAAACTTTGAATGAAGGATCGGTGCAATATCATACTGTTTCTAGTTTAAGAATCGCCGCATTCAATCAGAATTAAAAAATCGATTGGCCAATCAAATCACTCATTAAGACCGGTAGGGAAATTTGATCTCCATCGTTGATTAACAACATTTTTGATGGTGGTGGACTTGAAGATCGTAACTTTACCTCATTCAAGGTGTAGATACCATATTTAAGCCGCAAACAAATCATTTTTTTGTTTGTTTGATTAATTTTCTAGCCATAAAATTTGCAAAATAACGCTTTTAAAATCGAAGCGGAACTTCCTGTTCGAGTCAATGGGAGGGGCCAAAGAAATAAGTAGGCGGGGCTTACGATAGGTCACAATGAATCATTTCATTGGGCGATCTGTCATTTGACTGACAGCCGCGATTGGTCAATTGTAAAGGCGGGAAAATGGTACGGTTAGAAGCAGGGTAAACCGAACTTTAATCAGGAAAAGGCATGAGATAACGGTACGTGCGTATAAAGAAGTACGTGTATATCGAAATGATAAAGAAACGCATAGCTTTGCCGTCTATTTCTCTCTCTGTACGATTGCGTGAAAGTAATTATTTTAATTCACATTGAATGTTAGCATTTACCTCATGGTTACACGCTCAAACGTATTTTTGTTGTTGTTGTTGTTGTAGTTTCAAAGAACCGTACCATTTACGCAGCTACACATGATGTAGCTCTATGCATTGCACGTTCTTGATTGGAGGGCAAGGTTCATCAAATTAACGTTACAATTAGTAAACTAACGTAAGCTTTAAGGAAAACTGTCTTACTTTTAAATTCATCTCGAAACGTAAAGCCAGTAATATCACGAGAAAGAGACTTTACTCTTCTCTTCAATGAATCAGACAGTTATGTGTTTCTCTGACCTTTCGGTATAGATAGATAATGCGACAACATAATATTCACTGGTTAACAATATTCGCAATTACAGATGTACAAGTTATAGTGAGTGATCAAATGCCAATTTCGTCTATACAGGTATAGACAAAATTGACCTTTGATCACTCACTATAACTTGTGCATCTATAAACTTAGATTTATTTACACACATACGCCTATCCCAGCCCGACTATAGTTACGGGTACAAGTTGAAAATTGTTGGTTTATTTGGGACCATTGCAGATCTATTGACCATTTTGTTTTTGAAGGAAATGTTAAATCTTTCTAAGCTGAAGAGAACATAAAAGCCTTTTATTATGGGATCTTAAAAGCGTTTACGGTTTTTCAAGTTATCAAGCACACAGCAACCTAAAATTTAATGGCTTTTCAATGAAAACTATGTTTATAGGTTAGGTTAAAAATTAAAAAATAACAATATGTTTTTCAAAAAAAACTTACACTTAGACGAGCACAAAATGTCAACCATACACTACAGTAAATGGAGAAAATGAACTATGAAACATCAATCGAGATTTCTTTTTAAATAAAAGACCCCGTTGCTTTATTATTAGACAGAAGAAAATGTTTATTAAACCTTTTCTTATTTTTCAAAATTTTAGACTTGTCCAAATTAAAAGATTCTGCAGACGACAATTGAAAGTAGATTTAATTTGAAAAATAACCTATCATTAGGTAGAAAATATTGTCGAAAAAGAAGAAATTGCTTGTTAGAAGCAATTTCTTCTTTTTCTACAATATTTTCTCAACTATGAATTTACAGGGACGTAAAACCAGGGGTTGAACAGGAAAGGGTTGATCCATTGTCCAGGAAAGTCTGACTTAAGGTTAGAAAAGAAAAAAAGAATCTTTCTAATTCACAAACAGTTAGATAATAATATCAAAATTATAATATCTGACAAACTTACTATTTTTGTACATTAACGTATTACCAGACGACACATTTGTAGATTCATCAAAATACAAAACCAAGATGCAGACGATAATTCTATAGTTGGTGAAAGCGGCGATGCAAAGGTAAGATAATCGTGACGTCATCAAATCATTAGTAACATCTCTGTCATATAGACAGGGTTCGAAACAAAGTTAGACAACCGCCATGCGATTGACGATGGAGAACTATCGGAGTTCTCTGCCTTAGACACCATGATCACCAAGCAGAGTTGTCGTTCGTTGCTCTCACCATACACCTCTGCAATAGGCTAAATGACAAGATTCTTGTCAAACCAGGTGATTTAAGACCACATTGTCTTTCTTTAGATTCGCGAGAAATGAAAAGGTTCGTACATAACAAACATTATTCAAGATACATTATATGTGCATTAACGCTTGGTAATTTACATATAAACCAACTAACTACTTTGTTTTAAAATCGTTTGAATACCTATCGGAAATATTCATGCGACAATTTTCAAAATTGAAATCAGTTGAGGTGTATAAAGTCACGTGATGAAATGATGACGTAATGGCGGACTATTTATGGTGCCCATTACAGAGGTGAGTGGGAAGTGCAAGAGAGTATCTGAAAGTCGGTGTCATTCAAACGATTGAGGTCTGGACTCATTTTTAAGAAAGCTTTAGTTGATGAAATAACATTGAAAATGCAGTAACCTTTTTCGAAGAGCGTGATGATATTAAGATATGTATCACCTTTAACGAGCATAACATTTTTATCCAATTCTGCTTTAACCCTTTCCTGTTTTATGAAATTTTAGACTGGTCCAATTTGAAAGAGGTTGCAGACGACAATGAAAAATGCATGCAATTTGAAATCTGACCATCCTATGTGGTAGAAAATATTGTGGGAAAAGGAAAAAGGAGAAATTGCTTGTTACAAGCATTTTCTCCTTTTTTCCACAATTTTTTCTCAAGTATAATATCACAGTGACGTAAAATCCCGGGTTTGTCAAGGAAAGGGTTAATAATTCAGCCTTTTATGGTTAGAAAGGGGGAAATGTGCCGATGCGATAGTTGTGAAGAATACCCTTCTTGATAATACAATTAATTCTCGAAATTCATAGAATTATGCATTATTCATCATTGTTATATAATCCTACTGTCTTACGACCTTTAACCCATTCCCACTCAATCCCTCCTTTTAACGCCCCTCAACGAAAAAGCTTTGGAAACATTGTGGAAAATGAAGAAATTGCTTGGATCAAGCAATTTCTTCATTATCCACAATATTTTCTATCCAAAAAGATTCATAGAATTATGCATTATTCATCATTGTTATATAATCCTACTGTCGTACGACCTTTAACCCATTCCCACTCAATCCCTCCTTTTAACGCCCCTCAACGAAAAAGCTTTGGAAAACATTGTGGAAAATGAAGAAATTGCTTGGATCAAGCAATTTCTTCATTATCCACAATATTTTCTATCCAAAAAGATGAAAAAATTTAAAATTCCATCAACTTGAAATTGTCGTCTGCAGCTCCTTTCAATTTGGTCCGGTCTAAAATTCTACTGTGTTGGAATGGGTTAAGAACAAAAGACTTTGCAATAATATAGAAAATGAAGAAAGGGCTTTAAAGTTTGGTCTACAGCTTCTTTTGATTTGGACCAGTCTAACATTTTGTCATCTGGTAATGGAATAAGACACCGTATGCCGCGGTATTATTCGCCAAACTAAAACTCTCTATATCATTTTTATCTAGTAAGAGTTAACAAATACTTAAAGCGGCCTCCTGCTCTTCACTTAGTGTTGGAATCAACTCATTTAAAGTCATGTCTATTTCACTTATTTCTGTGTACACTGTATCCTCACTCTCTCCACTGCTAGAATATGTCCGGACATATGTATTAGATGAAATAAAACTGATTGGACTACCCGAATGAGGGTCTTTATAATTATCAATGGTGTTATAAGAATACGCTCGTATCGTCTCGTCTTTATTACCCGTAGAAGAGCTGCTTAAATTACTACATATCACTTGATTAGTGCTAGGTGAAAAATTTGACACATTTCCGGAATAAACCGAAATGGCCGATTCCTTCTTTTTCGGCATCGATAGATGAAGTCTTTTCCAGAATTTCTCCGTTTTCTTGTTTGGTTCGTTGTTTGTCTGCGGCCATTCTAAATAAGTAACTGATTCGATTATGTTCTTCAAAGTTTTGTCCATGTTCGAAGCGATACCGGAAATATCCTCCAATACAAGCGGAATGATTCGGTGTTTACGACGTAACATTTCCTGTTGAGCCTTTTCGTACTCAAATCTAGTGAATTCACTTTCCACATATCGTGGTGTTAGTATGAGAATGGTCCGTCTTGATCCTTCCACAGCATTAATGATGTTGTTGGCTATAGCTATAAATTGAAATTAGAAAAAATGGTTGACTTGAAAATTCAATTCTACTGTCAATACTTGTCACGTGGAATAGTGCAAACAAAGATTATGATTTATGATGTATCATTGCGGGGGGAGGGGAAATCTTCGTATTTTCTAGATATATTTTTCTCTCTAAAAATTATAGATCTATTTGAATTGGGACCTAGTCGATATCAAGTAGACGCATTTAAATCTAACCAGACAATATATAGTGCCCATCGTGAATCTTAAGTCAAGATTATTTCTAATCACGGATACAACTGCCAAAAACATGCATTTTATTTGTATAATCATTAAACTTTGGAAAGATATACTCATTCATTTTGACACATAATGAGATCTTAAATCATAATGATTTATTCAGAAGTATAAGGTTTTTGAGATGAACGGTGCAAATAGCACATGTGTGTGAGGATGTTAAGAAGATTTTACCCTTTACTACGCAGTCCTGCTTCTCGACACCCACCAAGGAAAAAAGCTTTGAAAAAATTGATGACAATTAAGAAAATTGCTTGTTACAGGCAATTTCTTCAATGTCCGCAATGTTTTCTAGCCTACAAGGCCAACATTTCTAATTTCCACTAACTTGAAATTGTCGTCTCTGCACGTTCTTGCAATAGGACCAATTTATTATTTGGGTTAAAGGTTTGATGTTAAAAAAAAAAAACAATGGTGTACGAAATGAATACATACTTTCCCCTGGAACAAAATCTCTAAAGTGTAGACACAGTTTATAGCCGAGCTCTTGTTCAAGCTTTGGATATAACGTGTGCACAACAAAACTCTCGTCGACTTCGTCGGCTTTGTATGATACAAACGCATCCCATTGTCTGTCGTCTGTAATTTAGGAACAAAGAATAATAATTTAATTTTCAGTTTCGTCTATCAAAAACGGGCGTTCTGAATGGCCGAGAAAATTATTCATAAATCCATGAACAAAATTTTGAGCGCACAGCGATTTTGCATGCTTCCGCATAAAATAGTGCCATACAAAAATATATCAAAGTTTGTAATGCTTTTGCTTTTTTCGCTCAATGCCATTATTATTATAAGAAATGAAGAGAAATTTGTTTGTTTTTCATGGAGGTATGAACCGAAAAACCTAATCACACTTATGTATGAATCCGCTTCGCGTATTCATACAGTGTGATTAGTTTTTCGGTTCATATCTCCATGAAAACAAAAAATATTCTCTTCGTCTGTTAAATGAAAGTTCACATTGTTTGATTATTAACGTGGATCGCTTTAACCCATTCTAACACAGTGAAATTTAAGACTGGTCCAAATTGAAAGAAGCTGCAGACGACAATTTCAAGTTGATGGAATTTTAAATATTTGGGTTTCTTTTTGGATAGAAAACATTTTTGATAATGAAGAAATTGCTTGATATAAGCAATTTCTTCATTTTCCACAATGTTTTCCAAAGCTTTTTTCTTGAGGGGCGTAAAAAGGAGGGCCTGTGTGAGAATGGGCTAAGCCGAGCCCCGTTAGCCCCGTTAGCTTAGTCGGGAATGGGTTGCGCTCTCAATTCAAGGGCCGTGAGTTCAAACACTGACTCGGTAAGCAATCTTTCCGACATAAGTATTTTGTCTCTTACCAATAAAATGCGCCTATAAGGAATGAGAAGATGGTAGCTCGAATCAAATACTTTGTTTGTATCGGCATGAAGAATAACAGCACTAGTTTACGTGCATCAGCCACTGCGATATAACCTAGATACTGTTGAAAGTTGATTTAAACTCTATACAAACGTAACTCGCTATGATATATGGTGAAATCGTTCTACAATCTAGGATAAAACTTTCTTATGAAATGCAAATTGACGGTTTAATACAGAAAAATAAGCATTATCATTGTCCCTTTTAAAATTCCGATGAAAACTCGGTAAGCAAATCAGAAATAAAACACAAAGAAATGGACACGTTTCTTTGACGATTTTCCTTATTTCTATAAAAACGTGTACCTTTTTGTGGAGAAATAAATTTTGTAAGGTATAAGATATATTCACTCTGTTTTACAAAGTAATTTTCTGAAACAACAAACTGTGTTTGTAATTTGATAGAGCTGTGTCCATATCTGTGTTCTTCCAAGTGATTATTTTCCACTTTTTAACCCATTCCCACTCAAGCCCTCCTTTTAACGCATCTCCAGAAAAAGGCTTTGGAAAACATTGTGGACAATGAAAAAATTGCTTGTTACAAGCAATTTTTTCATTGTCCACAATGTTTTCTATCCAAAAAGATGAAAACAATTAATATCCCATCAACTTGAAATTGTCTTCTGCAGACCAGTCTAAAATTTTGTTGTGTGGGAATGGGTTAAACATCATTTTCGTGACGTATCAGTCGAAAAAGGACCTTCTGGAAATTCGAAAAATATTCACCTGGCCAAACTGCGCGGACAGTCCGGCCCCGAAACTATTCGCCCAAAGATTTTCTGAATCTAGAACAGTCAGTTTATCGTGACATATAATTATTCTTGAAAGACTTTATCTAATTGTATGGGTTTGGTATCATGGCTGAAGTCATTACCAACAGTATCAATTATGATAACAATACTTTAGATTATTACTAAATAGCATATTTGTGAATTTTTGCTTATATTTGTATGGGCCCAAACCACTTATTATAACTGAGTTAGAGCCAATAAAATATTTGTATCTTTAATTTGCCTCTGTTTATTTTCAGATATTTTCTTGATTGGGTACCCAAGAGGGTTCAAATCACATATTTATGTCGCGGCTCCTTGAAGGGAATCGTCGCTTTATATATACATTGATCAATCAAATTATTCAGTCGTTTAGAGCGTTTAAAAAAAATCTTCTGAGAAGACTTGGAACTAAAATGTCGCAAATGCAGCCCATTCGAGTTGAAGTTGTGACGTTTAGATCACCACCGAACTATTTGCTTTTAACGCAGTATCTCCGACCACCAAGTCTACTACAAATTCATAATTTCTGGTATCTCAGACAATATGTTTTGTCGGTGTTTCGTATTGAGTAGACGTGGTCAGCTAATGGCTAATTCAGACCTACTTACCGTCGTCTTCATATGGTTTAAAGTAATAGACAATTTTCATGATGAGTATAACACGGTGTTTCCACATCCAATACGGTATAGCAACCGCCATGATGACCAGAATTACAAAGGTCACTGCGCATGCGCCGACGACATACAGGTACCATGTGTTCTCTTTGAGCTGTATTTCTGAAAGTAATCAACCAAAAGATATGACAAGAACCATGTCATTGTGCTATGCGGTAGAAAAAGGTTTTTTACTAGAGAAAAAGATAAATTTCGGGTTGGTTATTTGGTTTTCTAGGTGGATTATCACTCGAAAATTTCAACGAAATAATAAATTTACTGTTTGATAGATTTTGTTCTGCTTTCATTCATTTTGCGCATCACGGTCGGACCAAAGACACAGACAACAGGATAGGAGGTGCGTTTTTTCCTCGAGATGAAAAATCCCTCTAAATGAGATTTTTCAGACGTCTTAACCCATTCCCACAAAATCTCAACTTTTTAAGCCCCTATAGAAAACAGTGCAGGAAAACAATGTGGAAAATGCAGAAATTGCTTGTGACAAGCAGTTTCTGCATATTCCACATTGTTTTCTACGGAGAAAGACTGTATCAACTTGAAATTGTCATCTGCAGCTTCTTTGAATTCGGACCAGTCTGGGAATAGGTTAAAGAATGATTTTTTTTTATTTTGGGTCAAAATATTGGACGACGTCGTCAAGGCTACTGGTATAAGCCAAGGCTTAGTTTCCGCATTACGAATTCTTAAAAATCTTCATCTAAAGAACGCTTTGTATTAATAATCGAAACAAGAATCCTAAGGATCACAAGGGGTTGCCATGTAATCAAGTGCGAAACAACACACTTTTAGAGATTTGTTCGAGCACATTCATAGTTTGTTTTTGTTTTGCTTCAAAGAAATAGAATAATCATCTGTTTTCTTGTAAGATCGACATATATGTCATTGAGTATAAAACAATGGCTATATTTTCACGATTTGCGGAATCAAAGGATTGGCTTCTATGTATTTGTTGTTTTCTCCGAAATTGCCCTATTTTCTGCTGGCATTTGCATTTCTAACTGTACTATTTGAACAATAGGGGAGCTATTCCAATTCCCAGGGCGTCCTCGTCGTTATCGTCGTCGGGGTTATGCTTAGATTATCATTTAAGTGCATGTTTCATATTTCCGTCTGTTTATACCGAGACCTTTCCTCTGAAACCTTGCACATGTCTTTGTGACCGTCATTCCATCTCCTAGACAAAGATTCCATAGTCTGACATTAATTTTAGTGGACAATATGACCTTTTTTATTTTAAAACTCTTGGTTAAACACTGGTGCAAATTCCATATCTCTGTTCCTACATATTTTATTTCTGATAATATTCGATAAACATATTCTGAACTATATTTTATTAAATATTAATATATTAGTTATTTTCCAATGTTTCACCCACAATGATTTCTCAAGTCTAATATGACAGGGGCGTAAAAATCAGGGATTGTACAGGAAATGTCTAAACCTGCCGTATATGTGATTTGTATATATATATGTGTATCTCAAGTATTGACAATAATAGATGCCTATGCCCAACTTGAGACAATGTAGGTCCTTACTACTCATGATGATGGTAATATGGGCCCGGAAGTTACATTTATAGAATCAAATGGGCCATATGGGAACCATGAATGTCAATAATGGCCATAGCATTGCCCATACCGGTCCCACATAAGGCCCGCATAATTTACCCTAATAGGTTACATATAAATTCATGTCGCAATTGGCAGCAAGTGTTGGTCCCAAATAGGTTCCCGCATTGGTCTTGAATTGATCCATTTAGTGATAGGTGTGAACCTTTATGGCAGCCTTAAAAGTAAGTCTAAGGATCACCTAACTTTTTTTAGTCCTAATGAACAATTATTACATCGTGGATTGTTTGTTTGCTTATTTGTTTGGATTTGTTTGTTTGTATGGTTGGTTTGTTGGTTGGTTGGATGGTTGGTTCTATGGTTCGTTGGTGCGTTGGTTGGTCGGTTCGTGGGTGGATGGATGGATGGATGGATGTTTTTTTCTCCATTATTATAATTTTCTTCAAATTGCATTCGGATTAGATGAAAATGTACATTATTTTATTTGAAAAAAAAGTTTTTCAATTAGATATTCAACCGCAAGCTAATTTTCTGCTTGTCATGTTAAACGTATACAAACGATGTCACTATTTACATGATTTACTGTAACCTTTTCGTGTATTTACGTGTGTCTATTGCTCGAAACAAGACTTTAACTCGTATACGTCAGATCTTACACTTTCTTTTACAAACAAACTGTTCAGTAGTCCCTGTTTCGACAAAGCACCATTATCAGACTAAAAATCATTGAAAAAAATCGAAATTAACAACAACAACAAAAATATATAGTAGTGAAACACTGATGACCTCGTAACAGCATTGTTAAAAAGGTTGATAGATGACCTTGACATTGTCAGATGACCTTAACCTTGGTATCAGAAGATGCATGTATGGATGAGGGCTATAATCATGTCAATTATGAGCATTTTAACTTGAATAGGATAGGAGTCATAGGATAATGTTAAACACGCAGATCAAGTTTTTAGCAGACAGACACATGGACAGACAGACAGGTGTTCACAGGTAAAACAATACGCTCCGATCTATCGATGCGGGGCATAACAATCGGTAGATTAAAGAATAAACACATGTTAATTTTGTAAATGACAATGTGATTGGTTCTCGACTAAAAAGGAAAAAATGACCTTTAGAGCGGCTCTTGAACAGATTCCCCTGAAAAAACTGATACATGTATAGGGAATTATTTGCTTTTTCCAATTGCTTTTGATGTCTTTTCACAAAAAAACCTTCGTGATATGTCTACTAAATTCGCTATAAATTTAATTTAATGTGATACATTCCCTATACCCTACTTTGAAAGATAAGAATTCGTTAGTCTTCGAGTCATGTCGATAACGACTGATGAACTAGCGGGATCCATTTACGTAAATGATTCGTCATGGAAACCACACATAAGTCAATTTTCGGTGCAATCGACGGACAAGGCATTGGAACTGGACTTCGATAAATATTTATAAAAGCCGAACGACAATTTGCTTGAAGACAAGATCAAGAATTAAACATTCTATATTATGCAAAGGCAGTAGTCCAAGTAGTGCATGTTGTTGTTGTTGTTGTTTAATATATATATATATATATATATATATCGAAGAACCTACCGATGAAATTAACCACCAAAAATTGAAATAGACACTTAGTGGTAGTCGTCCTTCGCCAACGAAGAAATATTAAAACCTTCTCGACATATCATAATTATTATGACTCACAGAAACACTTAGATATTTCCTTTCTTCCTCTCATCTAATTTGCAAAGTTAATGCAATATAAAATCGTAATCCTACAGTTACAGATATCATGATCGATAATAGGCCTGTGAGATAGACTGAGTCCGACAAATTGAGGCGATAAGGCATCTTTTAATCCATTCCCACATAACAAAATATTAGAATGGTTCATATTGAATGAATCTGAAGAAGACATTTTCAAGTTGATGAATTACATTCTTTTTGCCATTTGGATAAAAAAAAACCCACTGTGAATATTGAGGAAAATGCTTGATACAAGCGATATCTTTATTATTCCAAATGTTTTTCAAGGGGTTTTTTCTTGAATGACAGAAAATTGGCTCGAAAATGATTTGACTGAATTTTGGAAAGCAGGACAGTACTAGTCCCGGGCTGTAACACAAGACAAATTATTTTTAATCTTTAATTGTCAAATAGAAAAAGAAACACAGAAATTGCGGTAAGGAGCTCTTGAGAAAACCATGACCTAATTCGGCGTTTCGATTCATCTGGTCCGTATATCAAATCAGTCTTTCGAAGATATGTCATTAACCTGGGATACAACCATTGTCTCGAGGATTAATGTCTTTACTAGTCACAAAATAATCTTTATTGATTGTTTCTAAATCAAATACCAAATCGGATTTAGATCAGTTCTCAACATTCTCTTTTAGTATCAAGTGCGCATGCGTCGTACACCAAAAAGATGTTGATAATAACTTGCATTCAGCAGGTTATATTGGGCTGTTAGGTCTGACCCCCCCTAAATTTGAAATCACGAATAACTCCACAAAATCAATATTCAATACATTGATGTTGGTATAAATGACAGATCATAGCATTTTATACTCAAAAAGACCAAAATAAATGAATATCGTGTATACAATTTCCTACGGACCCTTTTAATATTTACGGCGCTGTACGGCCGAAGATAACTTATACGGCGTGTTTCAAGTACCATATGTATTAATGCTCAATTTCATCGTTGATAATTTGTTTCATCCAAGATGACCGTAATTAGATTCATATTGCATTTGAAAATTTATTTCTAAGAAATACGAAATGATGTGAAGATACACACTGTCCTTTCGAATTTGTGGTCTTTTAATCAAAACTGACGATAGAATTGTTTGTATATATCGTGGCTATTCACGCGAAGAATGTAGTGTGCTTTTAAAATAAAAAGTTTGGAAGATTTTACGATAATTTGGCATTGAGACCTTTCGAGATCTCGAAGGAATGTGTGAGATAGTAAAATCATGCGACGACAAAGAGTAGGTCTGCCGCAACTCAAAAACGATTTGCTTGTCAATTTATTCAATTAGACCAGAAATTAAATTTGAACTTCAACATTGATGTTAAGGACGTCTGTTGGTTTGGTGACTTAAACGCTGTAGCTACAGCTTCCAATCTGGTCGTCATCTAACGATTTGCTTCCTCTATGCTACTGACTATAAATCATGTAACTTAATATCGGTTATCTCAGTCGAATTTCCTCAATGTCGGAGGTCAGTTGGCTAGGTCAGCGATCCGTCATCTACTCATAAATCGTGGAAGTTCGGAGATCATATAAATTAGTCAAATTTTTTGCATATCGTCGGGTAATTCAGAAAACTCGTAACTACAGCTTTATTAAAGCTGTAGTTACGAGTGTTTTTTTATTTTACCGACGATATGTGACATATGTCACCTCGAAGAATCGTAGGAAAATCCCTAAAAAATTGTAGGTTCAAATTCAAAAAAGGTGATAGACAATATTTGTTTTTTTTTTTTTTTTTTCCTTTTCGGGAAGGAAAACGTGTAACAATTATTACAAACAATTTCTTTATTTTCACAATAACGCAATGTTTCAGGAGACTTTTTTCTTCGGGAATACCAAAATGTAGGATCGGGTGGGGATAGGTTATAGAGATTAATTCTACTGAACCTATTTCCATGAAATCCATTAAACATTCATTCTACCCGTTTAAAGAAAATACATGTACTTGAATCGTCTTCTGCAACCTATTTGAATTTGGACAGGTCTTAAATGTTTTTCGTGTAGTCGTGGTTGACTGATTAAAACAAATCGCAAAACTTTTTTCTCAATACCTTCGTTTCGTGAAAAGTTGTTAAAGACTTACTGAAAGGCTCTGGTACATATATCTCGCACCACTGACCCTCATAGTTTGGTTTACAGTCACAAAATTCGGATACAGTAGAGTTCGGATGTTCGACAATCGCACATGTACCATGG
This sequence comes from Fragum fragum, assembly GCA_946902895.1. Lineage (NCBI taxonomy): Eukaryota > Metazoa > Mollusca > Bivalvia > Cardiida > Cardiidae > Fragum > Fragum fragum. The sequence continues at coordinate 30,581,694 of OX336378.1, read as the reverse complement.
TCTCCGCAATTCAAACAGCATCTGTAGTCACAATATGTTCCTGAAATGCAGACATAGATTTATTCTATTTGAAAAACAAAGTTATTCTCCGTCAAGTGAAAAGACAACGCGACAAGTGCCGACCCTGACCAGACCCGGATTGGAATTTTTTGCTACTGGCAGGGTCTCTCAATCAAGAATGATTATTTGACCTTCGAAAATCTAGTTGACATCTGCTGTATCAAATTTCTTTTTTAGATATTATCTCTTCTCCTGACTTGACACACTTTTCAGTATCTTCTCTTTCTGTGGGCGACCAAAGTGTCGTAAACAAAGCTTGATTAATGTTGTGTTTACGACATTTTGGTCGCCCAAAGACGATATCTATTTGACTTTTAAAGGATTAAGGGAACGCATTATTGTCGTTGCTGATTTGTTTGTTTTTTATGTTTTCTCTAGGATATGGAACTAAAAACCTCATAACACTGTGTGATCCCGCGAAGTGGATCCATATAGAAGTGCAGGTCAATTTTTTGCTTCACACTTCAATGAAAAAAGAAATTATCTTCCTCTCTCTTTTGATTGATATGTGTCATGAAAATGTATAATTAGAAAAGTTTTAAACGTTTTATTTTTATTGTTGTTGTTATTATTATCATTATTTCTATTGTATAACAACAATTGACTTAATAAGATACTTTCATTGTACACGAACAAAATCACAAAAAATATTTGTATCAGACATGTACTAAACTGATGCGAATATTGTAAGATGTCGTCATTTTCACGTGAAATGACGTCGCATCGAGAATAACATTGTACGGATTATATAAAAGTAGTTTCGTAAGCTCACCGCGTAGGAAAATTTGATGTTTCAACCGACCGTCGGCCTCTAAGCCAATATAATGGGTTTGTATCACAACTATAACACAAGATTCCTAATTTATGGAACTACTTTGTGTGCAAATATTTTTTTTTTTCTCGCGGATGTATGAAATGCTTTTTCGGCAAATCAGAATGCAAGAATTTTGTTATAAAAAAAAATTAGATTACAAGTAGTTCCTCGACTTATGAGAATTTGATTCAACGAAAGTCAAACACATTTATGAAATTGGTGATCATTATATATATACCTATATTTCTCGTAAATTATATATTCATTGACAAAATCGGACACGTTAGAAAAAAAATACGTATCTGATAGTGTCAACTACGGCTCCATATAAAGTAGTTTATGATGACGCCATTTTCATTCTGTAACTTAAGTCATAATGCGAATAATCTTAATAAGAATGATATAGAAAAAGGGAAATGCTACTAGAAATCGATTTTATTTAACAAAAATGTAGGTACATAATTCATATAAATGGAATTCTTAGTTACGATGACGTTACAACATCATGTATTTGCTTTTGCTGCGGAGGAAAATTTTGATATTCCACTCGACCTTCGGTCTCGTGAAATATCAAAATCCCTCCTACCTATCGTAACACGATATTCCCTCTACATTTTACCTTGAGCTCCGTAATCACAGTCACATGTGTAGGTGTATCCGACCCATGTCTCATCCTGGCTCATTTCCTTTTGACATGAACCATACACACACTCATGACCCCAAAACATCCCCTCACACGTTCTCTCATTTTTAGATCGCGTCACATAATCGACAGAACACGAATTGAATCTAGGCTCGATCGTTGCTGAAACGGACGAATTAGAAATAATATCACTAATCTCTTCCTCATGGTTAATATCACTGTATATAGCCTTGGAATCGCATCTACTTCCTTCCCAACCTTTTTCACAAATGCACCTTTCTTGTTGGATATCATCGTCACTTCCGGTGCCATTTGGATTACAGACGCCATGAACACATTGTAAACCGTAAGAGCCACAATTTTTATCGGAAGTGTTGGAACTATTTTGTTGCTCACAATTTCTACCCGTATACCCTTCCGCGCATAAACACGTGAAGTCACATGTAACCGCATTCAGTGAACAAGAGCCACCGTTCTTACAGCTCGATGTAGCAAACTGCTCTGAACAGGGATTGGTCAGGCAATTTATTGCTAAAAAATCGGATTCATTTTTTGACTGCTCGAGATTTTCGTGTTCACACCTCCGACCTAAGAATCCACCAACACAATCACATGATGCGGTACAGTCGGTGCTGTTATGGACACAAGTACCACCGTTCTGACAGAAATCTGGAATAACAACACAAGTATCGAACATACATTCTGATAACTGCTGAGTTTCGACGTAAGCACACACAGTAATCAAATACACCATAAGCACAATCCTAGCCATGATTTGTCGCAAGACTAAGACAAGTATTTAGTGTCCACCGTGAAATCTTTCATGCGAGATCACAAGAACTATCATCGAATGTTATACATTGATAAATAGTTCATGAATCATAAGACGGGGGCAATCTTTGTAACCGTGCGAATCAATTCATTACATTTGAAAAAAATGAACACATTAATATCATATCCCATTATTTCCGTCTATATACACCAGTATTACCAGGTCATGAGTATTGTCTATATACATTCTAACAAAGGTAATTCATCAACATAATGTCACTCTTAAATACATTAAATACACCTACCACAATTGTCAACAAACACTGGGAGACGAGCTACTTACGGCTTCAATTTATTTGTAGAAAATAACCTTAGGGGGAAATGAGTTCGGTTTAGAAGGCAAATATTTTTTTTTCTTCAAGAAGAAAAACAAAGTGTTTTCTGAAACAGTTTATCCATTCCCACATAATCCATTCTTTTTAAGCCCATGAAGAAAATGCTTGGGAAAATATTGTAGAAAATGAAAAATTGCTCGTTTCAATTTCATCATTAACCACAATATTTTCTATCCCAAAGCGAAAAAGATAAATAAATAAATAAGATTCCGTCGATTTGACATCGTCGTCTGCAGCTTCTTTTAATTTTGACCAGTCTAAAAACGTGTTGTGTGGGAATGGGTCAGTATACTGCCACATCTTATGTGTTTTGTATGCAGATTTTCGCGAAATAAAAAGAGAGAAGGAAGCGCCTACAGCGCCCCCCTGACCTGAATTTATTAATACAGATAAATTAAGACACTACATACCATAAATAGAAATCGGGCGCTCTCAAAAAAGCCGTGTTTTCGACGGATGAAAATATCTTGATATAATCTGAGAAAAGGTAACCCAAGGACCAATCATGATGTGAAATGTCGATGAAAATGACCAGGTATAGTTGATAAGGCTTTTTTATATAATCATTTTTATTTTGTCCCAATATCATTAATATTTAAATTGTGAAATTGTTTCCGCTGATAAAAGCCGTGTTTTCAACTTATGAATATTTCTTTTGGAAAACAGATGATGGGTCATTCATGAAATTGACCAAATACACTAAAGGCAGGTTTTTTCACTATATTTTTTTTAAGACTTCACTATATAAAAGATTTAGCCCCGCCGATGAAAGTCATATTTAAAACTTCCCCTAATTTCTTCTAAGAAATTTTATAAAAGGCATGCGATTGCTGCACGAGCTATTTAGTTTAATGTTAAACAAATATTGCCGTCCAAACATCGAATGCCTCCGCATGAATATCATACTCTGGTGAAAATTGGCAAACTTTTGGGTGATGAATCAATGGACAAATTGTCCGCAAATATCGCATCACAGAATGTTGTCAAAGAGCGATAAGCATATTTTACGCAATGTCCGACCTTGGAATGAAACCGAATCTCTTATATCCTCTTACTTCTGTCAAACTTTATATTTAGGTAATCATGCCTATGTTCATTTATATGGTTGTGAGTTGTGGAATACTTTAACTGGCTCCAAATTCGATCACCATATACTTAAACTCATTCTAGATTTTTACATAAGAGTAAGGTCTGATATGTGTGAGTCGATGTTAGCCATTAATCGTATTGTAGCTACAATTGATAGCATGTACGAAAGCTCATCTTTCACTACAAAATACTGTCTCTGGGAGAGAATTATCTCTGACCACTATCCATTACGTTAGTTCATTTGAACAGGTTGCTTGCTTGCTTGATTGGTTGATCGAAAGGGGTTTAACGCCACTTTTAACAGTACTTCAGTCATGTTGCGGCGGCTGTAGCACCTAATTGTGGATATCTGGTATTTCTCACACCAGTACTACCACTACATCCTTTCCTGGTCTCAAGCTGATATTCCATCGTCTACGATTATCCCCCCCCCCAATTGCCGAGAGACAAGTTTCGGAGAGAATTTGTGCCGCCGCCGGGGATCGAACCTATGACATTCCATGATTGAAGAAAATTGATGAAATTTGTTATAGAGATATAATAGAGTTTTAGTCGGCGACACATGCCTAAGTCAATGGTTACAAGTGACAGTATCTCCATAATCATTTTCGTCGCCAGCCCACATTTTGACGCCCTACAGAAATTAAACTATCGGAAACACTGTTGGAAAACGAAGGGACCGATTTAACCAAGTAATTTCTACTTTTCTCACACTGTTTTCAATCTTATTAAGGTTTTATTTTCCAACTTTTGCACATTTTGAAATGACGTCTGTATCAGTATTCTGATTATGTTGTTAAATTCAATACCTGAGGGATATTGAATAATGAATATTAATCTTGACGTGTTAAATGCTGCGAAAAGGTGAAGCGTCTAGAGCCGGTAAAGGACTTTCGTTGGAATATGACTCTTTTCGGCGTGTACGAATTTAAACATTCATACATAATAAAATTTCAAACTCTTTCATGTTGAAAGAAGTCATGACAGATTTCAATTTTGATGAAGTTATTGAAATATTGGGCCTTTGGAGGGAAGAAACCATTGTGGAAAATGAAGAAATTGCTTTTTATAAGAAATTCCTTTGCCATGTTTCCCAAACTCTTTCAGAGGGGCGTAAAAATAAGAGATTATGTGGGAATTGGTGATGGATCACTGACAACGCCCAGTGGTAAGGAAGTTTGAGGAAGATAACTAACTACGTTAGCTTATAAAATATATGACCTTGGACTTAAAAGAAAGGAAAGTAGTTGGTGGGCGACCTAAACATCGTAACTACAGCTTGAGCAAGGTGTTGATTGATTGAGTGAATGAGGTTTAACGTCGATTTTAACAGTATTTCAGTCATATCGCGGCGGCTAGAGCAACAAACAATGGATTCCTGATATTTCTCACATCAGTACCACCACTACATCCTTTCCTAGCCTCCAGGTGCTATCCCACTTAGGTTTACGATTATCCACCCATTGGTGAGAGACAAATGTCGGAAAGAATATGTGCCGCCTCCGAGGATCGAACCCATTGAGTAAGTCGTAGTGCTATTTTTTTAAGAGTGATCTCACTGGAATTTACTTCCGAAGGTCACTAAAGGGGTAAAAGCAGTTCTTTTACAAAAACTAGTCCGACACGAAAATAGCATTTTAAGTACACAATAGAGATGCACATACTCAATTGTTTACTTTTTATAAGTTCTGCAACTATTGTTCGGTTTTACACTTGATTTAGCATCATTGGTTTTATATTCCAGAGGATGGCTATCAATGTGGTGGCATCCAAAGTAACCGACACTTTCAAAGATGGAAAAAAGACGGTGTCTCTACACTGGCTAGAACACCTAAAACAATCATCATTCATGAACACAAAGACAGAACTATGTACGAGGATAAAGCATGAAAGAGGTGATATGTCAACGAATGTTGTGGAATCTTCTACAGCATCATAAACATGACATTGTGTCATTTTATATAGAACAAAGAAGGACAAAAATACGGTAGAATTTGACCTTAAATAGTAAAACTAACAAATTTGCATGGCATGAATGTCAGAGGTTAACATTAACTTCCAGTTTAATCAATTATTTGATTGATCAATCAGTTTTTACTGATAGTGGCGAGCCTTTGATTACTTGGCTTGCTGTTGTTGGAATAATCTAAATTACCTAGCAGCTGGAGGCTAGGAAAGGATGTAATGGTAGAACTGATGTGAGAAATACCAGGATTCCATTGTTAGGTGCTCCAGCCGCCGCGATATAACTGAAAGATTGTTGAAAGCGGCGTAAAACCCTATTCAAACAAACAAAATCTAATTTACCAATTTCTGGCCCGCCCACTGACGCCTTTGGCTACGCCCACTGACTCCAACAGGAAGTCCGTCATCGGTTTATACGGCGTTATTTTGCAAAATTTATGACCGGTATCATGTAAGAAAAAGTAGAACAGTTGGTTAGCGCCATAAGCGTCGTAACCATAGCTTGAATAAGCTGAACTTACGACGTTTAAGTCGTCAAACAACAAAAATGTTTCAAATGAATGGCGGTCAATGTCGTAGTTTAAATCTCAAATTCGAGCTGAATGAATGATGAGGTCGATATATTCCTTGATTGACAGCCGCGACTGGTCAATTATTGGACAGGTTGTCTCAATGTAGCATGGTTATTATACATAATATACTATTCACGTTGTATTTATCGTAATCAGGTCGATCTTGCTTGAGCGACCACTTTTTAAGAGACCACTTCCTTTTAGCGACCATAGTCGAAATCCTTTTTTAAAAGCAAGAGCTCTTAACCCTTGTCATGCTGAGCCCGGAATATTCCGGTTTTGGCAGGAGGTGAAGACTAAGATCAGACTGCACTTATGTGCAGGCTGATCTTAGTCTACACCTCCTGCTTGTACTTTTCCTGCCAGAGTTGTTTATGAAGTTGATTTCTAAAAGAAATATTGATTTTTGAACAACAAGTTCTATCAGTGATTTCAGCCCTTTGATTTGACAGCATTTCAGTAAGGTAATTTATACAGCATGACAAGGGCTAAGAAGTGATTGCATGTTGCTCAAAAAGAATATCATAACTAAATCCTGTTTTGTTGGAGATCATTATAAATATCTCAATTGGATGATTCTAATGATTCCAAACAACATAGGATTTAACGAAAATTCTGTGTCAATTTATGTAATTAAATCAGTCCTTCATATATTTCGAGAAAAGGGTGTATTAAGCGACCATTCACTTTTTGGTCGTCCTTTGAGTGGTCGCTTAATACAAGATTTACTGTATACTACGGAATCATCCTGCAAAAAAGGGATCGCCAGGGAGTTCCGTATTCAAATATAGTCAATCATGCACAAGCGACCACTTCTATTAATCGACAACTTTCATTAAGTTACCAGCATCAGATTTGCTTTTCAAAAATTTGTAATGCACAATTCGACAATTTCAAAACAATTTCAAAAATAAATCCTATGTTGATAGATCTCACTGAGACGATTTTTAATGAGTTCCATCAACATAAGATTAAGTGAGAATCCTCGGAAAAAGTCTTGCTTACTGTCGAACCGACTCTTCATATATGTCATAAAATTGTATTAAGCGACCATTCTCTTGAACGACCATATTCGGCCGGCCGCCCGCTGAGCCTTGGTCACTTATTTCAAGTTTAAATGTACTTTAACCCTTTCCCACATAATCGCTTGATTATACGCCCCTGTGATTTTATACTTGAGAAAATTGTGTCGGAAAAGAAGAAATTACTTGTCACAAGCAATTTCTTCTTTTCCCACAATATTTTCTAACCTATCGGTTGCTCACTTTTTGAATTGCACTAATTTTTAAATATCGTCAGCAAATTCTTTCAAATTGGACCTGTCTAAAAAAAAATTAAAAAAAAAGGAATGGGTTATTAAAGAATTTAGATCTTTCTTCACTTTACACAATGTTTTCCTAAATGTTTTTTCTTGAGGGACGTCTAAAAGTGTCTCTGTGTGGGAATGTGCTAATACTGTTTTACAAAGTTTTTAAAACTTTCAGAATTCCAATGCTTGTGATGTTTAACCGTCACACTTTTTCTAATTAGTGACGGCTAGCCGGCCTTATCCCTGAGGCTATTTTTAGCTAGCAAAGCGTCAGCTTTGATAGCTTAAGTTAACAGACAAAATTTTGAGGTGGTCTCAAAGTTCAACAAGTGCAAACTGCCACTGGAGGCTTAACCACTAAATCTGTTAAATGGCTACGCCATAAAAAGTAGTTCTAATGTTTGAAGAAATTTTGCAAACTCTGGCTGCAAGTTCATCTCCTTTGTATTTAAGCTCACTTGAGCACATCAATCTTCAAAGAATTTGCAGACGACAATTTCGAATTGTTGAAAATTCTAAAATATTTATCTCTGTAGGTAGAAAACAATGAGAAAAATGAAGAAATTGCTTGTAACCAGCAATTTCTTCATTTTCCACATTATTTTCCACAATTTATTTCTTTAAGCTCGTTTCTTTATCACGATGACGTTTGACAAAGAAGATTATTGAACAAAACAATGCTTTGCTAGCTTACAGTACTTTTCGATACTTTGATTATATTTTTACTTCAATATTAGATTGTGGAGATCAAATGGAGACGCTAACCTAGCTCACAAAGTATTTGATAATTACTTTTGGCCTCTATCAGTTTATTCGCAAATTACTTTTGCCCCCTCATATATTAGGCGCTAATCACTTTTTGCTTCTATAAGATTATTCTCCAATTACTTTTAGTCTCTTACAGATTATTCGTTAATAATTTTTGGCCTCTCTGACGATTCACTAATAATTTTTGTCCTCTAGCAGATTATTGACTAATTCCTTTTTGCCTCTGACTGATTATTCGCTAATTCCTTTTTTGCCTCTCAATTGATTCACTAAATAATTTTGGCTTTTCAGTTTATTCACTAATTACTTTATTACTTTTATGCACATCTAGGTAGGTTTTTCTTGATTCTTATATACAGCAAAATGACATGGCGTTATACCCGTTCCCATACAATGACGCCTTTTGACGTCCCATAAGAAAAATAATTGGGCAAAAAATGTGTAAAATGTGTTCTTATCTATATATCCCACAAAATATAGAAATCGTTCACGCTTACTTCCCGTATTTACGTATACTCTTGACAGTATCGTCAAAATTCCTCGTGCATTACTATTGGTGAAAAGAAATAATTTGCAGATCAACGGTGACAATCAAATATTGTTTGACCAATCAAATCATTCATTTTGACAAGATGTGCATTTTGAGCTCCGGCATTCATGTTTAGCCGTAGTTACGACGTTTAGGTTGCCAACCCGTTGTTTTGCTTTAGTGACCATAGATATAGCAAAATACCACCGTTTTAATATCTAAGTCGGACTTTAGGGTCAGTGGGCGTGACCTGCGATCCGTCGATCACACGTAGCTCAAATCATTATTAAAACATCAGTGCAAATTCTAAACTTGCAAGTTTAACATTCTTTAGATAACGTGTTGAAATGCTCTTTTATGAATACACAATTTAAATAAACTTTTCTTGATTTGCTAACCTATTAGACCACACAACAGGTTTCCAGATTGGTCCAAATTGAAAGAAGTTGCGGGCGACAAATTAAAGCTTTTGAAAAGTTGGATTTCTTTTACCTTTTTGGGTGGAAAACATTGTGATAATGAAGAAATTGCTTGTAACAAGCAATTTCTTTGTTTTCCACAATGTTTTCTAAAGCTTTTTTCCTGGTGGGCGTCTAAAAGCGTCATTGAGTGGGAATGGGTTTATAAACTATTAAGTCAAGTTTGAAAAAATCGCAGGATGCTATGTTCTTCTGTTAACATAATAAGATTTGTGATTTTTCTCTTGTTCGTTCTATTACAATACAGTCAATCTTATATTAAGCGACAAATCAAGAGATGACCAAAAAGTTGTTGCTTAGACGAATGATTGCTTAAAACATATTTACGCGAAAGATATGTAGAAATTGATTCGATTTCATACATGAATTATCACAGAATTCACGCTTTAACCTAGGTTGTTGTGACCCATTAGAATCGTTTCATTGCTCGCTTAATAGAAGAATTCACTCAAGCAAGATCGACTGTTCTGTAAAGTACGTTCATCGACCGAACATTGCTTATCGAACAACTTGGCGTATCAAGGCTATACAAGTGCACAGTACAGGATATTATTTTTCTTTTATTAGGCAATAGAAGTGAGAGATAGCTTACCCCACCAACTTAGCTCCACTAGGATGTTTCACTTTGATATTAAACGGCATTACTTTGCTAGATATATGGCCTGCCATATGATCTGGGCCCGAGATAATTAAACTTTTATCTTACTCAATTGAGAATTAACTCAAAATTCGATTTGAAATAAAAGATGTATATTATGTTAGATTCTTCTGAAAGCGCTTGAAAATGAAATATTATATTTGTAAATCATAGTTTACAACAAAACAAAATATACAGTTAACGTAGAAAAACAACAATTACTAGTATTCAAACTTGAAGTTTGAGTTAATTCTCAGTTGAGTACGAAAAATGTTTTATAATCTTGAGCCCAGAACAGCCTCAACTGAATATTATCAATTAGCATGATAATTGAAGGTATTCTCTGATTAGCCTGTTAAATTTTCCTCACAATCAAATCCCATCTGAAGACTTCTATTTTAATCTCAACTTCTTATAAATGCCTCCGGATATTTTGACAAGGAAGCTGGTTTCTGTCAAAGAACGTGCTATATTCCTGAAATGCAGACCTCTTGCACTTACAATAAATTCCACTGGCCTAAAAGCTGTGAAATCTTTACAAGCTATTGTATGTAGAAAAAGAATTTCTGGAAACCAAGTAGCTGTGGGTCAGCAGGGTGTGTGTGTGTGTGACCGGGGGGGGGGGGGGTGTTGTTCAATTCCACAAACTCGAAGGCTAAGTTCTCGAGCTCTAAAGGGTCCGAAACAATTGGGGATTCAAAGTCCAAATGTAGAACGGAATACGAAAAACATGGTCGTAGATATATACTGGATGGCCCTAGGTCGAATTGAAACTAGATCATGATTGATAGACAGTTAGCGACCAATGATATTTTTTGTTAAGTTCTTTTTTGAAATGGGCGACTTCAACTTGTCCCTTTTCTGTACCGAAGTTCTTACCGTTATCGAACATGATGACATTGAACCAACTCGATTACAATCAGTTTGCTCCTTGGGTGACCACGCGATTGGCTGTTTTCAAACGATATCTTTAGATGTCTTTAGATGTCACAGAGCTATAGTCAATTCTTGTATCTAAAAGGGTTTTTACTCTCTAAGATTTTAAGGAATGTTGATTGGTGAAAAAAAAAAAGAAAACACAATGCTTAACCAATTACCAAACGACACAATTTCTTCATTTTACACAATGTTTTTTCCAAATTGTTTTTCTTGAAGGGCGTCAGAAAGCGTCATTGTGTGGGAATGAATTAAAGATCTTCGAGGACATAAAAGAGAAAGAAATTGAAATTCTTAAATTATTTAACCAGGGTTGACCAAACGTCAAAACTTTGGCTTAAGATTTCTCCAGCTTAGTGAACTTTTATTAAGTGGTAATGATAAAGGCCTCGACGATATTTGATAACATTCTATCCAATTTTTATAGGGAAGGGCCCTAAGTGGTTCAATAACCTTTTTATGATTTAACAGTTCATGCTCGGAAAGCTGATGTTCCTTTGACTTTCCCTACTATTAGTTTGGAAACTTTGCCTACCTGTATCAAAACTGCAGCACTGTGTTTTAATTCGCCGACGACCCAAATCAACGGAAAATGTGTTTTCCAGCTGTCAATCGTCGACATTGAGAAGGGACCTCCATCGGGTTTGCTAGCCCACAACTCACCTAAATCAACAGGGTGATTGACCATTTCTAGAATGGAAACAAGGAAATAGTTATTAAGGCCCCTTTTCCCATTGACATTTGTCACACACAGAATGTCGCAATATTCAATACGGTTCTTCCTCATGATTATATATTTTTTTAGCGATTTCGAGAAAGATTGGGCCTAAATTGTGATCTCTAGAGTGACAGCAAGAAAATTGTTAATAAGGCCACTTTTTGCTTGATATCAGTCAGAATATCACTATGTTCAGAGGGCTTCTTCCTCATGACTATACGAACATCTTTAACAAGTTTGAAAATACTGAGCATAAAATGTGACTTCTAGAGTGATAAAAAGTAAATTGTTAGTAAGGCCCCTTTTCCCTTCATATTGGTCACTCACGGAAGGTCGCCATATTCAATACGTTTCTCCCTCATGACTACAAACATTTTTTAGCAGTTTTGAGAAAGATTGGGCATAAATTGACCTCTAGAGCGACAAGGACATTGTTGTTATAGCTCCTTTTCGCTTGATATCGGATCTTGATATAAGGACTCGAATCAAAATTATGCACGAACTTTATATTTCCAATCAGTCATTTTCTATAAGAACATATTAACCTCGGTTAGTGACCATGGCCTCGTAACACCCTCTTATTCAAGCTGTAGTTACAAGTTTTTGCTTCTGTAGATTACAACTTGAATATCTAGTGAAAATATCGTGAAAAATTATCGAAAGAAAATAATATTGGCGATTAAAAAGAGAAGAACATTATAGAAATAACCAAAATATAAATATGGAAATGTCCTAAAATAGTCTGGAAAGTTTCAGAATTTAAAATAATAATAATGTTTAGTTCAAGACTTGTGTATATGTATGCATACATGCGGTTTCGAATCTTGGTCCATCAGTTAAGCATATTCAAGCGATAAACTACTGCGCTACACAATGAATCGATACCGGAACAAATCAAAGTGTCATTTAAAAGCAACATTAGTGGATGATCTCGCAGAAATCATCGACAAGTCACGAGAAATAAGAAGTGACAGGTCATGGATGTACAAGTTATGCATGCTGTGAGTGATCAAATATCAATTGTGTCTAAACAGGTATAGACAAAATTGACCTTTGATCACTCACATATATAACATTTATTTTTGTTTTCATGTGCCCTTTCATTTATAGTATCTACTTTTCAATTTACTGCTTTTTTGAATCTTTGCTGTCTGTAAACCCGATAAAAAATTTACGTTGGTACACGCACGAGATGTATAGCGCCATAACAGTGGCCACACTACTCTCTTATCCGTGAAATTAGAGACTAATGACATATTATAATGCGGATTATTACGATTTCAAGATTGCGTATTTTGTGCAGTTATTGGTAAATGTTACGAAATTCTTACGGATCGCCACTGTCAACCAAGAATTGGCCAATCGCGCAAATTTGTTAACCTTTTTGTTGGTTTGGCGACTTAAACGTCGTAACTACAGCTCATTCAAGCTGTAGTTACGACGTTTAGGTCGCCAACCAACTATTCAACTTTTTTGAATCATTGTGCTGGTAATGCATTTTGCAAAATAACGCCGTTAAAAATCGAAGCGGGACTCCCTGTCGGAGTCAGTGGGCTTGGCTTAGGGGGAAAGTGGGAAAGTGGCGATTGGTCAATTTACACGGTGACCAACCAAAACGTTCATTCAGATCAAAAGTGGAATTAGAACACCGATACTTGTTTCGCGAACGTCATAAATACAATTCTTTCAAGCTGTAGTAACGGTGTTTAGGTTGTCACCTAACGTCGTGCCTTTTATTTTTAGTCCCAGACCAAATATTTTAGAAAATGATGTCATTTATTATCTCAGTCAAACTGCCATGTCGGAGTTCATTTGGTATAGCCAGCAATCCGTCAATTTCAAATCGATGACATATAGCTTTGACCTATGCTCGGTGACCAGTAAATTCGCTATAAAAGGTCAAATAGAATAGTTTTGGAAATACTGTGGGTCTTTAGGAAAGAAGTAATTGCTTGTCACAATCAATTGCTTCTTTTTTTACTATGTGTTTACCATACGCCTCATGGCATCTCTCTTTCTATTTAACGACTTATCGTCAGTAGCCTCTATATTTTTAGACTAGATGGTTGTCCGAGGACAAATGCTGTCGAGCCCGCAAAGTTTTGACCATTAACTTGACCTCGCCAATCAATTTTAGTGTTTGACCTTGTGCTGTGACTTTGAAATTAGAACTATCCTAAAAATTATTTCAAATGGCACATCTACTCATGATGGAGAATAATATTGCCAAGTTATCTTGAGATCCATCCATAAATGTAGGAGTAATTGTCTTGACAAACACAATTTTAGTGTTTGACCTTGAGCTTTGACCTTGACATAAGAACTATCCCAAAAATTATTTCAAATTCACATCTACTCATGATGGAGAATAATTGTGCCAAGTTTTTTTTATTTGAAATCCACCCATAAATGTAGGAGTAATTGTCCGGACAAATTCGGACTGACTAACGCATACACCGACTTGTCATAGTGACAACTATGTCTCGCTCACCGCAACTAGTAATAAATGTTGTTGTCTTTCGGTAGTTTAAAACGAAGCCGTTAGAGGTTGATATTTCTGTCGATTTAACACATTACCAGACGGCAAAATTTGATGCTTGTCCAAATTGAAAAGAGTTGCAGACGACAATTTAAAGTTTATGAAAATTTAGATTTTTCATCATCGAATGAAAATACATGTAATATAAGGGCAGAAAATTATAGAAATAACCAAAGTATAAATACAAGCAATTTTTCATTTTACATAATATTTTCCTAACTTTTTTTCTTGAGGGGCGTCAAAAAGCGTCTTTGAGGATGGATTAATGTCATCAAGTAAATCTCACATTCACTGGTAGTACGTGCATAATGAAGCTTATAATATATTGACCCCCTGGGGCTACGGACATTTTTCCAGAATACTGCCTCTGCCTATCTCTGATGGCGGATCATAGGAGGCTACCAACATTATTTAAGAGCTGAAGAAAACATTTTTTGTTTCCATACGCAAAGCGTATTCATTTAGTGTGATTAGTTTTTTCGGTTCATACCTCCATGAAAACAAATATTCTCTTCATTTCTTATAATCTAATAGCATCTAGCGAAAATAGGCAAAAATTTACAATTTTTCATAATTGTTCGTATGGGACTATTTTGTGCGGAAGCATACAAAATCACTGCGTGCTCAAAACTTTGTTCATGGAGTTATGAATATTTTTTTCTACCAATCAGGTCGCACGTTTTTGATAGACGAAACTAAAAATTAAATTATACATGAATGACTGCTATTCTTGTAACTCAATGCAGCAGCAGGAAACGTTGATTTTTGTTCAAAATCTTATGGAAATCACTAGGTCTGCAAGATCCACAGGCACTTGAATCCAGAATATTTTTTAACATCTTACAAAAATAGTCACTATATTATAATGTCCAAGGCTTTTTTTACAGTTGATTTTGGTGAGAAATAAATAAACAACAACAGGGCAACATATTTATACTATAAACACACTTTTATTTCCTGGTTTTGCAGTGAAGAAAAATAGTAAAAGAAAATTCCAATAATACGTGAAACAGAACAAATACAGTCTTTAACAGAGTTTAGGACGGAATCGATATAGAATATATATTCTACTGGGTGCAAAAAAAAAAAAAAAATCAACAACATAAAGACATTATATTTTAAACAATTTTCGTAGTGGGCATTGTCATGCCAAATCAGCCAGTAGGACAAACAAGTTTTCAATTGGCCTGAAAAGTTCACTGATTTCGACATTAACTCCTTATATAGTATTCACTGTTTCACCTTTTGTCAGGACATGCTGGGCAAATGTTCATGTCATTTGGCAGTGTTAGATATCAAACCAGTCTTGTTATATAGTAGTCTTTGGTTTAATTTCAAAAATATATTAAACTATTGCTGAAAGTATTTCGATGAGGTATACAACTTCTTGGATAAGAGTGTAAAAAGGTTTGCTAATCATTTGATTTGACAAAACGACATTGGCATGCAAGCTTGAATTTTCACTATGTTTTATAGACAATTAATAATTTACCATCTTAATCACTTGGCAAACCTTACTCTTATATTTAGTTTTCGTTTTCAAAGATTTGCTATTAATCACTAGAGGAATGTTTAAAAAGACCTCTTGTTGAATAATCTTGATGTCTCAAACTTTATGAAAATCAAACTGTCCTTTGTAATGTTCCCTAAAATTTGCTTTAACCCATTAACAAAAAATCCAACATGTTTAGGAGTAAAACAAATATAGAAAACATCGTAAGAAAAGAAGAAATTAGTAACTTCATTTTCACACATTGTTTTCTATCTCACCAGGCCCTTATTTTTCAATTTAACCACCTTTGTTTTGTCATCTTCAAACTCTTTCAATTTGGAACAGTCTAGATTTTTCATTTTGGGAATGGGTTAAGACATTAAAAATAACCTTGCAAGCCAAGTCTGTATCAAGCAATGACGAGCTTGGTGGTTCAAGTGAGGTGTAATTAAAAAAAACCCCTATAACAACACACTGTGCACTCTTCTAAATTATTATAAAAACATAAAATTATTACAAAAATAACAAATTAACACTGTAAACATATTGCTTCAATCTAAAAATCAATTAACTTTTAAGGGTGAAAAATCGTTGGTTAGAGAATAGATCGAGGGCTAATTGGGATACTGTTCAAAGTGTCTACACATTGTATAGGCCTTTAGAACACTATCAAAATTAACCCACTCCTGATGCTTTCCCTTATTATTACTATTAATTCATTTTTTGTTTCTTTGATTTATAAAAATTAACTTCTAAAGAAAAGGGTTTTATTTTCTATTTGCATGAAGACGATCAAATTCAGTTTGTTCCTATTATGCTGTTGTTACATTTATATATAAACCAAAGTTTTTTTCCTCAAGAAAAAGCAAATATTTAAACCGAGTAACACAAAATTGTGGCATAAAGTGTTTAAGGACATATGGGGGTCGATTATACACATGTAAGTTGCTTATACAAAAATATTTGTATCTGTAAAATAATATTTACACCTATATACCTTCATGTGATAGGTCATTGTATTGTTGCCATGGTACCTAATATGGAATAATGTGGACTTGAAACTGAAGCATATTTTCACAGATTCAATTGGCATTTGGTACCAAAAATGCACCATTTTCTTTGACAAGAAATTCAGATTCTAGTGGTAGGAACAGAACAGCTGTGAATGCACATGCTATGTGCATAGCAATAATTCTGTATTACTTCTCCTGAGACCCCTTTTCTCCCTTCTTTATAGAATAATAATCAATAAAAAGTCGTATATAATGGCAACACTGGCTGGACGGAATGTTTGTAAAATTATTATACATGAAAAACATTCATTCAACATGAGTGAGATTAAAATCTCTCTGAATATTGACCTTGCATTCTCGTCGATGTAAAATGGATTTCAATTCTTCATTAAGCTGCCCTAGAAATAGCATTAGAGCAAATATATCAACCCATTACCAGACAACAAAATTATAGACTGATCCTAATTTAAAGTAGCTGACGACTACTTCAACTTCATGGAATTTCAAAAAATATTTGTACACTGGGGTAGAAAATATGGTGGCAAATGAAGAAATTGCTTGTTACAAGCAATTTCTGTATTTTCCACCATGTTTTCTAAGCGTTTTCCCCCATGGGCTTCAAAAGAGCAGAAATGTGTGGGAATGGATTAGAAGTGCAATTATTGCCTATTTCTACCATGATATTTGATTCAATTAAGATCAAGTTCTCAAGTTGTGAAGAATATTTAACTCCTATTACAAACAACTTTACTCTTAAGGCATTGGTGGCAAATAAGAGGTACTCCAAATAAGGTGGTATGCTGCCTAAAATAATACTGCCAGTAAATGCAGTCTCTCACTTTATATCAATTCATTTCTGTTAATACATAAATCTATCTCTTTAAACATAATCTATTTCAAAATACAAATAACTCTAAATCAGTGCAGACACACAAATCATAACATTAACCGTAAATAAAATTGATTAATATTTATAGATCTGTTAAGGCATTTGTTTTTTGTCTTATTTTTGTCTTCTTTCCCTATTTTCTATTTGTCTTATTCTAAAAAAGCTATCTGACATACAAAAAATGTTTACTTTTTCTTTAACTAATGAGTTTTTTCCCCTTTCATTTTGAAAATCTATTCAAATTTGGCCCCAAAATGTATAAACAAGTATATCTAAATATTATCGAAAGAAGTAAATCAATGATAAAATTTCATGATCTCAGGACGGTTCATTTGAATTGAAAATGAAAATATGTTTTGATTCTATTTCTAATTTTTTTCAAAATCGGAAACCTAGTCAAATTAACATTTAAACCACATATCTAATAAGCCTTAAATTCCTTAAAAGTCTCTTATCACAGCTATGGTTTCTTGGGTTACATAAACTATCACACACAAAACTTATGCTTGAGGACAATGATTTAAATTTGTTATTTAACCTATCACAAAACAATCAAATTTTAGCCAGTCCAAATTTAAAGAACTTGCAGATGACAATTTCAGTTCATGAAATCTTTAAAACATTTGTCTTTTGGGGTAGAAAAGGTTATGGATATTGCAGAAATTGCTTGTCACAAGCAATTTTTTCATTTTCTACAATGTGTTCCAAAGCTTTCATATAGTGGGGTGTTTAAAAGCATCATTGTGGGGGAACAGGTTAGAATAGCACTCTAAAATACACATAACTATTTTCAGCTAATTTTCATTTGAATGTTATAAACTACATAAATCTTTCATTAGGACTGGTCTTTAGAAAATAAAGAAGGAGTTGAACGATTTCACTTTTTTTTCAATGATTATTTCCCTTGAATATCTACTCAGAGTTATTTCCCATTTCTATGACATTCAAAAATGAAATAACGAAAACAGAAATGAAAGCAGCTCAATGATCATAACTATAAGTAGATACTGAAACTGGTAATTGCAAAAAGTATTTTCAGTGCCTTTACTTTTATAGGTATAGGCAATATAATACTTTTGCAACAACCCCATTATAAATGTGGTTCTTATGACAATTATAAAT
Source organism: Fragum fragum (assembly GCA_946902895.1). Classification (NCBI taxonomy): domain Eukaryota; kingdom Metazoa; phylum Mollusca; class Bivalvia; order Cardiida; family Cardiidae; genus Fragum; species Fragum fragum. Next base: position 30,562,954 of record OX336378.1, on the reverse strand, counting down.
ACAGTAAAACCCCTCCTTACGACCACCCAGGAAATACGGGCACCCCGCTATTACGACCGATTTTTTACAGAACGGAATTTTTTGTCCTTTATTCCAATGGTCGCGAACCCCTCTAAAATGGGCAACCCGCTATTCCGAATTACGACCACTAAATTCAGTACCAACTATAGCTGATACACTATTTTGAACCCCGCTAAAACGACCACCCGAATTTCACACTTGACATGAGCGACACTAATTGGGTATGAATACATTGTAAATACATTATCGGATTTTTGATTATGTGATATCGAACCCTTTTTATAATAGGTGTTATGATTAAAGTGGCCGATCACTTTTAGAAATTATAGCTCGTATTATTTTTAATTGTTATTTGAATGTGTCACAGGTTTTGACTCAAGTGATATATTCAAAAGTGAAAACGTATCCGAGAAGTTACGATTAGTTTGTTTACGGCGTTCCAAACAGTTAATTAGCAATTAAATTTTGAATTCAACGTAATTGATGCTTGGTATTCGCATTGTAAAAGATATGATATCGACAGTTTGACACTTTGAACCTGTACTTACGAATAAATAATCAGAGGTCGGACTTCTGAATCGGATGGATCAAATGGAGAATAGCGAAAGTAGAACTTATCGAAGATTGTAAATTTGAAAATGACATAAGATTTCGCTGTAATACATGTTCTTATAGTTTCATTTTTGTATTTATAGAATTAATATATTCAAATAACGAAAATAAAATAAACATGAATTACTTGACAACAAACTACCAAACCTCAGTACTACGACCACCCCGCTATTACGACCACTTTCAGAAAGTACCGCAGGTGGTCGTATTAGAGGGGTTTTACTGTACACATATTTCAAGAAAAAAGTCATCCACATATTGCCATTATTTGACACAAATAATGTCTAAAATAACTTAAACCATATACATCACACAGCACAAAATTAAACAAAAACATAAATTAAACAATATAAGTATCACATTTTTGCTTTTTATGACAGAATTAAATTGAAATACTCAGTTTGTTTTTGGAAATAAAACTCAATTGCAGCTGGTCCACTAATAAACATATTGTCCTAATGACAAAGTTTAAAAAAAATCACTATCTCTCTTATATTTTAAATTTGCTCACTGAATATATAAAATCACAGACATGCTGCAGCCTTTCAAATTTAAGTTTTTATACTATTTTTACATTCATTTTTTCCCCTTTAGTAAAATCATGAGTTACAGTATGGACTTAAAATGCATTAACCCTTGTCATGCTGAATTAAAAGCCTATATAGAATTGCTTTAAAATCAAAGGACAGGCAGCACTGGAAGGCCTTAATGAGGGTCAATTTGTCTTTTGAAAATTGATTATCTAAACAGCCCTGGCTTAGAGGGGACAAACAGGAGGTATAGACCAAGATCAGACTGCACTTATGTGCAGGCTGATCTTTGTCTACTTCTCCTGTCAAAACAGGATAATTCTGGGTTCAGCGTGACAAGGAATATAAATCATGCATTATTTTGGGCTGCAAAAGTTTAACTCTGATATAAAAATTTAATTTTTGTAAGAAGAAAATCCATACCCCTATTATACAATGTGTGTGATTAAATCAAACAAACAGAAGTGCAAATTTACTCATTATTATAATCATTTGGAAATTATCTAACACACATTTAATAATGGATACAATCAAGTCATGTTTCTATCACTAACATTTTTTTCCATACATTGCATGTTACCCACCAGTCTTAAAGAAACTTGTCAAATTTTCATTACGAAAAAAATCTGAAGATCAGAGTATGCAATGCACTAAAGAGTTAAATATAGTGTTTAATATGACAACCCTTTACAGCTGTACAATTTTAAAAATTGAAGAAATATAGCTAAAGAATCTATTGGGAGAAAAGAAGAAAATATTTGTAACCAGCATTTTCTTTTTCCCCCCACAATGCTTTTCACCCTTTCCAACACAAATTTTACAGATTAAGCTGCATATCTTTTTTCCTCTGAAAACTCTTTCAATTTCTTGGATTTTGTGATTTATATTTTTCCATAAGTATCTAGGATCAATAAAGAATCAATAATAGTTTTTTCAGCAAAAACTAAATGACCTTTAAGACAGATGGGAACAGAGGGTTAAATGTGTAAACTTGTATATGTGGTTTTGATTTCATATCTTGACTAATTTGCTTTCAAAAGAAAACACTCACTTCTTAACAAATTCTAATAAATTAAATGTCTGTCAGTCTATAGGCTGCTGATCTACAGTCAGGCTTTAAACATTAAACACCGTAACAATCTACTTTCTCTTGCTACGCATGCCTAAAGGACTGATGTTCCTTTTAAATGGTGACTGTTGAAGGCGGGTGGGTGGGGTACGTAAAGGTGATCTTCTCCTTGGGGCACCTGTTCTTCCTGGGTAGCCATGGACGTCAAGGGAATCATCCAATTTACGTGTTTCAACTTCTAAAAGTGTTGGTTCCAAAGAAGGATCCCTTACTATATTGCTCAAGGAGCTGTCCAAAACGTTTCTTAAGTCGTTGATTTCATCTCCAGTCCTGGCACTACGAGAGATGTACTGCTGACGTTTTCTCATCTCTGTTGAAAGCTGATCCTTCAATGTGGCAATCTGAAAAATAAAGTTACATGAAATGAACCCATGCATGACATTTCCAACAATTTTCAAAATCCATTTGCACACGACAAATCTTAATCCTTGTCATGCTGTACCAGGAAAATTCATTTTCGCAGGAGGTCTAGACAAAGATCAGACCGCACATATTGTGCAGTCTGATCTTTGTCTAAAACCTCCTGCTTGCCAATCCAAAGTGAGCACTTTCTAAGCTTTCAGTCCTTTGATTTCAACATAATTTTATAAAGAATTTTATTCAGCATGACAAGGGTCAAGACTGTAGCAAAAATTGCTGTCTGTTGAAATATTATCAATTTCAAATTTTAGTATACTATCATATTATATAACAAGAGCTTATAAGGGCATTGCATTTATAACCAAGGGGAGCTTGTCTGAGAGAGGGTCAAGCCATTGCCAGACAGCAAAATTTAAGACTGGTCCGAATTAAAGTTTATGAAATTTTAGATTTTTTTAGACTTTTGAGTAGAAAGCATTGAGTAAAATAAAAAAATAGCTTGAACCAAACAATTTCTTCATTTTTTCACTATGTTTTTGACCCAGAAAGTTAAAAAACCTTAAATTTCATAAACTTTAATTTGTCGTTTGTAACCCCTTTCTATTTGGACCAGTCTAAAATTTTGCCGTCTGGTAATGGGTTAATTTAAACCAGTCTTTTTCACATCTGGTAAAAGGTTAAAAGTGTTTGAGTTTAATAAAATATTTTAGATAAAAGCTAGATTTGAAAAAAAAAAATGCTCACAGTTTCTTCCATTCCCTTGACTTTCTGTCTATGGGCTCTCTCCCTAGCATCGAGGAGTTTTTCAGCCTGCATCTGGGCCTGTCTCAATCTCTCTGTCTCCATCTCAGTCTCAGCACGGTGACGAGTGGTCAGGTCTATCAGTCTACAGTAGCACAACACAATTTACAATCAGTTTAATTCACTCAAATTTGACATGATTTGAAACAATTCCACAAAAGTAAAATTGTTTTTAAATTTCTCCTATAACCATTCTGTTTTTAAGGTTCTCAAATCTTTAATAAATAGAGAGTTGTTAATATAAAAAGTCAATTTCATTTAGTGCTTGTACTTGAGAACTTAACCATTTCCTGTTTATTTGAAATATTATACATTCCTAATTTAAGAAGTTGCAGATGACAATTTAAACTGAGTGAAATTTGAAAAAGTAACTAATTTACAGGGTAGAAAATATAGTGGGGAAACAAGCAATTTCTCATTTTCCCGAAATATTTTCTTAGGTATAAAATGGCTTGAACTTAAAACCAGGGGTTGTACAGGAAAGGATTAAATCAAATCTTTAGTTTATTTGCTAGTACCACCAGTAGATCAAGGAAATATATATCTGTTAAATTGCTTTTTTCATAGAGCTTTTTCTAAATTTAGCGAATTTAAAAACTTTTAGCAATTGGTGAAAAAAAAGTTGATACATGATAAACTAGAAAGTTGTCCAGGGACCACATGTTGAGCCTGCCAAATAAATGACTTTGAGATTATTTTGAATTCCATGGAAATACTCTGGACGAACTCATTTAGAACATAAGATCTGACCAGCGCACTAACGCACAAACACCAACTTATTATAGTTGTTATAGTGGCAGCTATTTCCCACCCACTGCAATTAGGGTCGATGATAACGAAAACTTCAAAATGACCCTTTTCCATGATATACTAGAGATTTACAACTCTTTAGAGGGAAACCATTTAAAGATTTTAGGAAATTAAAAATATTCTCATTATTTTCTCTAACTCATGCTTGCATATCAAACAGATGTGTTGCTTTTAACCCATTACCACACAACAAAATTTTTGACTGGTCTAAGTTCAAAGATTTTGCACACATCAATTAAAAGTTGGTGCATTTTAAAAAATCTTCACCTTTTAGAGTATAAAACATTGTGGACATTGAAGAAATTGCTTGTGGGTATAAAACATTGTGGACATTGAAGAAATTGCTTATTAAAAGCAATTTCTTCATTTTCCACTATGTTTTCAAAAACTTTTTGCCTTGAGGGTCGTCAAAAAGCGTCATTTTGTGGGAATAGGTTAAATGCTCCAACATCAAAGTACATGTACCTAGTTTATGTAAACAAAAGGATCAATGTTAATTTTCTACGGTGAGAATGACAATTAACCCATTCCCTCACAACAGCACTTTTGATGCTGCCTCGGACAAAAGCTTTGGAAAACAATGCTTTCTACCCAGAAAGGTAAAATAACCCTATATTTTTATAAACTTAATATTGTCATCTGCAACTCTTTTCAATTTGGACTAGTCTAAAATTTTGCCAACTGATAATGTGTTAACATTTAATACTAAACATTTGATGTCAAGAATCAAACAGATTATTCCAAATCAACATTGAAAATCATTCAAATTGAAATGTAATTAAAAATGCAATTTTCACAGCAATCAACCCATAGCCCTTTTGTGTTAATTGGCTTACTTCTTTGTTAATTCTTTCTCTCTGCAAAGTCATTAAAATAACTATAAACCTTTTTTTCACAATTGCATTTAATAATTGAATTATCTAAAAGCTATACACGTTTGATATTTTTTGGCATGCGAGCAAAATGTCGTAACTACAGCTTTGACCAATGATCTCATTATAGATTTGTATTATCCAAACATATACATAGCATTGATATATCTTCTTTAAGCTGCAGTTACAACATTTTGTTGGTGCATCAACCATTTCATTATAGGTTAGTGTTATCCAAACATATACATATATCTACCTCAACTCATTACCAGACAAAAGAATTTTAGACTAGTCCACATTGAAAAAAGTTGAAGAAGACAATCTGAAGTTGGTGGATTTTGAAGAAAAAAATGTTTGGGCAGAAAACATTGTGAACAATGAAGAAATTGTTTGTTACAAGCAATTTCTACATTTTCCACAATGTTTGTCCAAGCCCTTTTCTCGGTAATTGTAAATAGGGGATTGTGTAATGAGTTTAGCCTGTAAAAAAGTATTTTCCTCTGATGAAGACTTAATCATTTTGTAGTAAATGTATATAAACCTCAAAACTAACAATATGTTCACACATAAAATATTATTAACAAAAAGCTGTTAACAAATTCACAAACATAATTGCATTTATCTGTTATAATCAAAATATAGATGATTTATTCAAATAAAAGTGAGGCCCAGACGTCTTTCATTTTTTTGTAAATAATTCATTATTCATCCTTTCGTCCATTACTTGCCAAAATCCCATAAATACAGCCTAAACTAGAATTTTCGCAATGTTGGCTTATACATCCCCTCAGCAGCATTTTGTCACCAAAGTTAAACAGTTGACCTTTGACCTTTATGACCCACAACCACCAGTGCACCTCCTTGTATCATTGGCAACAATTGTGTGAAGTTTCATGCTCGTAGGTCGATTGACCAATTGCTGGCCCCTACCACTTTCTTCGTTGGTCAAGCCCACCAACTCCGACGGGAAGTCCTGCTTCCATTTTAAATGGCGTTATTTTGAAAAACTTTTTGCCGCTAGCATGTAACAAAACAAGAGCACCACCTATGTTTGCCTACACTAGGCTACTGGGTGCTGGATAGTGGGTAAAATGCATCTACAGTTATCCCCCTTGATAGTATAGTTTGCTCTTTTGATAGTAAACAAGTGTGCCAAGTTTCAAGTGAATGCCTTAAGTAGAACCAGAGATATCACATAATGTCGCAGGACAGCGACAACAACAACTATGACACCAAGGCTATAGTAATACCTCGGGTTTTCTCCGAAAAGCTGAGCTAAAAAGTAAAATGCTTGGTAGACAACCTAAACATTGTAACTAAAGCTTGTTCAAGCTGTAGTTACAATGTTTAAGTAGCCAAACCAATAACAAATACTTCACCTAAAAGGCAGCCAATGTTGGAGATCAAAGTTAACTTTCAGTCTAAACCAATGATTTCATTGGTTGACCGGTCATTTGATTGACAGTTGCTATTGGTAAACAGCAGTTACAAGATTTTGGTGGCCAATGGACAATATGCCTGGCTAGGATTCTTATTTACCTGCACATTTTTTTTTTGAGGTTGAAAGAAGGGTATCTTAAATCTAGTTGATCAATTGGAAATCAAAATGACAAACACCTTTCAAATGTATAGGACAAGTTAACCGATAACCTGATGATAAATTTCAGACTGGTTAAAATTTAAAGAAGTTAATGAAAACATTTTTAGTTAATGGAATTTAGACAACTTTATCATTTGGGGTAGAAAACATTGTGGATATTGAGGAAATTGCTTTTTGAGGGGCATAATAGAGCAAGATTGATTCACAAACATGACCAAATGTACATGAAAATGGTGATGAAATTAGATGAATTCTGTTTATGAATTTTAACGAAATGAACATGAAATGAAATGTGCCAAGGCCCATCATTTTGATAACATGAAATTGGAATGAAATTTGTTACTCATGATCCAAAAATTCAAAGTACAGATTGTAATTTTAATTATACAAAACTCCTGTAATAATCATACTCGGTGGACCAGAGAAAATAATATATTGTCACATCTGAATATCAATATTACAAATAAAATTTTCAAAAGACCAAGAAATCAACCTCATTATAAGAGATATATTGTTCACCATACATTGTACACTCATTTTGAAGTCAGATAAATACATTTAAGCCAAGTTCTGAGAAAAGGTCACTTGAAATGCAGAAATTGAATATTTTGTCCCAATATCAGGCCAACTGTGTAGACATTTGAACAGATTTAAGCTTTTGAGCAATAATTCCTGCAAATAAAGAAACTAATTCTCCGTCAGAACAAGGTTACTTGAAAAGATGCAAAACTACGTAGATCTACTCCAAATACCCTAATAACTGTTGAATTAACGTCTGAGCCTCAGAAAAACTGTCCCACCAAAATCTAAAAATAGGATATATAGCTTCGGCCATGAGATCACAACTTGCTGGTCAATGGAATTCTGCACAGCTAATGCCATGCAAAAGATATAAAAAGTACTAGTTTAGTACAATGTGTAACCTTCCTTTTACTATTAAATAATCTTTTGATAGAGAACATTAAAAATTTATCTAAATTTGAAGAAAAATCGTCCATTGAATTTTAGTTTAATTGCTGTGCTGGTAAGTCTACACATGATTAAATGGCTTAATGATTCTAAATGTCTTAACTTAGTTTTACCACCAATGATCAAGTTTAGATATGAGAGAAGATTGTGCACCATTTCATTTTCATTCATATGTCCAAATAATCTATCATCATTTAAAATCTTATGATGTGAGCAATCTCTTGACTTAAATGGTTCTTAAAGGATAAGGGCTTGTTTTCTTTCTTGTTCTCATCTAATCCACTCACAGACCAAACAAAGAAATTGTTAATCAACAGCCCATGAATTGTATCCCTACCTGAATTTTACCGGTAAGTATATAATTGAAAAAACTCACATGTTTTTTAAGTTCAACTAAGTATTACTAAAAGAACTCTGTTTATATCATTTTTTTGAATTAACAGTCAAATAAGACTTTAAGACCAAATTTTCTTCTCAATTTTGCCAGGGATACAATCATGGGTGAGTATAAAAGGCACTATAATACCTAGTGAAATGTTTCTTTTCCAGTTCATTCACGCTATAGTTGTACAAAAGGATGCCAGGAATTTAACCAAAATGAGAAAAACTTACACTGGTCCATTATTAAATGAAGTTGCAGACTTCAGTTTATGATTGATGGAATTTCAAACTCAGAAATCTTAGTCCTTAGGGGAAGAAAATACTGTGGATATTGAAGATATTGATTGTAACAAGCAATTTCTTCATTTTCTACCATCTTGTCCTAAGCATTTTTTGGAGGGTTTTAGAAATAGGATTTGTGTGGGAATGGGTTAAAATCCTATTGAATAATTCACAATTTTTATGGACAAAAATAACCCTTTACCACATAATCACAACTCTTTAACACCTTCAAAGTATCATATAAAGAAAAGCATCATTTTTTCAAGAATTTCTTCGCTTCTTACATTAGACACTTAATTTTCAATTAGAAGACAATTAGAATTGTTATGTGCAACTTCTTTGAATCTGGATCAGTCTAAATTCTGTTGACTAGGTAAGGGATAATTAACAATACATGATAAAGAAATTGTAACATAGTAGAGTATACTCATAATCAATTAATGAAGTAGCAGCTGAATCATCCTAAGTATGTTGTTTTATGGACAATTAATATTTGGAAAAAAAGACAAAAAAAACAAAACAAAAAAAAAAAAAAACTGACTGGAATTTTTAACTAAAACTTAGCTAAAGCAGGGGATCTCAAATAAAGCTAATTCCATGCTTAACCTTGTCAACATGGAATTATTAAGGAAAGAGATCTTTTAATAAGAGAATTAAGTTTATATCTGATTATTCTTAGTGATTATACACATTTCAAGTTTTACCGAAACATTCTCCAATAATTCAGATGTATAATCTGACAGCAATAATGTGTCTGACTTGTGTCTACATTCACATATTGCAGGTTGAAAAGTCGAAGCTTTATAGTTTATAAATCGGGAACACTTAATAAGTGACCAATAGGAACTAATTGGTTAAAACAATGCTGCCACCAATGATGGGATTTTAATGTTTTTTGTTTGTAAACAAGTAACATTTTATCCCCTGAAAAAGACATTTAAGAATGATACATCTTTAAGGATTTAATTTATGTATTACCCAACTGTGCTGTAATTATAAAATAAATTGGAAGGAAGAAAACAAAGTAATACTGAGATATATCATGAAACTGCATGTGGCAGGAGCTATAAATAAAAGAAGGAGTCTATAAATAAAGGAAGGAGGAGTCTATAAATAAAAGAAGGAGTCTATAAATAAAACAAGAAGGGGTCAAAAAGTAATTCCCACCTCTGGGCATGTTGTTGTTCAGCCTCAGCCAATTGTGCTTGTAGATTTTGGACTTTGATAGCCAGATCTTGGTTGTCCTCTTCCACCTTTACGAGGCTACGATCTAGACTTGTTCTCTCCATCACAGATTTGCTGGCAATCTCTTCAGAACGCATCTTCTCACGTTCAACCTGTCAATTAGACAACAAAAATTCATGAGTTATGAAGAAACTGAGAGAATTGAAATGATTGGCATCATTATATTTAACCTATTCAAATTAGATTTACAATTGCATAGTATCAAACACTTTCCTTCAACTTTACTTAGCAGGATATTATAATGGAAATGGGTAAAATTTGCTTTTTATTTTGAAGTGAAACACAGGTTTGAAAAGAATTATTAAAAGGCTATAAGATTACAACCCCTTGTTGCTTTCTAGTGTGATAGCATGCTTTTCTGAGTCATTATATTGGAATTTATTTTTTAAAGACAAGAAGAGAATATTTTTTTGTTTTCATGGAGGAAACTGATCACACTGTATGGATATGCAAAGAGGATTCATGCACAAGAATGCTTAGTTTTTTGTTTCAAACTTCCATGAAAACAAAAAATATTCTCTTAATTTCTTATTATTCAATTACATCAGGCAAAGAAATTCTCTTCATTACTTATAATTCAATTGCATCAACCAAAAAAACTCAAATATATTTACAAATTTGATACATTTTTCTATAAAACTGTTTCGTGTGTAAGCATACAAAGACGCTGTGTGCTCAAAATTTTGTTCATGGAGGTATGAATAACTTTCTTAGGCCAATCAGAATCCTTGTTTTTTTGGTAGACAAGACTAAAAATTAAATCATTACACTACATAACCATACACAAAGAGTTATCTTTTTTACCCTATCTAAAGTTTTCTGTAGGGCTGTTTTGTCTTTTTCCAATCTGTTTTGATCCCTCTCTATCTCACGCTTCTCTGTTTCAAGTGTAGCAAGCGCCCTCTGTAGCGCCTGTACGCGCTCCTGTAGGCTGGTTCTCTCATTAGTCATTTTCTGGATCCTGATTCCCAGCTCTTCTTCTTGTTCTTGTTTCTGCACCAGTACCTGAAATAACATCCATATATTGATTCAAGAATGCTCAATTTTTGTCTCTTGGTACAAATAAGACTCTGAAGCCATTGAGGGTCTGAATTAAAGGTACCAGTAGTTGCAATCAACAATTTAAAGTCAGTTAAATTTAGAAAATCCTTGTCTTTAAGGGTAGAACGCATTGTAGACAAAGAATATATATGTATGTTAAGCCTTTCTGTTAAAGGTTGTGCATTACACATATAGATCAAGCAAAATGTAATTGTTATATTTCACTTAGCCTTTGAAACTAAACTATCATTGAATGTGATTGATACCTCCATGTCATTTTGACTCTGCAATAGAGCCTTTTTTAACCCATTCCAGCTCAATCCCTCCTTTTTACGCCCTTCGAAAAAAAAGCTTTGGAAAACATTGTGGAAAATGAAGAAATTGCTTGTATCAAGCAATTTCTTCATTATCCATAATGTTTTCTATCCAAAAAGAAGAACAAATTCAAAATTCTATCAACTTGAAATTGTCGTCTGCAGCTTCTTTCAATTTGGACCAGTCTAAAATTTTGCTGTGTTGGAATGGGTTAACAAAGGGTCAAAACTACATGACAGGTCATTGGTCTGTTACCACTTGCACATCTTGGTTGAAAGTGAGTGCACATGTAAATTTTTAGTCAAATCCATGCATAAGTTGAAGAGAAAATGATCAGACAAGAATTTTCATCAAAGACCCATGATTCTGTAAAAAGTACAAGAACCCAAACAATATTACAATATGTACAGCTCTGTTTCATATCGAGTCTCTCTGTAAAGTTTAAATCAAATCCATGAAGTAGTTGCTGAGGAATTAAGCAGACAAGTGAAACACTAGACAGACGGACCAAACAATGGAAAAACCAAAAGGCTGACTCCTATACACTTCACAAACAGAGTGTTGTTGTTTTTTTGAGGGGGGGGGGAATGATGAGCAAATTGTTCAATGATAAACTCCTCATCTTATATACATACATGTATATACTGGTGAACTGACATATGATTGAAAATAAAGGTCCAATCTTACTCTTTTCCATGTAACTTTGTGTATTCGAAGTTGTCAGGTAAGAATGGATCAAGCAGATGACATAAAATAGACTTACAGCATGACCCTGTCTAATCTGTCCATCCAGCTCTCCTCGTCTAACTTCAGCATCACTCAGCTCATTTTGTAGTCCCTGAACTCGCTCCATTAGGTTGTGGTTCTGTTTCTTGGCTTCATTCAGGGCTTGTCTATCATATCAAAATGAAGTTATAGTTGGAAACTTGCTTAACCCATTCCCAAACAATGACGCTTTTAAATGGCCTTCAAAGAACATTCTTTGGAAAACATTGTAGGAAATGAAGAAAGTGCTTGTTGCAACAATTTCTTCATCATCTATAATATTTTCTACACCAAAGTTAATTAAAATTCAAAATATCATCAAGTAAATCTAGTCATATGTAATTTCTTTCAATTTTGACCAGTGTATTGTGTGGGAATGAGTTAAGCCATTACTAGGTAACAAAATCTAACACTAGTTCAAATTTAAAATTGTTACAGACAACAATTTTTTGTCTTTGAGGCCGGAAAACATTGTTGAAAATTGGAAATTGCTGGTTACAAGGAATATTTCATTTCCCCAAAAATTTCTAAAGATTTGTCCATGACAAAAAATAAGTTATATTAATTAACCATGTCAGAAAAAAAATTGTAGCAAAAAGTATCGACAAATAGAATCAAGTGCTTATATGGAAGGGTCAGAGACAGCTTTGATTTGTTTGAATGGGGTATTACGCCGCTTTCAACAATCTCTCGGTTATATCGCGGCGGCTGGGGCACCTAACAATGGATTCCTTGTATTTCTCACACCAGTACCGCAATCACATCCTTTCCTAGCCTCCAGCTGCTATCCCACATAGGTCTATGATTATCGACCCATTGATTGGAGACAAATAGTCGGAAAGGATGAGTGCCATCGTCAGGTATTGAACCTGTGACTTCTAGATTGACATACTGATGCGCTACCAACTGCACTATGACGGCGGCAGAGGCAGCTTTGAATTCTGTAATATTTATGAACACAGAACGAGTGTTATTATAGAAACTGTACAAATCTTTGATTTAGGACATATATTTCTAATAAGTATGTTTCTAAAACTTACTGTGAACATATTCCCACACAATGACTCTTTTTGACCCCCCTTAAATGAAACATTTGGGAAAACGTTGTGTGAAATGAAGAAATTGCTTTTAACAAGTAATTTCTTCATTTCTCTCAATGTTTTCTGTACAGAAAGTTAGAAAAAATCTAAAAATTCATAACCTTTAAAATATCATTTGCAACTCCTTCCAATTTGAACTAGTCTAAAATTTTGCTGTCTGGTAATGGGTTAGGGCCACAAAAACATGTCAACATAAAGCTTTCAAAACATACATAAAAATGTGAGATTTCGAGACAAGAGAAAAATGATTTCAAATCATTATACCTAGTAGTGTCTAGACGTTCTTGCAGGATTCTACGATCATGTTCACTGCTCGTCAAAGCCCTCTGTAGTTGGGTGATACGATCTTCCAGTTCAGTGATTGTTGCAGCGTTGTCAGACAGGGAGGAATTCAGCATAACAACCTGGAAAAATTTGGTATGAATAAGCCTAGATCCATTATCAGGCAGCAAAATTTTGCACTAGTTTAAATTGAAATGAGACAATAATTTAAAGTTTCTGACATTTTGATTTTTAAACTTTTTGGGTTAAAAACATTGTGGAAAATAGATAAATTTAATAAGACTTTAAATGTTTATTTCATGGAAACGTGTTTTACTTTTTAGCAAAGAAATTGCCTTATTGTTTTGAAAACAAATTCCAAAGAAATACTATTCTATACAAGTCCATAGGTATAATTCTTCCATAGGAATAGAAAAAGGCTATCAGAAATTATAACAAATTTAACCCCATTATCTCTAATTCAAGAATTTCGGAAAACACTGTGGAAAAACAAAGAAAGAAATTGGTTAGTGACAAGGTTTCAACACTTTACCAAACATTTATTTTTTCAGAAAAGGTCTAAATCAAAGAAATTTGTCCAAGACTAAAATTGGAAAAAAGGTGCCAATCAAGGTAGAAAAAATTGTGAAAAAACAAGAAATCGCTTTTCACAAGCAATTTCTCATTTTCTAACAATAATTTCCATGATATTTTTTTTTCATGGAGTCAAAAAGAAGCATTGTGTGGTAATAGGTTAAAGAAAAACTATAAGGACAGATAAACTGCTGGTTATCAGTACATTTATATTCGTCATCTCTATTTATTTACCGTCAAAGTTGCTCTCAATTTTTATAACCCATTCCCACACAATACTTCATTTTTAGGCACGAGATTGATTGATTGAATGGGGTTTAACAGTATTTCAGACAAATCTCAGCGGCTGGAGCACCTAACAATGGATTCCTGGTATTTCTCATACCAGTACTACCAGTACATCGTTTCCTAGCCTCTAGTTTCTATCCCGCTAAGGCTTGATTATCCACCCATTGGAGAGAGACAAATGTCGGAAAGGAGATGTGCTGTCACCGGGGATCAAACCCATGATATCCCATTATTGAAGATTAGGAGTCTGATGCTCTACCGACTTAGCTATGACAGTGACTTTAGGCACAGAAGAAAATAGCTACATAAAACATTGTAAGAAAAGAAGAAATTGCTTGTAACCAGCAATTTCTTCTTTTTGTTCTCAATGTTTACTACCTCATATGGCCCTTATTTTTCAATTTGAAAACAAATTTGTTTTATTATCTGCAGCCTCTTTCACTTTTGACAGATCTAAAATTTTGTCATTTGGGTATGGGTTAAAATGATTGGATTATGATTTTAACCCATTTCCAGACAACAACATTTTAGACTGGTCCAAACTGAAAGGAGCTTCAGACGACAAATTTTAAGTTTAGGAAATTTCAATTTTTTCAACTTCTGGAAAAAACATTGTGTAAGATAAAGAATCTTGTTACAAGCAAGTTCTTCATTTAAAACTATGTTTTTCCAATGAAAGCAGAAATTGCTTGTAAAAAGCTATTTCTTGATTTTACACAATGTTTTCTATCCAGACAATTGAAAAAATCTAAAATTTCATAAACTTTAAATTGTCATCTGCAACTCCTTTCAAATTCGACCAGTCTATAATTTTGCTGTCTGGTAATGGGTTAAACAGTACATTCTCATTCGGCTGATACCTTGTCTTTCTGTTGTTTCTCCTCCTCTTCAGTTCTACTGAGTGCATTGCTCAGTCTATCAATGGTCAGCTGCAGAGACTGGGCCTTACTGTCTAGTTCTTGGATCTGTTTGGTCAGGGATTCAACTCTATCTTGTAGGACCTGAAATATATAAGCATTATGCTAAGTTATTCCTACAAATAAATCAAAAGAAGCTATCCATCTAACATTGGAGAAGGTATGTTATATTGTAAAGAAATTTCTGCAAGTATTTTAGGGACAGCCCGCAACAAATAATTCTAAAATTTTCATTTCTTATTGTATTCCTAAGTCATCTTTCTATCCCCAAAACTTAAGTTCTTAAATCTTCTCGTCCCTATGGGTATACATATTCAAGAAATCTCTCAAATCTGTATTATAACCCATTATCAGACACCAAAATTTTAGACTGGTCCAAATTCAAAGAAGTAGCAAGTAACAATTTCAGTGTGATACATTTTCATATTTCTGCATGGGTACTGAACAAATTGCTTGTAGCAAGCATTTTTTTAATTTCTACAATGTTTTCAACACAGTAACACTGAACTTTTTGAAATGTATTGAAATTCTATCAACATGAATTTATTGTCTGTATCTACTTTGACTCTGAACCAGTCTAAAATTGTGTGGTCTGGTAAAGACTATGATGATTTTTGAGAAAATAATCCTCAAATTAGAGGAAAAGGATTTGTAAATATCACAAAAGAGCCACCGGGATAATTTATTAGCAGAAATACAGTATAATCTTTTCCAAGGAGATACTTTTGCATCAATCCAGAGCATATATCATCTGTATTCAAATCAAGTCAAATGTGAACAAGTGAAAAACAATTGGTTTTGTCTTCTGACACATACCATTTCTTTACTTTCAAGATGGCTAATTCTTTCTTCAGATTCCTGAATATATGCATCTCTGTCAGTTCTATCACTTTTTATTGTACGTCTATCAACAAGATTTCTATCATCTCTTTTCATCTTTTTTAATTCATCATCAACAAGCACCATTTTAAAATTGTCTTTACTGATATGTTTAAACATGATGTCTAATGCACCATAATCAGTCTTTGCTCCATTCATAGAAGTAAGAGCATTAGCTTCATTGGCAGTATTTAAAGCTACATCATCTTGATATTTTACTTTACAATTAACTTGTCTATTGTAATTATTTGAATTATTAGCACCATTTGTTATTGGTTTAAGTTGACTACTCAATTCATTGGCCTCTTGTTCTCTATCTGTTTGCGTAATTGTATAAACCATATACCTCTCATTCTGGTCTCTATATCTAAGTCCACTATTGCAATTATTATCTATTTCTCTTGCTGTAGATTGAGAATTGTGATACTTGTAAACCCCATCTTTTGCACTTTTAGAAACCGGAGGTTTTGTCTTAATTACCATATTTTCATAATCACCTCTGGAGTAGGCGTCTTCAGTTATGGTGTCTCTAACAGGAGTAGGAGATTCAAACCCATACGATTCATCCAGATTTTGAAATCTTTCACCAGATTCATTTTTAGCACCTTTGTAATTAGTCTGCTTTTCCTTATCACCATGCAAGTGTTTCTTTGAAAGTGAACCTACATCATAGCAATTGTCAGCAAAGTTCATACCATCTTTCATACACCGAATAGAATTATACTGATAAGGGTAGGTATCTGTGAGGGACTTCCTGAACTCACCAAAAGGGGATTGTACATATTCAAAATTCTCCCTTTTAGCTTCTATTGAATCATGCTTGTAACCATGTTTAGTATCATGTTGGACCTTGGTTTTTCTACTCTGATTATACTCAGATCGTTTGCTATTTGATCTAACACTTCCACTCCTATGTCTTGTCCTTGAGTTTGAGTCTGACTGCTGCTTCATTGTTTCCATGGAATTCTTCAGTTCATTTGTACTTTTGTTGCTATAGAAACTACCTGTCCTCTCATGTTTCATTTCTCCAGTTGTGATCTTACTCCTTTTTTGAGATGACTTTGAACTAGATTCATTTGGAGGGTGTGAATGATTGGATTGTGAGATATCAGGATGACAAACTTGCTGGCTGGTTGGTTCACCCTTAAAGACACTATCTACACCATTATGACTACCAATAACACTATCTAACTTAGCAATCCTGTCTAAACTGTTACTTTGTGCTGGTTGCATGTGTCCTTGACTACCAAGAGATTCTAGCTTGTATTTCATGATTTCATCCATGGAGAGATAAGAACTGGTGTCATGACTACCCATCCCATTATCGTATTTCTCAGAGAAAATTTTACCAACACAACCATCAGTAAACTTATATTGACCTTTATTACATTGACCTTGAACAAAACAATTAGAGTTACCACAGAAATTATGTAATCTATAATATTCATCTCCAATATAGAATTCATGTGGATCAATCTGGCTGTTTGCACTGACAACCTTAGACCAACCTTGACCTCTATCATGTCCTTGACCTTTCTGTAATAATTCTTCATCCGCATGCTGCTTGTCATTGATTTCTTGGCTTTTGTCATGTGCTGTTGTATGGTAATCTTTAAGACCATTTTGAGCATTCTTATACGATTTTCTTTGGAATTCCGATTTTGGGAAGTCATCAAATTTAATATCAAGGCTATCTGACATTGGTAGATCTTTTTTGGGTATACAACCATTATTGTAGCCACGAATCCCAGGAATCCCTATATCCTTGACAGGTTCATCATCAAAGAAAGAGAACCGACTCTCTGCTAGGTCTTTAGATTGAAACTGAGATACCAGTCTCTCTCCATTGTGAACTATCTCATTTCTAAGAACAGACATTATTGATGCACTTGTATCAGACCAAAAAGATTTTTCAATACTGAATGTGAAAGTAATAATCTTAACATTGAACCATTTCTTAATCCTATAGTAATTTTATGAACCTTGATAATTCATTCAAGAAATCTATCCTTTAAAACACAAAATAATCCACAATATACTCCAGTATCAGCTACATCAACTAAGATTGAACCATTTCTTAATCCTATAGTAATTTTATGAACCTTGATAATCCATTCAAGAAATCTATCCTTTAAAACACAAAATAATCCACAATATACTCCAGTATCAGCTACATCAACTACCAACCAAAAACTATCTACATTAATGTAACCAGACCAGAAATTCCAAGACAATGTCCAACATTTAAAGCAAGACTACTCTAAATGAAAATACATTAAATAGGGCCTTAAACAGGTTTGCACTCTCATCTTCATCAAAAAACAATTACCCAATTCACCATAACTAGCTGCACAATACACAACTATCTACTTTTACAATAAACTAATTATCACGTATTCCGACATATTAATCACCTTTTTGACCGCAACATCATTGCATAAAATCACCAATCATTCACACCCTCCTCCTTTTTTCCCACAGGTAAATATGTTCTTTTCAACAAGTTCCATTCACAACTACATCCATATGGTGTACCACATTTTATCACTCAAAAAGTTTCAACGCTAGTGAGAAAAACATCCTGTACACAGATGTAGCATTGCCTATCAAATACTGTCTGTAATGAATTTATCATAAGCTATCAGGAATCTTTCTCCAGAATTTTTTATCCTCTGATATAGAGAGACTTCCCTCAAGCTATTATTTTCATTTCCATCCCCAGAAAAATACAATGAGATAAAAAGTTCTAAATCTTTCAAGATAAGTTGTTTGTGTTAAAATTTGAGATTAAACCAGTCCTAAATAATCCTGCCTCCTGATGTCCTTCAAGAAAAACTTTGGAAAACATTGAGAAGCGATTTCTTTATAGTCAACAAAGTTTTCTACCCAAAAAGACAGATTTTTTAAATTCAATCAAATAAAAGTTTTCATCTGCAACTTCTTTGAAATTGGACCAGTCTAAAATTTTGTTATCTGGTTATGGGTTAAGAAGTACTGTTTGATAAGCCCTAATGTAATGTTACGTATCTAGGTATCTAAATTGACTGTAAAGGTAAGTGTTCCCTCAGACTTCTCCTATGTTTAATAATTCAACCAAGCCATATTGTCAGTCTATGGGATTACTAATTACCTTTATAAAAGTTGCAACATTAATGCCTTTCATGAAAAAAAAAAACCTCAAACAACAAGCAAGTATTGTATGAAATTCTTTCTGTATATATTGTATATCTTTTAACCAATTCCCACACAGTGTTGCCTTTTGACGCCCCTTAAGAAAAACAATAGAGGAAACATTGTGGAAAATGAAGAAATTGCTTGTAACAAGCAATTTCTTCATTTTCTGCAATGTTTTCTACCCAGAAGTTTATAAATCTAAAATTTCATAAACTTTGAATTGCCATCTGCAGCTTCTTTGATTTGGACTAGTCTAAATTTTATCAAGTGAGAATGGGTTAACCCAATATCAGACTGGTCTAAATTGAAATAGACTACAATTTTGAGTGGGTGGAATTTAAAAAGATCTTTGTCTTTTTTTGTAGAAAGAGTGAGAATAATGCAGAAATTTCTTGTAACAAGCCGTTCTTTTATTTTCCACAATGTTTACAAAAGCCTTTACTTGAGGAGCGTCAAAAAGTGGGATTGTGTTGGGATTTTTTTTTATCATATTCAATATAATAAACTCTGAAAACTCATTTCAGCCCAGTATAAACCAAAGTTGAAGTCAGGTAGAAAATACATGCATGTCTTGGAAACATAGTCTAGCATGTGTTTTTCATTTATCTCTCCTGTAACTTGGAATATGATTGAAAAAGATACCTTACCTCAAAGTAAAATAAAAATAGATCTCTTTTTCTTTTTTATCTATTTTTCTAATATTATTAATAAATGCTTTATTTTGATGGCATTTTTGTAAAAGGGTTAACCAATTCCCACACGGTGATGCATTTGGATGCCCCTAAAGAAAAACAATTGGGAAAACATTGTGCAAATCATCATATTCAACTATGTTTTCTACCCAGAAAGTTGAAAAAATCTTAGATTTCATAAACTTTGTACTGTCATCTGCAACTCTTTTGGATTTGGACCAGTCCAAATTTTGTTGGTAATGGGTTAAAGAATTGAATTTACAAATATTCATTTTTTCCTTCTTATAATCATGTAATTATTTTTCCAGATTAAGTATTTTGTTTTTTAATTTTTACAATACTTAACAAGAATTAGTTGAACTTGAAGGCCAAGGCAATTTCTCACATGATAATTCAGATTTATGATTAACAACTGTAACCTCGCCTTCCTCATGAATATTTAATGACTGACCAACTGTCCACAGTTTTTGTCAAAAGTAACACCTCAAGATTATAACACAAAGGCAGGCACAAGTCAATCAGTTTCTCATCCAATATTCATTAGTTCACAATCAAGCACTTTCTATAATTCATTCCTTTGTTCACATAGCAAATGATAATTCTGAACAATGAAACTAGACCTTTTTATACACAGTCCTAATCATTCAGAGACAATTTTGTTATCTTGGGATTAGACAATGACCTTACGATATAAGAAAACTAAGCCATTTCTGCGTAATCCTAAATTTGTACCACCCTCAAATAAACAATTTTGCAGAAAACATTTTGGTAAATGAAGAAATTATTACTTGTCACAGGCAATTTCTTCATTTCCAACAATCTTTATTCAATGAAAGACAAAGAAGAAAAAAAAAATCATCAACATAAAACTGTTCTGGTCAACTTCTTTCATTTTTTGGCCCAGACTAAAATTGTGTCAGCTTATAATGAGTTAAATTCAGTACATCCTTCTTCTCTATTGGCTACCGTGAATAAACACCTTGAGATTTTCAAATCATTTTACAAAGACAATTATGAAGAGGAATTAAATGAATCCAAACTAAATTTGCAATAACTTCACATAAATTCATCAAGCCAGTATGCACATAAATCATGAAAAAGATGTTCTATAGTCCTGTATTGGACTTTTCAATCCTTTTCTTAATTGTATAGAAGGGTACATGTGGGTAAAAGGTAACTTTATAAATGCTTTCTTTTCCTGTTTTTTTTTCTCGAATATTAGTTAAATATGTTCCTTTTAAATACTTTCATAATGTCATTCAAATCAATGTATCATAAGGTAGAATTGCCATTTTTATCAGAATGTCTTCAAAAGGTGAAACGATTCAACTCTGATCAGTCAGTGCAGTCTGATCAGGGTCTATACTTTTCAGACTTCTCAGGAGGTCCCTTTAGGCTTGACAGATCACATAACATTGTATTACCATACCAGAATGGGATAGAAAATGAACAACTACTTATGCTATTCTTTCCCACACAACAAAATTTTAGACTGATCAAATTCGAAGAATTTTCAAAGGATAATTTTTATTCCATGAAATTTTCGTACTCTTGTCTTGCGGGATAGAAAACTTTGTGGATAATGAAGAATCTGCCTGTAACAAACAAATTCTTTATTTTCTACATGGTTTTCTTAAGTTTTTTTCTTGGGTGGCATAAAAGTTGGATTGAGTGGAAATGGGTTTGTTAACTTGAGTTTCAATATAGGGATAGAAATAAAATGGTGCAAAACTGATTTATCTGTTTAACATTACTAGTTACACTTAAATACATTTTGCAAAAATAGCCATACTAGATAATTTCTCATACACTAGTTAACTCATGAAAGAGACTTTTGAATAGGGCTTTTAAAGATGATTTTTGAAATTCACTTTCAGTTGGCAGCAATTCAAAACATTCATATTCAAAAAAGTCCCTTAACTGAATTAGTTCTTTTTGTAATCGCCATTTCAAAGGCGATATTTTAACATGTTAATTTCAACATGTGAAAGATAAACACATCACCACACAATCATGCATTTTTATGCCCCTCCCCTAAGTGCATGAAAACATTGTGAGAAAAGGAGAAATTGCTTTAAATAAGTGATTTTTCTTCTTCTCACAGTGTTTTCTACTCTATTCAGTACTCATTTTTTAAACTTTTACATACATGTACTTTGATTTGTAATATGCACCATCTTTCAATATCAGGCCAGTCTAAAGTTTTGTCAAGTGGTAATAGTTAACCAATTACCACTCATTGACGCCTTTTGACGCCCCTGTAGATACTACTAGGGAAAATATTTTAGGAAAAGTAGGAATGGCTTGTAACAAGTCATTCCTTCTTTTCCCACAATGATTTCTACCATTATCAGTCATTGTTTTTTCAAGTTAAAAACACTTTGAAATATCGCCTGCAACTTCTTTCAGTTTGGACCAGTCCAAAGTTTTGTGGTTTGGGGATGGGTTAAGAAATGGTTTTCCTTCATAGATCTTTGAGGTTGGTTCAACAGGATTATTTACAACTCTCAGTAGTATCTTAATTTGTTGCAGGATAAATGTCAGAATTGTCATTTAAAATCATGTTGGGAAAAGTGAATTCTCCCTTTTTTCAAAATGTTTTCTTACTTTTTCTGTATTGTTTCATTTTCATTCACTTAAAAAATAATTGTGAATGTTAAATTATCTAAAATTTTGTAAACAATAACTCACTAACATAAAATCCAACATTTTAACATTCTGAGAAACCCATTCTGCAAAAAAATAAAGAAATTGCTTGCAATTTCTTTATTTTTTCACAATTTTTGTTTCATCCAACAACAGAGATTTTTTTTTAAAATTTCATAGCCTTGAAATTGTTGGATGCAAATTGGTTGCATATTTGCCGCAACCGGTGCGTCGTGATTGAGAGTCTGACCTTTTACCAACTGCGCCATGGCTGTGGCTCTGTTTCAGTTGGACCAGTCTAAAATTTGTTCATTTAAGAGATGAAGAGAATATTTTTTGTTTTCATGGAGGTATGAACCGAAAAAACTAATCATACTGTATGAATCCGCAAAGGGGATTCATACATTGTGTGATTAGGTTTTTCGGTTCATACCTCCATGAAAACAAAAAATATTATCTTCATTTCTTATAATTTAATAGCATCAAGCGAAAAATGCAACAACTTAACAAATTTTGATACCTTTTTGTTGTGAACTATTTTGTGCGGAAGCATACAAAAAGGCTGCGTACTCAAAATTTTGTTCATGGAGGTATGAATTAAATTTTTCAACCAATCAGATCGCTCGTTTTTGATAGACGAAACTAACAATTAAATCATATGGGAATGGGCTAAGAAAAAGATCCACAAACCTGGTTTTCAGTGTTCTTGTCAGTCAATGCCAGTTTCATCCTTTGAAGTTCTCCCTCAGTTGACCTGCGGACTAGTTCCAATTTGGTGTAACGATTTTCAACATCGTCCAATGCAACACGCAGGTTCTTCTTCTCATCCTCGAGACGACCCTCTGTCTGTCTCATCTTGTTGATTCTCTCCTGGAAAGAATTATTTGAATTTGTTCAACTCACATTTTTTTAGCTCAAAATCTTTATCAGATCTTTTCTTCAAAATAGAGAAAAAACACTGTAAAGGCTGTAATAACCCATTCCCACATAACAAAATCTTAGACTGATCCAAATTGAAAGGAGTTGCAGATGACAGTTTAAAGGTTATGAAATTTTGGATTTTTTTCACTTTTGGGGTAGAAAACATTGTGGATAATAAAGAAGTTGCTTGTGATAAGCAATTTCTTCATTTTCCACAATGTTTTCCAAAGCCTTTTTTTCTTGGGGGCTTCTAAAAGCGTCATTGAGCGGGAATGGGCTAAAGAAAAGAATACTGTTGTTCATTACTACATTAAAATCAAAGGGCTGAAAGTACTGGAAGGCGCTATTCAGGGTAAACATTTCAATTGAAAATTAACTTTGTAATCAATTCTAGTTTAACCCATTCCCCCACACAGATGTTTTTTCACACCCCTCAAGAAAAAAGCTCAAGAAAAAAGCTTTGGAAAACATTATGGAAAATGAAGAAATTGCTTGTTGCAAGCAATTTCTTCATTATCCACAGTGTTTTCTACCCTGTAAGACAGAGATCTTTAAAATTCCATGAATTTATGCAGCGCCTTTGAAATTGGATCAGTCTAAAATTTTGTGTGGGAATGGGTTAAAAGGGTCAAACAGGTAGTGAAGACTGAGATTAGAGCTGCTTGTTTCTGGAAGCTGATCTTTGTCTAAATCTCCTGCTAACACAGAACACTCTAGGATTAGCATGATAAGCCATAAGGACGAAAAAAAAAAGAAAATAATTGCAGAAAGTGTAAAAAAAACGCTTTCTTACCTGTGTCTGTCTCTTTTCAGAGTCATTGGCAGCGATAGTTCTCTCCAGGGAGCTAATTTTGTCAGCCATAGCTTTTCTCTCCCGCTCATTACGGCGAATTGTCTCCTCTTGGAGCATGAGGGCAGTTTGTGCGCTGGCAAGTCGACCATCAATACCACGCTTGTCTGAAAGTAAAAGTTCAAGTCATGATTAATCTATTTCAAACAACACATTTTTAGACTGGTCAAAATTGACAGAAGTTGCAGACAACAGTTTCAAGTTTATGGAATTTGAAATTTTTTCATCTTTTGGGATAGAAAATACTGCGGAGAATGAAGAAATTGCTTGTTACATGCAATTTCTTCATTTTCCCCAATGTTTTCCAAAGTTTTTTTCTTGAGGGGCGTAACTTAATGGGTTAACCCATTCCAGCACAGTAACACTTTTTGAAGACCCTCAAAGAAAAAACTTTGGAAAACTTTAGAAATTGCCTGCCAGATGACATTACTTCATGACAAATATGAGTATTTTACCTTAATTTGTTTTAAAGTTAAGGAAAACGTTCAGTTTGCAGGTTATGTCTAAGGGTCTGATTCTTACAAAAGATTAAACGTTTCAAGAGAAAAAGGTGTAAAATTTGTACTTTATTGTTAATAAAAATGTTTACTGAGCAGATTTTAACCTGAATTCAAAACTATTTCTTTCAATGCTCCTTTAAATAGGTCTTGTATTGAATACCTATATACATTGTACTTCAAACTACATTATAGGCAAACCAGTAATTTAAAACCAAATCTAACAACTTGAATAACAAGCTTATTATACTAATAAATCATCCACGAGTGTCCTAAACATGGTAAATTTAGGCCTATTCAAGCTGTAGTTACAATATTTTGGTCATCCATTGATGATATGAATTTGGTCCACACCCTTATCCATTGAACAGAAAAAAGGCCACTAGAAAATATCATAGTTTGAGCCAGGTTTTTTGCAGTTTACATGTGTATCTGTGGAAAGGTTTCATAAGAAAAAAAATTCTTTCAGCTTATTTGATAACTTAACACTTTCCATATCTTAAAGAATTTAAGGAAAAAATTGATGATCATTAAGAAATTACAGAATTACAGAACCTAATGTTTCCAGAAATTTCTTTTTTGTCTACAATATTTTATTTTAAAAACGAAATTCAAACATTTTCACACCCTCCCCATTTTGTGACTAATTCCCCAAGACTTTTTCCCGTATACATTCTATTTCCAAGTCTGAATCAAGTGTTCACTTCTTTTGTACACCATTTTGTTCTTCTTTACTCTCAGCCCAGCACTCTCTCAATCCTATGGTTATTAATTTGAATCCATGCTTGACCAACATTTTTTTCGACAGATGACAAAAGCCATTGCAACTAGTGTCATAATTTTGTCACACTTCATTTGTCTCAATAAATTATTGAACAATAAGCAATTCGCAAAAATGGGATAAACAGCTGGTGGCTGGGATCCAACAATGTGGTTACACTGGTGCAATTATGACAGAAGACCATGCTAGTTGCTTCAGCTGCAGCCATATAACTGAAATACTTGTTGCAAGAAGCCTTAACCTTGGCTATTTTGCAATATTTAACTCTTTTAGACCTATCAGAATTCAAAGGTTTTGCAGATGACAATTTAAAGTCGATTTTATTTGAAAAGCAATCATTCAGTAGGGTAGAACCTATTGTGGAATAAGGATAAATTTCTTGTTTAAAGCAATTTCTTCTTTTTTCACAATATTTCCCAAGAATAGAAAATGGGGTCGTAAAAACCAGGGATTGAACAGAAAAGGGTTAAACCACATATAAACAAAATCATCTTAGCTCTTCCTGAACCAGAGGCCTTGATAAAAATCGCAACACTAGCCTATAATTTTCTTTTTTTTCTTACCACAACACAGGATTTGCATAAGTATTGGTAGGAATAATTGAATCTTAAATCCAGAATAATTTCCACCTCTAAGCTGTATAGCTGTGTACATGGATGACAATAATTTCTCTTAACTCTAAATCTTATTTAACCTATTCCCACACAATGGAGTTTTGGACGCCCCCTCAAGAAAAACAATTAGAAAAATATTATGTAATATGTAGAAATTGCTTATAACAAGCAATTTCATCATTTAACAAAATGTTTTTTATCCAAAAATTTGAAAAATAAAAAAAATTCATTAACTTTAAATTGTCATCTGCAACTCCTATCAATTTGGACCAGTCTAAAAAGTTGCCATTTGGTAATGCTGTAAACAGAAACCTACTGCAAATTCACAGAATCTTTGATTACCATTTGATTGACTATTGCACACAATATTACAAAGTGATCTTAAAAGTTAAAACTAAAAACTTAGTGACACATAGGGTAGAAAACATAGGGAGAAAAGGAGAAATTGCTTGTCGCAGGTAATTTCTTGTTTCCCTCAAAGCAATAATTTAGTTGCATAATAAGTGAGATTGTATGGTAATGGGTTCATTCAGTAACAATATCTTGTCTGTAAATTTATCCCTTTCCAGTTCATTTCCTGCTCAATCCCAGATTTTTATGTCCCTGTGATATTGAACTTAAGAAAACATTGTAGAAAAAGAAGAAATTGCTTGTGACAAGCAATTTCTTCTTTGACCACAATATTTTCTACCATATAGGAAGGTTCATTTCCAGTTCAATCCCTGATTTTTATTTCCCTGTGATATTAACTTAAGAAAACATTGCAGAAAAAGAAGAAATTGCTTGTTACAAGCAATTTCTTTATTTTACACAATGTTTTCCCAATTGTTTTTCTTGAGGGGTGTCCAAAAGCATCACTGTGTGGGAATGGATAAAACCCTTTCCGTCAAAATTTTTGACTGAGAGTTGCAGACAACAATTTAAAGTATAGGAAATTTTAGATTTTATTTCAACTTTCTGGGCAGATAAAGAAATTTCTTCTTACAAGCAATTTCTTCATTCTACACAATGTTTTCGCAATGATTTTTCTTTACGGGTTTTAAAAACATGTCGTTGTGTAGGAATGATTTAAGTATTCTCTGATAAATCCAAATACATGTACACATGTACAATCAGTGGTATAGCCGGACCAATATATGTGCACTCACATACATGAAGGGTAAATACCAATAACGGTCAAACAATGTAACAGCTATCGAAAATTCCAATTAAAGGGTTCAAAGTCAAGCACTAATTGCTCGTCCGGTTCATTTCCAAACAGGACAGATTGATTCATTCAATATTCATTTAGTCTACTGGTTGATTCACAAATGAATGCATCAATAATGGATATAATAACAAATTAAAGATCAATTAATCCAAATTACCCCGGTATTACAGTTCAACAGAGCCTTAATGTCAATATTAATCCATCACAGAATTTTGGACTGGTTATAATAGAAAGAAGTTCCAGACAACATTTCAAATTGTGCAAAAATTGGAAAAGAAGTGCCAAAAAGGTTAGAAAAAATTTCAGAGAAAAGTAGAAATTGCTTGTTACAAGTAATTTCTCCTTTTTCCACAGTTTTCCATAATTGTAATTCTTTAGAGTGTCAAAGAGAATCATTGTGTGTTAATTGGTTAAATAACTCTCTCAAGTTTCAGAATTGTAAATCAAATTAACCTATTACCAGATGGCAAGATTTGGTCCCAATAAAAGGGATTTGCATCTAAACATTTTAAAGTTTATGAAATTTTAGATTTTTTTCAACTTTCTTGATGAAAAACAATTTCTTCATTTTACACAATAATTTCCCAATTGTTTTTCATGAGAGCATCCCAAGGCGTCATCACGTGGGAATATTTTAAGAGACAATAGATTTTGCACCGTTGCAAATTTGAAAGAAGTTGCAGCATTTATTTGAATGTGTGGGAATATTAGAAAAGAAAGCCAAGTAGGGGGTAAGAAAACAATGTCAGAAAAGGATAAATTGCTTATAACGAGCAATTTCTATTTTTCCAATGTGTTTTCAGACTTTTCAAAATGCAGGATTGTGTGGTAATGGTTTTAAGACCTGCTTTGTTTGGAGGGATTGATTGATTGAATGGGGTTTAATGCCACTTTTAATAGTATTTCAGTCATATCGTGGCGGCTGGAGCACCTAGAAATGGATTCCTGGTATTTCTCAAACCAGTACTACCACTACATTCTTTCCTTGCCTCCAGCTGCTATCCCACTTACAATTATCCACCAATTTATGATGGACAAATGCCGGAAAGGAAATGTGCCGCCTCCAGTTATCAAACCGATGACATCCCATAATTGAAAATAAGGAGTCCGATGCGCTAGCAAATGCCCTATGACAGCAGCCTCTGTTTGGAGGGAACAAGAGCTTGGCATCAAATGTACTGGAAGAAACAAGTACTGTGACTTAAATGAACTGAAAGGAACAAGAGCTTCACCTCGAATGTATGAGACGGAGCTATAGCTGCACCTCAAATGTATTGGAGGGAACAAGAGCTGTGCCTCAAATGTATTGAAAGGAACAAGAGCTATGTCTATAATGTATTAGAGGGATCAAGAGCTGAACCTCAAGTGTACTGAAGGAACAAGAGCTGCACTTCAACCGTAATGAAAGTGTTTTTGGAGGAACAAGAGCTGTATATCGAATGTATTTCAAGGAAAATAGCAACAGCTGTGCATCGAATGTATTCAAAGGAACAAGATTTGCATCTCAAATATATAGCATGGAACAAGAGCTGCACATCAAATGTACTGGAGGGAACAAGAGCTGCCTCTCAAATGTATTGGAAGGAACAAGAACTGTGCATCAAATGTTTCAGAAGGAACAAGAGTTGTGCCTCAAGTGTATTTGAAGAAACAAGTTATTCCTCAAATACATTGGATGGAACACAAGCAATGCCTCAAAAGTATTAGAAGGCACAAAAGCTGTTCCTAAAATACATTTGAAGAAACAAGAGCTATGCTTCAAATGTATTGGAAGGAATAAGAACTGAATCTCAAATGTATTGAAAGGAACAAAAGCTGTGCCTCAAATGTATTGGAAGGAACAAAAGCTGTGCATCAAATGTATTAGAAGAACAAGATGTGTTTGTGAAACACTATGCCCCCGAAACGGGAATTCTTTAGAAACAGGTAAAGGGTTAAAATTTTGACCTTGACCTTGATGAAATGACCTTCCCCAGTTGCGCCTTGTTGAGACCTACCAAATATTAGCATTGTAACTTAATCAGGGTTGAAGTTATAGGAAAATATTTAGTTGGAGGTTAAGATTTGCAGACAGACAGACAGACGGACACCAGTAAAACAATATGCCCCCGATCTTATCGATGCGGGGGCATAAAAATGTGCTGCTTTTTCCCTTCATATCATATGAAACAACTGCTTCACTTACAATAACCAGTAAGACTAACGCTATAATTTCCCTAAAATTAATTACAACTTTTATGCCAAAACAGTGATAACAATGCCTGACCAATAAAACACTTTGACACAAAATTTTGACCAATAGAGTTTGAGATAACATACACACCTTCCATTTCCTGTATCCCACAATCCAATTCATTTCGAAAGTTTGATATTGCATATTGTAAAGAGAATGGAATCTCTTTGACCTCAAAATCTTTCAGCCTGCTTGAATAGGGATCAGGAATAGGCATATATATCCGATATGCCATTTTTGCTCAATACTTAGGACAAACTTTCAAGTACCTTCCAGTATTAAGAGTATTTTTTGTCATGGCAGTGAAACAGCTTCTCCTTATTCCAAATAACTTATTACATGATCAATTTTCTCGTCTTTTTCGAAACAAATTAACACATAGTTTTGTATCAAGTTTTGTCAGTAAAATCTGCAATCCAATTCTTTTAAACCTCCATACGAGAATTAGCACACATTAAAACTGATTCAAATTGGAAGCAAAATTAATGACCAAATCAGTGAAGTTTTCTGCAGAAACAGGTCACAACATTGATGGAAAAGGAAAAATACTGGTTACCAGCATTTTTTCTTTTTCCAATATTTTTTAATATTTATAATTTTGCAATGCCACAAAACACCATATAGTGTGGTAATGAGTTTATACATTAAGCATATGACATACCGATAATTTAACCCAATTCCACACAGTGAAGCTTTCTAAAACCCCCCCAAGAAAAACAATTTCAGAAAACATTGTGTAAAATGAATAAATTGCTTGTCACAAGCAATTTCTTCATTTTCCACAATGTTTTCTATACAAAAAGTTAGAAAAAATCTAACATTTCAAAAATTTTAAATTGTCGTCTGCAACTCCTTTCAATTTGGACAATCTAAAACTTAGCTGTCTGGTAATCAGTTTAAATTCACAGCTTGAGATTATGCACACAACTTTTTGCATACACTTTGAAATCCTTCAAAAATTCCCAAACACGAAACAAAATTAAAGGATAGGTCCTTGAAATTCCTAAATTTTGAAAACCCACACTTGACACTTGTTAAATTTCCCAATAAAACTGACCAAGATAAACAGGAGAACGGTGTACAATCAATATTTTACAGATAGTTTCACCCATTTTATCTATTAGTATGACCGTAAATCATGAAACATGAAACAGATTATTAACCCTTTACCAATCTACATTTTCAACTTCACGACACACTTAACCTCAATGTTTTTCTAGGATCCTTACAAATAGCGATACCTTTACCTAGTAACAAAATTTTAGACTGTCCAAACTGAAAGAACTTGAAGAGGGCAATTTTAAGTTGGCGAATTTTTAAAATCCTTTGTCAGTGGGGTAGGAAACATTGTGGTCAATGAAGAAATTGAAACAAGCAATTCCTTCAATGAAAAGAATGTTTACCCATGCCCTATTTCATTAGGGGCGTTAAAAATCAGGATTGTGTGGGAATGGGTTAGTTTGCCCATTTATATCATCTGTACAGACTTTAACCTATTCCAAATCAGTCCCACTTTTTTACGTCCCTCAAGCAAAAAGCTTTTGAAAACATCTAAAATAAAGAAATTGCTAGTAAATACAGATTTCTTATATGTCCACTATTTTTTCTACTCTAAATGAAGTAGAAATTTCACCAACTTGAAATTGTTGTCTGCAACTTCTTTTCAATTTCTAAATCATGTGGGAATGGATTACAAAAAGTAAATTCAATTTTAGCACAGTCCATCACAGTTTCATGAATACAAATTTTTATATGGGTTTACATCGTTACATAAAACTGCAACAAACAACCCTGGTACCCAATTAAGCATTAATAAGAACTAGGTTATAACCAAATCATATTCCTTGCATTTACTGGGTTATCGAAATTCATCAATATCCAATAACAAGGTTAAAATGATTAGGTTACAAAATTACAAAGTTCCTCTTGTAAAACACAATCCATTAACCCTTTCTCACACAATCTTGCTCTTTGCAACTGTTAGATATCATACTTTAAAAATTGTAGGATAAGAAATTGCTTGTATCAAAAAACCTTTTATAAAACCATTACCAAATGACATAATTTCAGACTGGTCCAAATTGAATAAAGTTGAAGATAATTACATTTGATGAAATTTAAAAGATCTTTGTTTCGGGGACTAGAAAAGTTTGTGGGAAATGAAAATATTGCTAGTCACAAGCAATTTCTTCATTTTCACAATGTTTTCCAAAATCTCTTTCACGAGGGGAGTAAAAAGTAGGATTGTGCTGGAATGAGTTAGGGTTTGTTTTCTTCTCTATAATGGTGATTTTTTTTTCGAATTACCGCCAATTTTAACTTGTTGTCTGCAACATCTTCCAACTTGTACCAGTCTAAAATCATGTCAGTGGCAATTGATTTATATTGTAGATTAACCCTTGTCATGCTGTATAAATTACCTTACTGAATTGCTGTCAAATCAAAGGGCTGAAAGCACTGATGGAACTTGTTGTTCAAAATTCAATAATTGTTTTTAGAAATCAACTTCATAAGCAACTCTTGCAGAAAAAGTACAAGCAGGAGGTATAGACTAAGATCAGCCTGCACATAAGTGCAGTCTGATCTTAGTCTACGCCTCCTGCCAAAACCGGAATATTCCGGGTTCAGCATGACAAGGGTTAAGATCATTTATCCTAATCACATCAAGTTATAAACATTCATTCCAGCCTAATTCACAATTATAGACCAATTACTTCAAATAATTAGGCTACAACATTCACAATGCTTCACAATGTTCCTAACCCATTGCCAGACAACAAAATCTGGACTGCAGACATTTCAAAGAGCAATATATTGAATAAATAACTGTCACATGGGGTATAAAACAATGTGACAATGTGAGAAAAGGGGAAATTGCTTGTTTCAAGGAGTAACAATCAATTTCTCCCTTATTCACGATGTGTTCTACCCAATTTTGAAATCAAATTTTAATTTCATTGCTCTTTGAAATGCCCTCAGTAACTTCTTTCAATTTTGACAAGTCCAAGTTGTTGGAAATGGGTAAAGGCAAGGGTGTGGGAATCCTGTTTTTCTCCACTTGTCCCAAAACGAGTAAGACAAGACTTTTCCAATATCAAAATTAATTTGCCCACAAAAAAAAAAAAAAAAGAAACTGTACAAGGTAATAAAATGTTGTTGCAAATGAAGAAAATGCTTGAACCCAGTAGCATTTACTTCATTAACAACAATATTGTCTACCTTTCATTATAAACATTAAGATTATTTTCAAATATATAACCCTTTCCCAAACAAAAATATTTTAGACTGGTCCAAGTTCAAAGAAGTTTCAGAAAACAATTTCAAATTAATGAAGTTTTAATCTTTTTGTCTTTTTTGGATAGAAAACATAGTGGATAATGAAGAAATTGCTTGATACAAGCAATTTCTTCATTATCCGCAATGTTTTCCAAAGCTTTTTCTTGAAGGGCGTTAAAAGGAGGGCTTGTGTGGGAATGGGATAATGAGTTATATTGGAGATCTATTTGTACCATTCCAAGTTTTCCCAGGAAAATACTAGTTCTCCGACAGATGGTCTTGAAGAATGAATTTATTCAAGTAGAAAAGCCCATGTTGGACAAGTCAGAAATTTCACACCCCTGGGTAAAGGGTTACTATAACATTACAAGAAGACCATCAAAGATTATTACAAATGGAGATTATCATGGTCTACTCGTACTACTGGGTTTACAAAGTAAGAATGTCAATAGCTCTCAGGATCGTAAATAATACCAAATATCATGCTAGAACATGTTCTACAAATTTTCAATTGGGTTTTACACGATTTAATTCAGTTTTTATGAAATTCTAAATTCATTTGACAGGGTTGGCATTGTTACTCTATGATGGATTTGCTTGATAACACCAATATAAATGGAGAAATCAATTTCTGCTTTCCCGATGTGTTTATTCAACTATTGTGACATCATGCATAGCACAAGTATCATTGGTTTTCGTTTGAATCCTTTTGACAGGGTGATTCAACAGAGAACCTAAATAACGGACTTAGGCCAGCAAAGTTGAGAAATTCGAGCAAAGTTGATCAATTCAAGCCAAAAATCAACATCATCCACTCTGTCTAGAACTCAGTTTTAACCCATTACCAGATGGCAAAATTTTAGACTTGTCCAAATTGAAAGAAGTTGCAGAAGCCTATTAAAAGTGTATGGAATCTTAGATTTTTCAAGCTTTTGGGGAAGAAAACATTGTGGAAAATCAAAAAATTGCATGTAAGCTATTTCTTCAATGTACACAATGTTTGCCAATTATCTTCTTGGGGGGTGTCAGAAAGCATCATTGTATGGGAATGGGTTAAGAACGTCATCTGCAACTCCATTCAGTTTGAACCAGTCTAACAAATGTAGTTTGGTAATGGGTGAATGATGCATTTAGGCTATCACACAAACAGAGCTCATTATAAAGAAATCAGTTCAAACTTTGAGCAAAGAAACCACATACAAGTACAAACGATATCCAAAAATTCTTCACATTCTTTTAGCAATAGAAACAAGGTTTTCTCTCCAATGGCAAATACATACTTAACCCTTTACTGTTCAATCCCTGGCTCCTATGTTCCTGTGATTTTATAAATGAGAAAGAAAAAGAAGCAATTTCTTCTTTTTCCATAATATTTTCTACCCTATTGAATGGTTATTTTTCAAATCAAAACCACTTTAATTTTTTTGTCTGCAGAACCTTTGAATTTGGACAGGTCTAAAATTTTACAAAACATTATATCATTATATCTCTGTATTGTTGTTATTAAGTTAAATGAGACTTTACAGTTAGGCAGCCCTAAAAACAAACATCAACTGACTATACTGGGATTTTATGCCATCTTAAAAAATCATTCAGTTTTATCACAGTGAATGTTTTTTATTCACATGCTTCCTCGATATCATTAATACTTCAGTTTCTAGCATCTTAGATAGGACTCAGACCTTTCAACTCTGGTTTGCGAAGCTGCAAATCCTACACTGAGCCAAGCAGACCTCCTTAACCCATTCCCATACAGCAAAATTTTGGACGGCAATATAATGTTCATGAAATTTTAGATTTTTTCAACTTTCTGGATAGAAAACATTGTGTAAAATGAAGGAATTGCTTTTAACAAGCAATTTCTTCATTTTACACAAGTTTTCCCTTTTGTTTTTTGAGGGGCGTGCAAAAGCATCACTGTTTGGGAAAGGGTTAAAGAAAATTAAAGCTATAAGCAATCATCAAATGTTAATGATTCAGTAGTAACAAATCTGTAAGATAGTAATTCTTGCACTGATGAATACTGGCCTGTAGGAATAAGGTAGAGAATTCAGTAATTTGTCACTTTAATTGACAACTCAATAAAGAGTGATATTGATCTTCTATATCTAATTTGATTACCCATGATTTATTAGTATTCTATTACTTTTATGAAGGTTCATGACACATATAGGGAAGATGTAATTATTTTTGATATTATAACCTTGCTTTTATGAATACTTTTACCCTAATGTTGAAATACTAAACTAAAAACTTCTTTAACCCTTTCTTGTACATAATTTTATGCATGAGAAAATATTGTGAAAAAAGAAGAAATTGATTGTAACAAGCAATTTCTCTTTTTTCCACAATATCTTCCACCACATGGTATGTTTCATTTCAAATTTTTGTTGTCGTCTGCAACCTCCTTCAATTTGGATCAGTCTAAAATTTCAAAACACAGGAAAGGGTTAACCCATTCCAACACAAAGTTGAATTTTGACGCCACTAAAGACAAGAGGGTTGGAAAACATTGTAGAAAATGAGGAAATTGCTTGTTCAAGCAATTCTTCATGTTTGGCACTTTTTCTACCCCAAAAGACATGAAATTATTTAACTTCACTAACTTCAAATTGCCTGCTACAACTTCTTTCGATGGCCAATCTAGTATTCCGTTGTCAGGTAATGGGTTAATGTTTTCCAGTGAACATTGTGATTTCTCTGTAGATAATCACTCAATAATAGATAGTTCTATCTACAATACAGTGCAATTAGCAAACTGATGATAATCTCACTGATTTAATATGATAGCCCAAGTTTGGTCTATTTTGTAACAAGCAACTTAGTCTTTCTCACTCTGTTTCTTACCATGCACAATATGTACTTTTGAAATCATACATACTTCACAATGTTTTTGAAGCTTCTCTAAATTTGGATCAGACTAAAATTTTGTTGTCCCGTAATGGGTTAAAGGTAGTACTCAACTTTTTATAGTGCTTAATCTATTCCCACACAATGGTGCTTTTTCAAGTCCTCAAGAAAACCAATTGGGAAAAAATTGTGTAAAATGAAGAAATTGCTTGCAACAAGCAATTTCTTCATTCTACAGTATTTTCAACCTAGGAAGTTGAATAAATCTAAAATTTCACAAACTTTAAATTGACGTCTGCAACTCCTTTCAATAAGGACCAGTTTAGAATTTCACTGTCTGGTGATAAGCTTAAGTTGGAAAATAATTGTGAAACTGGGTAGGAAATAGTGAGAGACATTTTAACAAAATGACAAATTACTTTTAATAAGGAATTTCTAATTTAGCCAAAATATTTTTCTCATTTATATTTGTTCAGTGTGTATAAATATTGGATCAATGAGAATTTGGTCAATTACATTATCTCTTACCCTGTAACCTCTTGGAATTAAAACTCTCCTGTTTTACAAAATTTTAGACCTGTCCAAATTCAAAGGTTTTGCAGACGAAATTTTAAAGTGGATTTACTGAGTAGAATTAAAAATATTGTGGAAAAAGATGAAGTTGCTTGTTACAAGCAATTTCTTCTTTTTCTACAATGTTTTCTCAATTATAAAATCACAGGGATGTAAAACCAGGGATTGAACAGGAAAGGTTAAGACTGGTTTAAAATCATGTCATCAAGTCAAGAGTTTACCCATTACAAGACAACAAAAATTGTAGGATTAATAATTATAGTCCAAGCTAAGCTAACAGCAATGCACAAGACCAAGGGAGACAACTTACCTTCCTCAACCTCACACATGGATTTCTGTAGCTGAGTCAGTCTGTTCTCAGTTCTCTCCCTTTCTTCTTCTAGTTCCTTGTACTGGGTACCCAAGTTTCTCATCTGGCATACAGCATCATCCTGTAAAAGGGGGAACAGTGTATTCATTACATCAGATTAAGACAAAGCTTTTGATTGATTGATTGAATGTAGTTTAATGCCACTTTTAACAGTATCTATTTGAAATAAACTCATCTCTGTCAATCAAAAACTTTTTGATCAATCAAACAATTAATTGAGACTAGAACAAAGCCTGTTATATAATCATGTTAAGCATTTTTGTTAACTATAGCATATATTTAGGTCATAAAACAGTTTGCCTTTTACCTTATGTCCCCTACCATATAATTTAAGAAAATAGCATTTTTTTATTACCTCAGTCATACTACTATGATTTGTTTGTTTGAATGGGGTTTTACGCCGCTTTCAACAATCTTTCACTTATATCGCTGCGGCTGGAGGACCTAACAATGGAATCCTGGTATTTCTAACACCAGTACCACCATCACATTCTTTCCTAGCCTCCAGCTGCTATCCCACATATGTCTACGATTATCGACCCATTGGTGGGAGACAAATAGTCGGAAAGGATGAGTGCTGCCGTCGGGTCATACTACTTTGAAGGAGGTCAGTGGGTGTGGCAAGTGATGTGTCAATTATTTATATCTTTTTCACCTGTATTTCTTGCCTATTGTTACAAATCCTCATCTGATTTGACATTAGTTAACCCATTCCCACACTGTGACACTTTTGGACGCCCGTCAAGAAAAACACTAGGGAAAACTTTGTGTAAAATGAAGAAATTGCTTGTAACAAACAATGTTTTCTATCCAGAAAGTTATACAAATGAAAAATATCATACACTTTAAATTGTCGTCTTCAACTTCTTTCAATTGGGACCAGTCTAAAATTTTGTCATCTGGTAATGGGTTAACCCATTCCCACTCATTCCAGCTTCATGACACCCTAAAGAAATACAGCCGTGGAAAACTTTATGAGAACAGGAGAACTTGTTTTCTCCTGTTCTAAATTGTTTTCTACCACATTTGGCACTTGTTTTCTAGTTTTTGAACATTTCGAAATGTCAAATAGGGTAGAAAATATTGTGATAACGGTAGAAGCTGCTTCTCAAGCGATTTCTCCTTTTCTTGAATAGTTTTCTTTAGTATAATTCTTAAGTGATGTAAAAAAGGCGCACTGTGTTATAAATTATGCCTTTTACTCACCCTTTCTCTCTCAGCATTGGCAAGCTGGTTTACGAAATCTCTCAAAGCCATTCTGACAGCCTCTGGATCTACATCGACAGCGGAAACCTGGACATCTCGAGATGGTGACAGGCTTCGAAGCATACGTGATGGGCTGGCAGTGCGTTCGGGAGAACCAGTTCTTGGGATTGGACTTCCTCGTCCTTCAGTTGTGGTTGCGAAAGTGTTGTCAAATCCTGAAAATAGTTAACATTTCCATATATCTAAAGATAGCATTGCTATATAGTGCTATTTCTCTATATCAAGAAAAGGAAGTAAATATCAGCATTTATACAAAAATGACCTGTCAAGCAGGTGGACAGACCATTCCCATACTACAAATATTTTATAATGGTTCATTGAAGCTGAAGACAACAATTATCAGCAGGTCAAATTTTAAAAATCTTGTGATAAGCATTTTTTTCACTTTCAACAATGTATTTGTCAGCTTTTTTCTTGGAATAAATAATAACTTATAAGGGAATTGGTTAAAATAAGCCATTTTTGTATATATTCTAAATGTAATAATGAATAAACTACTTGTAACAAGTAATTTCTTTGTCTTCAACAAATATTTTCTAAAACATTTTTCCTTGGGGGGGGGGGGCACATCAAAGTGTTTTTGTATGGGAATGAGTTAACCCTCTTTCGATAGTAATTCTGTGGTTGGCACAACTAAAGTTGGCCTCCTGTCATTTCTCTTACCATTTCATACCAATAACCTTGTGTTGAGAGCTTGACTGGTTAGCTATTTTAGAATTGACACTTTTTCCATAAATGTATTTCCACAATAAATTAGAAAGGGAAAAACGGTCTCAAAATAAATACACACCTTTAGATGGGGAGGTTGGCCTTGACCTCTTGGGACTTGGGCTTCTGGACCTGACTGGGCTTCTAGCTCTGGGCATCTCTTGTCTGAACCCAATTGTCCTTCGTAAACTGGACACTATGCTGTTAAGTTTAAACTCAATGTCTCGTTTCACTCCCTCTAGCCTGGCAAGCTGACCCTCAAGGGCGTTCACACGTCCCTCAGATCCACTCAGTTTGAGTTTCAACTCATCAGCTTCAGCGTTCAAGTTCTCTAGTTGTACCTCAAGGTTATGTTTCTGGTCCTCAAGTCTGCGTTCTGACCTGCGACTATCCTCCAGAGCCATGTGATAGTCTTTCTCTTTGAGGCGAGACTCGTCTTGTTGTTCGGCCATCTTTCTCTGTAGGTTGTTGAGCTCTTTCCTGAGAACTTCTCTGCTGGCTTCACCTTCAACAACCTTGAAAGATAAAAAGATCATTATTAAAATCAAGTCTTGCAAATCTTTGTCAAAAATATTCACTTATTGTTTAATTTTCTCCATGTTATATGACTCTGAAAGTTGAACAGTGTAATTCCTTGGGGATCTAGCCCCATCATGAAGCAACCTGTAAGCTTGCCCACAAAATAGTACCATAAAATTTAACTCAAAATTGGCAAAACATTTTAATTGTTTTGCTGGACGGCATTAGATTATAAGATATAAAGAGAATATTTTTTTTGTTTTCATAGAGGTATGAACCCTAAAACTTAATCACACTAATGTATGAATCTACTTTGCTTATTCATACATTTCAATTAAGTTTTTTGTTCATACTTCAATAATTTAATTGTTAGTTTCGTCTATCAAAAACGAGCGATCTGATTGGTCAAAAAATTTAATTCATACCTCCATGAATAAGCCATTTTGAATGCTTCCGCACAAAATAGTTCACTGCAAAAAGGTATCAAAATTTGTTAAGTTGTTGCATTTTTCGCTCGATTCTATTAAATTATAAGAAATGAAGAGAATATTTTTTGTTTTCATTGAGGTATGAACCGAAAAACCTAATCACACAATGTATGAATCCGCTTCGCGTATTCATACAGTTTGATTAGGTTTTTAGGTTCATACCTCCATGAAAACAAAAAATATTCTCTTCATCTCTTAAATGAAAACAAAAAAAATTATTTCTTCTTTCCTTAAATTAACTTGCTACACCTACCTTCTGTTTAAGATCAAACTGGCAGCGTCGAGCTTCATCTTCTTTCTCTTCATCCTTGGCTACACGAGTCTGAAGGTCAATCACCTCACGTCCAAGTTTACTTCTCTCACTGTCCAGTTGTTTGACTTGACGACGGAGGTCTTGTAGCTCACGTCTGGCATCTAGACGAGCCTTCTCCACCTCTCGTAGACTAGCGCGGAGATCTGCCGCCTCCTTGGTAATGCTAGCCTTTTGCTCATCAAGAACTGAAAAGAAAAAATTGCATATTTCTTTTACAGCAAAGTATTTCAGTTTCACATTGAATGGTTCTAATCAAAACCTCTAGTGTTGGAAAAATTTCAAAATTTTGTGGAAAAATGTTGCTTTTGTTACACTGAGTGAGTGTTTAAGAGATAATTTAGGCTTAGATCAATTTATTAATTGACGAAAGATTTGTCTAATATTAAACCAATACCAGATTGTATTTTGGGGTAGTAACAAGCAAATTCTTTATTTTCAACATTGTTTTCCAAACCTTTTTTCAAGAGGGGTGTCAAAAAGCAGGATTATGTGGTAATGAGTTAACTTAAACAAATATTTTTCTTGATTTTTCTTTTCTTTGCAAGATGAAGACAAAGGCAGATGTTACTAAATAACAAAGACCTTCATACAAGTTATTACTATGGGCTGATAATTTTTTAATACATTTTATTTTGAACAGGTAGTCAGAAAGACAGACAATATCAAAAGTTTATGCAGTTTTTTAGTGGAGCACAAATGATTCACTCCGACTCACCAGCAGCTTTTTGTCTAGTGTCTGTCAAGTTCCTGCTAAGCTCTATCTTATCTCCTTCGTTCTTCTTGACCGTGGCTCGGAGTTCCTCGGAAGTTTTCTTGACAGCCTCCTTTTCTCTCACCTCATCGTTCATCATACGTTTGAGGTCCAAAATCTCCTTACGTAGATTGTCTCTCTGTTCATCACCTAGAAAATCAGAATTGATAGTTGTTTTACTGACAATCTTTTAGTGTATATACTTTGCAGCCTAGATCAACCAATTATCACAAAATCACATATTTTGATTCTCTAAAAGAATATAACAGAATCTACATTAAAAAATATTTTTTAAAGGAGAAATTGCCTGTGACAAGCAACTTCTCATTTTCTCGTTTAATGCTTTCTATCATATGTTTGACTTGTTTTCCAATTTGAATGTGATTGGAACAAGAACTTTTTCTGCAAAAAAAAATTGAGAGAAGCAACATCCCTTAACCCTTTCCTGGATAAACCCTGGATTTTACGTCTCTGTGATTTTATACTTGAGATAACATTGTGGAAAAAGGAGAAATTGCTTATAATAAGCAATTTCTCCTTTTCCCACAATATTTTCTACCACATAGAATGGTTTTATTTGGAATTGCATCAAATTCTAATTGTCTCCTGCATCCTCTTTCAATTTGGACCAGTCTAAAATTTCAAAAACCAGGAAAGGCTTAAATCCCAAGACTGATATTATAACAATTAAGTAACTGAAGGCAATTTGAATGAAGTCATACTGTGACAATTACAAGATCTTGTATAAAGCAGAACATTTTTGGAAATTGAGGAATAGCAATTTCTTATTTTCTTCCATGCCTTCTGCTCTATTAATAGCTGGACAAAATAAGTAACTTAACCCTTTCAGTGCAATCCCTGAATTTTGCGTCCCTGTAATATTATACCTCAAAAAACATTTTCAAAAAACAAGAAATTGCCTAGCACAAGCAAATTCTTCTTTTTCCACAATATTTTCTACCATATAGGATGGCTACTTTTTTTTTATTGTACTCACTTTATTTCGTCTGCTACCCCATTGATGTGTAGAATTTTGAATGCATAAAGAATAGACCAAATTAGTCACATGTCTACACACCTTCTCTGATCTTCCTGTTGGCCTCAATGAGATCACGTCTAATATTATCTCTCGTTTCTTCTACCATCTTCAACTGAACCTTGAGTTCAGCGACTTCCTTCATGGCAGCCTCACGTTGACGGTCAAGGTCACGGAGTTGGTTGTTTAAGTTCTTACATTCCTTCTCATTGGCCTCACTGGGAAAAAGAATACAGAATTTGGAAATGAGTATTGGTATTTTAAATCAAAACAAGAGCTCTGCCTACGGTTGCCAACGCTCGGCTGTTGGGTGCTGGATAGTGGACAAAATGCATCTAGAGTTATCACCCTTGATAGTATAGGTTGCTCTTTTGATAGTGAACAGGTGTGCCAAGTTTCAAGTGAATGCCTTTAGTAGAACCATAGATATCACAAAATGTCAAAGTTTTCGCATGACAATGACACCAAAGCTATCACAATACCTGGGAGTTTCTCTGAAAACAGCCCAGCTAAATGTGGTAAAGCTAGAAAACTGATAAGCCTACACAAAGTGAGTTTAACCCTTGTCATGTCAATCCTGCAATCATTCTGTTTTGACAAGAGGAGTAGACAAAGATCAGTCTGCACATAGGTGACACATATATAGACCAATCAAATAACCCTTTTCCCGTATTAAATTTTTTTAGACTGGTTCAATTTGAAAGAAGTTGCAGAAGACAATTAAAAGTTAGTGCAATTTGAAAAGTAACCCTCCTACAGGTAAGAAAAAAATGTGGGAAATGAACAAATTGCTTGTCACAAGCAATTTCTTCATTTCCAAAAATTTTTCTCAAGTATAAAATCACAGGGACAAACAAGGGATAGTACAGGAAAGGGATAATACCTTTAGATAGGAAGTAAAAGCTGACCTCTGACATTTATTCAAGCTGAATTTACGACATATAGGTTGCCAATCATCACTTTACTTTTGTGTTATGTCCTTGACCACATTACCAGGACATGTATTTCGCAAACTATAATCATTTGATATCTAAGTCAAGCTGCTTTGTCTGAGGTCAGTTGGTGTGGCAAGAAATTTGTCAACTGGCCACACATCAACCCATTACCACATGAGAAACTTTTAGATTTTAAAATAACTGCAGATGAAAATTTAGAGTTGATGTTTGGGTCAGAAAACATTGTGGATAATGAAGAAATTGCTTGTTACAAGCAAATTTCTTCATTTTCCACAATGTTTTGCCAAGTTTTATTTTTGTGGCGCGTAAAAAGGCAGGATTGTGTGGGAAT
This sequence comes from Fragum fragum, assembly GCA_946902895.1. NCBI lineage: Eukaryota > Metazoa > Mollusca > Bivalvia > Cardiida > Cardiidae > Fragum > Fragum fragum. The sequence continues at coordinate 30,520,127 of OX336378.1, read as the reverse complement.
TAGTTATCATTGAGTAATAGTAATACATGTATTTGGGTTTGCCTAAAACTTCTCACCAAACCTACCATGCTTGTTCAAAGTGGGATCTTAAGTTCTTCAGTTCAGACTGGAGTCCATTGATGTTGTTCCTATCCTGTTCCTGCCTGGCCAGAGATTCACGCTTGAGTCTCTCATACTCAACATTAGCGCTGGCTAATTCCATGTTCAGGTTGTTGTTCTTCTCCAATAGAGTGCTCTTCTCTTGTTCCAGTAGGGACATTGTCTGTAATGGACAAAGAAACTCAATGACATTTTCACTTTAAACCCATCACAACACAACAAAATAGATTGGTCTAAATTCAAGGATGTTGCAGACTATAATTTCTAGCTGATGAAATTTTAAGAATCTTTGCCTATTTAGATTGATTGATTGATTGAATGGGGTTAAACGCCACTTTTAAAAGTATTTCAGTCATATCGTGGCGGCTGGAGCACCTAACAATGGATTCCTGGTATTTCTTACACCAGTACTACCACTACACCCTTTCCTAGCCTCCAGCTGCTATCCCACTTAGGTTTTACGATTATCCACCCATTGGTGAGAGACATATGTCGGAAAGGATATGTGCCGCTGCCGGGGATGGAACCCATGACATCCCATGACTGAAGATTAGGAGTCTGACGCACTACGACTGTCCTATAACGGCGACTTGCCTTTTTCAGAAGAAACATTTTGGATAATGAAGTGATTGCTTGTTTCTATGAGGTGCCAAACCTGTAAATGTGTGGCAATAGGTTAACATTTTAAAATCAGTAATATATTTAGAAGTTAAATGACTTTTTGACCCATTACCAGACTCCAAAATTTCAGGCTGATCCAATTAAAAGAGGATACAGATGGCTTTCTAACATGGCCAAATCTTTAAATTTTGTATCAGGCAGGGTATACATATTGTAGATATAACACTTTTTCTGTAAAGCATTTGTGATTCATTTGAGGAAATGAGTGATTCATTTGAGGAAATGAGTGATTCGTTTGAGGAAATGAGTGATTCGTTTGAGGAAATGAGTGATTCGTTTGAGGAAATGAGTGATTGTATGGAAATAGGTGAAACCTTAATGATTTTTTTCTAGTAAGTGTTTTTGCCGGAAAAAAGGCTTTGAAAAACATTGTGGAAATGAAGAAGTAGCTTGTTACAAGCAATTTCTTCATTATCCACAATGATTTCTACCCCAAAAGTAAAAAAAAAAAACATCCAAAAATTCATAAACTTTAAATTGTCATCTGCAACTCCTTTCAATTTCGACCAGCCTAAAATTTTGCTGTTTGGTAATAGGTTAAACAATCCCTCAGTTATTACAAGGCAAAAGTTCACATATTCATGCCCTTACTGGTTATCACTAGTACAAGGCTGGGGCTCTGAAATGTCTAGCTTCAGGACATACACATGTACCTAAGTGACCAGTGGCTTGCCAGGGATTCAAACCTGCAACCTAAATCTATCTCAGATTAGACTCTGCCACCCTAGCTACCAAGCGATGCAGGCCACCTCAAAGAAATTGAAGATGACAATTTCAATATATTGAAACTGAATATCAAGCTGTATAAAGCATAGTGAGAACAGGAGAAATGTTTCCGAAAGCTTTTTTTACTATGTTAAAGTGCCAGATTAAGCAGAAATGGTTTAAACATAGTACCTACTTTCCTTATTTGGTCTATGGTCATGTGATCAGCAAATGTGACAGTTTTGTAACTGTTTCCTGCTGATAAGCCTCTGTAAGGGCTTCTATAGCTCATTGTGGCTTATAGATTGATAATGTCCAGTAAATAACCTGAATTAATCTATCCTGTCACAACCCAACATCACTGAACTATTTGATTCATTTTCAATACATAACATTTGATATTAATGTATCTTCTCACAGTCTTTTTCCTTTCATACTTAACTAGAATATAGTAACTGTTTATAGCTCAAGAGTAATGCACATTTTCCCCACATTTCATATCCATTTTATATTCTCACAAAACACAGCATTTTACATCATAAATTACAGTCCTAAATTGCACAAACAAAAAGAGAATAAGAAACTATTTCTGACACATTGCCAAACAATTTTAACAATACAGCCAACTTTGATTCTTTCCCTATATCCACTTTGAGTTATTACGATACTTTGAAAATAGTAAAGTGTGATAAAATAGTTATATCAGCAGCTATCCAATGTATACTTGAAGCATTTTGTTGAAATTCATTCATACAAAACTGTTTGCATTGCATAAAAGCCTATTTAACATATCTATAGCATTTCCCTTCACTTCACAATGGAGTTAAACAAATGAAATACAGAATATATTTCATTAATGGAAATATACAACTGTAGATATTCATTTATTTTTTCCCCCTAATTTTCTTCTCTAGGATAAATACAATCCGATAATTAGACTGATAATTAGAACACTAAGCATTCTACAATTATCCGAACCTGTAAGTTCTTATTGGTTATTGCTAAGTGTGGGTTAAGGACAGTTTAAGCTGGGGTACAAAGTATTTAGGCCAAAGAAATTTTCTCCTTATTTAATCTTATCTCTTGAACTTTTTCTGTAATGAATTACTCCAATAAATTGATTTTAACCAATTACAAAACTATACCACGTTTTGACACAGAAATTTAGTTAGGAAAACACTGCGGAAAAAAATAAGAAATTGATTGTAAAAAGCAAGTTCTTCTTTTCTCACAATAGCTTCTACCATTTATGCCATTTATATGGCAGTTTCACCCACTTTAACCTTTTCCCGTTCAAATACGGGATATTACGTTCCTGTGATTTTACACTCGAGAAAACATAGTGGAAAAAGGAGAAATTGCTTGTCACAAGCAATTTCTCCTTTTTCCACAATGTTTTCTACCACATAGGATGGTCAGATTTCAACCTGCATGCATTTTTCATTGTCGTCTGAAACCTCTTTCAAATTGGACCAGTCTAAAATTTCATAAAAACAGGAAAGGGTTAAATAGTCACTTCACCTCTTTTACTTTTAACAAGTCTAAATAATTATTTCAGGAAATGGGTAATGCAGGGGTAAGAGGTATTTAGGTCATATAGATACATATATATCCTTTTGTAACCCATTACCAGACAACAATAATTTAGACCAGTCAAAATCCAAAGAAATTGCGGAGAACAATTTTAACCATTTCCTGTTTAATCCCTGTTTAATCTTCTTTTCTCACAATATTTCTACCCTGTAGGTTGGTTACTTTTCAAATTGTAAGATTAGCCTGAACAAATGCGCATTCTGGTCTTTGTCTACACAAACCACTTTTCATTCTTTCCAGCAAGATAAGGGGCTAATAACAAGTATCTGTATGAAACTTCATGTGTATGTTTTTTGATGAAAATGAAATAAATCAAACTCAAAATTCACTCAAAAAGGTTTGTTGGACCAAAGGATTTGGATCCCTATTCAAATGCAAATATTATACTTGCAGGAGTAATTTTGACACCTGGTTAAAACTAGTTGTAAAACAGATTCAATAACCCTTTAATTGCCATAAATCACAAAGGTCCAAGTTCTTTTAAATAATCTGATAAAGAGTCAACAAAGGATCATTCCTGCAAAATTTGGTTAAAATCCATCAACATGTTTCTGAGAAAAAAAGATTTTCAAAGCTTTCAACATACATGGAAATTAGCCCCAGCCATTAAAGCCATGTTTTTCACCCAATCAAAATTCTGGTTTTTGAGGAGAAAATTTCAAAGCTTTCACGACATGTTGAAATTAGCATGCCCATAAAAGTCATGTTTTTCATCAAATCAAAATTCTTTCAAGGGTTCTAACATAGGGTCACTGAAGGATCATTTCTGTGAAATTACGTTGAAATCCTTCATTGGTTTCTGAGAAGATTTTCTAAGCTTTCACCATATATGGAAAACACACCTGCTAATTAAAGCCAGGTTTTTCACCTGATTATAATTCTTTGAAGGAATCCAATAAGGATCATTCCTGTGAAATTCGGTTGAAACCTGTTCATTTCATTCTGAGAAGAATGGGCTCACAACAAACACAATGCCAAATAATGCCTTGACAGTAGCTTGCTGGCTTTCAGCCAGTGGAGCTAAAACTCAGACTGATATCTACCAACCAGCATTCTGTCACTCAAACAAAAAGTTGACATTTGACCTATGTTACCAAAACAAGAGGGCTGTTTGCCCTGGGGCACTCCCAGAGATAAAGGCTCTTTTACTTCCAACAGTCTTATTTCATGTTAAGGTTAGGATTCTAATACAAGTGAGTCATACTTTATACATTATAGGCTCTGTACCTGGGGATCCAAAAGTCTTAATGACAAATTCCTAGGCTTTAGGGCCAATTTTTAAGGAGTGAAAAAACCTTTTCCTCCCTCTGGATCCAGGGGTTATGATTTCAGTAATAAGAAAGAAGTCAATGAACTGATGTTTCATATAAAATATCAAGGCTATACGCCTTGTGGGTCAGGTGGAGAAGATTTTTCAAGATTATTTTAAAATTTCACTTTTATTGCCATGGCAACGAGAATTTTAAGCAGATTTGAATTCTTTTTGCTATTTTTAAGGGGACCACCTAAGGAGCATTTCTGCCAAATTTGATTCAAATTGGCCCAATGATTAAGAGGAGATGTCGTTTAAAAATCATGATTTATTTCTATATAAACCCCATTTCACTGGGGTTGGCCCCTGAGTGCCAAGGGTCATGACTTTAGATATGTTGAAAGAGGTGAATATACTGATGCTTCATGCAAAATATCAAGGCTTTATGCCATGTGGGTCAGGAGATTTTTAAAAAATATTTTTCATTTTTGTTACAATGGAAACCAGAATTTTTCAACAGATTTAAATTCTTTTAGCTATTTTTACAGGGGACCACCTTAGGAGCATTTCTGCCAAAGTTGGTTAAAATTGGCCCAGTGGTTTGGGAGGAAATGTTGTTTAAAGAAATCGTTGACGGACAAGGCATGACGGATGGTCGCCGGACAAAAGGTGATTACAATAGCTCACTTGAGCACTTCGTGCTCAGATTGAGCTAAAAAATCAATAGGGCAACTCCTTTGGTCATGAATTACATTTGTGTAAAGTTTCAAAGTTTTAGGTCAAATGGCCTATAAACTAGAGCAAGGAGATGTTTTTCAATCAAAATTCAACTGTGACCTCAACCTTTGAACTACATGACCAGCAAGAGCTTGTCACAGTCATGTGACAAATGCCCCCAATGGACAGGGTCAAGCATGTGGCACTTTGATTTGTTTTGTAAGCACAACCACATGCATTTGTGATCTATACGTCTAGGTTTTTAATAAATGAAATTTAAATACTTATAATAATTTCTATAATTACAGAATGAAATTGAGAAATGCCTTATGGACGGATTTTTCTGATATCAAAAGTAGGTCAAAAGTCAAGGTCACTGGGTCAAAATCATGTAAAGTGGTCCACCCAATTAAGCATCTGTCCAAATATGGAAGCAATCCATTGAAGAATAAGAAAGTAAATACAATTTAACCATTCCGGACGCAATTTAACCATTCTGGACCCCCTTTGACCCCAGATTGTGACCTTGACCTTTGAGATAGGAATCTGGGTCTTTTTCACAACACGTCGTCTGAAGCTGGTGAACTTTTGTACGAAAGAAATTTGTACCTGCGTGCATGATTATAGAAGTTACAGAGTGGACAAGGCAAAAGGTGCTGATTTTTTACCTTTGACCCCAGATTGTGACCTTAACCTTTGAGATAGGAACCTGGGTCTTTTTCACGACACGTCGTCTGAAGGTGGTTAACATTTGTATGAAAGAAATTTGTACCTGCTTGGATGATTATAGGAGTTACAGAGCGGACATTGCAAAAAGTCCCCATTTTTTACCCTTGACCCCAGATTGTGACCTTGACCTCTGAGATAGGAATCTGGGTCTTTTTCGTGACACGTTGTCTGAAGGTGGTGAACATTTGTATGAAAGAAATTTGTACCTGAGTGCATGATTATAGAATTTACAGAGCGGACACGGCAAAAAGTCCCCATTTTTGACCTTTGACCCCAGATTGTGACCTTGATCTTTGAGATAGGAACCTGGGTCTTTTCCGCGACATGTCGTCTAATAGCGGTTAACATTTGTGCAAAATTATATAGAAATACAATTTTCCATGTAGAAGTTACAGAGTGGACACGAAAGCCGGACAGACGGACGGACTGACTGACAAACGGATGGACAGTTTGATTACTATATGCCTCCCTTTGGGGGCATAAAAACAAAAGGGCACTTCCTTGCATCATTGGCAATAATTGTATGAAGTTTCATGAATGTAGGTTAAGTGGTTCCAGAGTTAAAGCATAGAAATCAAAAGTGTATGGACAGATAGATTGACAAACAAACAGACATGGACATTGTAGGAGTGTGTGTGTGGGGGAGAGTGTATAGACAGTCATGGTGAAACCATTATACTCCCTTCTACTTCATAAGCAGGGGGTATAAACATTGTGCAATAATAAAAAATGAGATGCCATACACTGTTGGATTTTTGATCAAAATAGTTGTAAACCATTAACCCATTATCGCAAGATTCTGCACTTTTTACACTCATATAATTATTAAAACACTGTGAGAAAAGGAAAATTGTGTGTCCCAGTCAAATTCTTTCTATCTCAAAGTGATATCTATCCTGTCTGTCACCTGAAATTTTTTCATTTTCCACAATGCTTTCAGCAGCTTTTTTTCATTAAGGTTCCTAAAAAAGACGGATTGTGTGGAAAAGGGTTTGAATAGTTATCATTGCTCTTGGACTCTCCGTATAGTAGGAATTAAATAGCGTCTAATAGAGATACTGTTATTTAACCCTTTCCCATTTTGCAAAATTCTAGACCTGTCAGACAAAAATTGAAAGTAGATTCAATTTGAAAAATAACCAGTCAGTAGGGTAGAAATTATTATGGAAAATAGAAGAAATTGCTTGTTACAAGCAATTTCTTCTTTTCCTACAATATTTTCTCATTTGTAAATTTACAGGGACGTTAAGACCAGGGATTAAAGAGGAAAGGGTAACTTATCATCTGAATTTCATAAGGACATTCTAAACAATGAATCAAAATTTAAATTCATTTCACAGTTTTATGGAGTATAGAAAAGTTAAATACTACCAGACCTCAAACACCCAATTATTTTCAATTACAGACATTAAGGTCAATATTATGATTTATAGAATAACAATTTATGTCAGCAAAACTCTCTTTATACAGATTAACCCTATTTACTCGCAGATCATATTAACCCATTACTAAACAAAACAAGATGTGTTTGTGAAACACAATGCCCCCGCAACAGGACTAAACGTTTGACCTTGGATGTGACCTTGACCTTATTACCTGACCTTGACATGAGGAGATGTGTATTATGGAGATGTATCACCATGCCAAAAATGAGCATTGTATCTTGAATAGACTGGTAGTAATTGTCAATGTTAACTTTTTTGGTTAAGTTTTGCAGACAGACAGACCGACAGACGGCAAGACTGAATGACGAACAGACAGACTACGGTAAAACAATATGCCCCTGATCTTTTGATGCGGGGGGCATAAAAAATTGACTGGTCCAAATTCAAAGAAGTTTCAGACAAAAATTAAGAGTGCATGTATATGGATTTTGAAACTCTGTCTTTTTGGAGAGAAAATATTTTGGACAATGAAAAACCTGCTTGTAAAAAGCAATCTCTTCATCTTTCGAAATGTTTTCCAAAGCCGGCTTAAGTGGGAATGGGTTAATGCTTTCTACCCGATTTGACAAAGGCTAATGTCATGAACGAATCAACTGCTGCAATGTGATTGATATAGCCCGAGGTGATATTCAAGCTGTAGTTATGATGTTTAGCTTGCCAAGTGACGGTTTAATTTTTTTTGACATAGTTCTGACTATACCTCGGTTTAATATCAAAGTGGATCTTTCTGTTGGAGTCAGTGGGTGGGGTGAGCAAGCAGTAACTTATAAAAATTTGTCAGTTTTTGTACCCTTTCCTAGTATAGAATGGGTTTTGCAGAGTATTATAAATCTTTTTGTGAATAATTTACTTTTATTAACCTGTGCTGAATAAAATTATTCATTCAAATATTTGTTTAACCCATTCCCAAAAAATAACGCTTTTTGACGCCCCAAAGAATAAGCCTTTGAAAACATAGTGGAGAATAAAGAAATTGTTATCCACATTGTTTATAACCTCAGAAAACACACACAAAAAAATTAAGATTACTGTTGTCTACACCATATTTCAATTTTGGACCAGTCTAAATTTTAGCCACCTGGAAATGGGTTGACCTCGTTTCCAGACAAATTTTTATTAGACGTGTCCAAATTGAAAGAAGTTGCAGACAGCAATTTACATTTTATCATTTGTTGTCTTTTTGGGTAGGAAATATAATGGGAAAAGAAGAAATTGCTTGTTACAAACAATTTCTGCATTTTCCTTATTTTTCCACACTACCTTTACTTGAGGGGTATCAAACATTGGAACTATAGTGTACATGTCATATGACCTACCTGTTGCCTGTCATTCTCAGCCATCAGGAGCGAATTATCACGGTCACGTGTTAGAGCAGAGATCTGGTCTTCCATGTCTTCCTTCAGTTTGTCATATCTGTTTTGTTGTTCTTCCTTCTCCATTGCATGTTTGTGGAGAATAGACTCTCGCTCATTCTCCAATTCGCTGCGCTGTCGATCCTACAAGATTTATATGAATATGATAAGTAATGTCTTATGTTTGATAAAGGTTCATTTGAAAGTCCGAAACATCTCTTCATAGAAAACTAAAACATACATATATGATTTAATTTTTAGTTTTGTCTATCAATAGCGAGCTTTCTGATTGGTCTAAAAAAATTATGCATAACTCCATGAACAAAATTTTGAGCACGCAACTATTTCGTATGCTTCTGCACTAAATAAGCCCATACAAAAAGGTAACAAAATTTGTAAAGTTGTTGTTTTTATCGCTCTATGCTATTAAATTATAAGAAATGAAGAGAATATTTTTGTTTTCATGGAGGTATTCATACAGTGTGATTAGATTTTTGGTTCATACCTCCTTGAAAACAAAAAATATTCTCTTCATCTCTTAACCCATTCCAACTCAATCCCTCCTTTTTACGCCCCTCAAGAAAAAAGCTTTGGAAAACATTGTGGAAAATGAAGAAATTGCTTGTATCAAGCAATTTCTTCATTATCCACAATGTTTTCTATCCGAAAAGACGAAAAAATTAAAAATTCCATCGACTTGAAATTGTCGTCTTTCAATTTGGACCAGTCTAAAATTTTGCTGTGTTGGAATGGGTTAAGTAAATAAAGGATATTTAAGATTACAAATTCATTATTTCATGTCTTAGGTCACCAACCACTGCTTGGTTTTGTTAAAGTCCTGACTATAAATTTGACGAAATGTTTAAGTGATTTTCAGTAAATCTTGAAAAAATTCAAATCTTATAGCATTTAAATTTGATGAGTCACCTCTGTCAAACTTCTGTGTAGGAGGATTAGTGGATGGGGCCAATATCTATTGATTACTCAGTTGAAGGCACATGTAACTTGTTTTCAGTAAATTTTGAAAAATTTAAATTTTATAATATTTACCTTTTCTCTACTCATTCTGTCCACATCATCCTCATGAGCTTGTTTTTCCTGGGTCAAGGCCATCTGCATGTCACGCTCCAGTTGAGCCAGACGTTTCTGAAGCTCGTCACGAGAATGTTCATATTTCTCAAGATCACCTTCCTTCTCTTGTACAAGTCTGGCAATCTCACCTGTAAAGATAATTTATGTTACAACTGAGCTTTAGATAATTGGTCAAGAATAAACAAACTGTATTTTTGACACAAAATTCTGCAGTGACTGCAAGTTTTTCAAAAGTTTGACTTTGATAGATGACCTTGACTTTGTCTTCAGCATATGTACACAGCTTAGAGGTGCTCAATATGAGCTAAAACTTGCTATATATAATTTTTTTACTAAAACCCAACATCAGTTAACAAAACTTTAGACAAAAGAAGTTGCACATTTTAATTTGGTAGAATTAAAAAAAAAAAAAACCTTGCATTTTGATATAGAATAGATTACAAGCAATTTCCTCATTTTCAAAAGTATTTCTATAAGCCTTTTTCAGGAATGTAAGAAAGTGTGTGAGTAAGGAAATGGGTCAAATAATTTCAAGTTACAAGGAAACATTTTGCATAGTTGGCAGTTATGTCTCTCAGCTAGAAAAACCACATGCCTAGAAGACCTACAACAGAAGGCAACTACCAGTCCTCCTTCAAAATCACAGGCATCTAGCCAAAAACTGGTATTTGTGTCAACTCCTGATTTACCTTGTAGATTTTCTTTCCTCACAAGTAGATCCTGGTTCTCAACTTCAAGTTGATTTTTCTTGACCTCAAGCTGGGCAGCATTTTGTTGAGACTCATAGAGACCTCCCTCAAGTCCCTCCTTATCCATTCTCAAGGCTGCAATTAACTCACTCTGTTGACGGTTTTCTCTCTCCGTGGCTGTCACCTGTAAAATTAATCCATCTATAAAAATTTTGTATACATGCATAGGTCATTGCTGTCTTTTTGGTATACATGCATAGGTCATTGCTGTCTTTTTACGGAAAATGAATCTTACTTCTGATTATTATTGAGTAAATTAAGTTCAATTGAACAATGATTTTCATGTATATCTTAACCCTTGTTTAATCCCAAATATTCCTGTCTTAGCTGGAGGTATAGACAAACATCAGCATTAATGCAGTCTGATCTTAGTCTACATCTCCTCTTTGTCTCCTTCAACACAGAGTTGCTAACAAAGTTAATTTTCAAAATCAATTTTGGCCCTTAACTAGTGCTTCCAGTGCTTTCAGGCTTTTGATTTTAATGCAAATTAAGATAAGGATTTTATTCAGCATGACAATGGTTAAAAAGGTGACCAAAGACTTGACATTTCAAACTGAATTTTAGAGCAGTAGAAACCTAGGTATTTTTATACCGAATATGAGCATTGAAGCTTAAAGCTATAGAACAATTGTCTGATATATGGGGTGTTGTTTTCGGCAAACAGACAGGGCGATGTTTTCAAAAGACAGATGGACAATAGCAAAACATGTGTTTATCTTATTAAAAGGTGGGTATAGTACTATAAAATAGTTACATGTCTAGAAACAGATTTAATCCATTTGAGCAGATCAAATCCAAGTGTTTTACACTTCATGTTTAATAAGTTCACTGTCAGTTTCCCTGATCTTCTTGAATTCCAAACTTTTGCCACCTCAAACATATTACATAAAACTTATAGGTCAGACTGATATCCACAGCCATCACATTTTTCTTGACTTTCATTATGCATAATTGATTAAAATTCATCACTCTGGACCATCAAATCAATAACAGGGACATGGCTAAGGGATGTAACTGATGTTGAATACTGTATTTCAAAGTTTGGAATTAACTCCCCTGTGTCATATAGTAATTGTAGGTATGTCTTGATCACTAGATGATACAAGTTATTTGTCCTAATGCCTATGAAAGAAAGGCAAACGGTTGCTTTTTTCAAAGTAACTTTATTCTTTCCTGTTTTCAAAATTTTAGACTTGTCCAAATTCAAAGAAGTTGCAGACGACAATAAAAAGTGAGTGCATTCTAAAAAGTAACCAACCTACAGGATAGAAAATATCGTGGGAAAAGAAGAATTCGCTTGTACCAAGCAATTTCTTCTTTTACCACAATGTTTTCTCAAGTAAAGAATTACATGGACGTTAATACAAGGAACTGTACAGGAAAGGCTTAAATCGACAAAATGCGGCTGTCAATCAAAAAAGCGACATATCAATTAAATCTTATATTTTGACCGAAAGTGAATATCAAAATCTGACATTGGTTGGCATTTCTGTGATGCAATTTTGTTGGGTTTGGCAACTTAAATGTCATAACTACAATGTTAAGGTTGCCAACCAACCTCCCAATTTCATGTTACTGACCATAAATTTTGCAAAAATAATGCTTTATGAACAATCCCTGATTTATACATCCCTGTGATTTTGTGATTAAGAAAATATTGTAGAAAGAGAAGAAATTGCTTGTAACAAGCAATTTCTTCTTTTTCAACAATATTTTCTACTCTACTTAATGATTATTTTTCAAATCATATCCATTTTGAATTTTCTTCTCCAAAACCTTTGAATTTGGACAGATCTAAAATTTTGCAAAATAGGAAGGTGATAATATCTTAGACTTTCTTCCTGTCAGAGCTCAGTGTACAAGGCAAGTGATCCGTTAACCTGTTCCTGTACAATCACGTTTTTTACATCCCTGTGAAATTATACTTGAGAAAACATTGTGGGAAAAGAAGAAATTGCTTGTTACAAGTAATTTCTCCTTTTCCAACAATGTTTACTACTATATAGGATGAGTATGTTTTAAATTGCATTAGTTTACAATGGTGTCTGCTATCCCTTTGAATTTGGATAGGTCAAAAATTTTGCAAACCAGAAAAGGGTTAATTGATAGTATGGATCGCTTTTTTGATGACAACAACTGCAACAGCAACAGCGAGGGTATAGCAATACCTAAGGTTCACCCTCTAAGAGCCAAGCTAAAATTGTTCCCTACCTGTACAATAAGTTCACCCTTATCCTGTGTTAGAGATTCCTTCTCTTTACTGATTCTCTGTAACTGGTTCTGTAGTCTCTCTACATCCTTACGGGCTGACACCAGTTCTTCTGCCAGGGCTTGCTTCTGTCTTGAGATCTGTGAACAACAAATATGATGATTTATTTGAAAAATTTACTTAACTAAAACTCCTGAGGTCGTGCAGAGAAAAAGTAAAAGCACATTAAGTGACATGCAATAATGTCTTTAAAGAGACAATAGTCTTAGTTTTTAAAAATATGAAACTCAACCATAATCTGAATTAACATAACAAAATCTGCAAATTTACACTTAAAATTCTGAGAGTCAAAAACACACATTTTGACAATAATAGAAAGAATTGTTGTTAGCTAGTGCATCAACTATATGTGACTTTGACTGTAGAAATTTATTTGTTTGAGTACCCCTTTTAACAGTATTTCTCTCATTTTGCCATGGCTGGAGCACCTAACAATAGGTTCCTGGTTTACAAAGTTTACTATTATCCATCCATTTGTTGTAGACAAAACACCAAAGAACATTTGCAACAACCGGGTATCAAACCCCAGACCTCATGATGAGAGTCTGACATGCTACCACCAGTGCTGTGGACGAGGCCCTACTATATGATATACTCACAGCATTAAGTTGTTCAGTAACATCTGCCTTCTCTCTGTTGAGAACCATGATCTCATCCTCTAATTGTTGTCTGGTCATCTCATTTAACTCTATTGTCTGATTCAAACCTGTAAGGAAAGACAAGAGCTTTGCAAAACAGAGCATATCGGCCAAACAGGACCTGTCAGTGAAAAACATAGTAAGGTATTTTGCTGAGTCAAGGGCAGATAAATCCTAAAAAACTTCAATGATCAAATTAATTTTTGCCTCATGTACAACTAAGCATCATAGAGATTCATTATGGCAAGTTTCAGTTCATTCTAATAAATAAAGTAGGGGTAGTTGGGCACACAAAATATTGCTAATGGACAGACAGACATGGCCATGACATAATATGACGCTGAGGGGGCGATATCCTGATCTCTTAACCAATTTCCCCATAATGACAATTCAGGACGCCCCTTAATAAAATAATTGGGAAAACAAGCAATTTCTTCATTTCACACAATGTTTTCTTCCCAGAATGTTGAAAAAATCTACAATTTCATAAACTTTAAATTGTTTTCTGAAACTCCTTTGAATTTGGACCAGTCTAAAATTTTGCCATCTGGTAATGTTTGCGTCTGTATTAAAGACAAAATGGTCTAAATTGTGGTCAGAATACATATAGGGAAAAAGGTCAATGCTGGCAACTTGAAACAGCCTATTTTCAATAATTGTGATAACTCTTTTTTGCAAGACAATATGATACCAGAATTATATTGAAATGTATAAACCTACCAGCTTTTTCTGTATCTAGATCCATTTTCTCTTGTTCTACACGGACCAGCTCCTCTCTGATACCAGATCTCTCTTGTTCAAGAGCTTGTTTCTCACCGTACACAGCTGCTTTCTCAGCTTCCATCTGTAAAATATTATCAAACAAGTTCAATATATAACTGCCATAAGATTAACTTTGAGAGAATATAATCTTAAACCTTACTAGACAACAAAAAATTGACTGGTCCAAATTCAAAGATGCTGCAGATGACAATTTTTTATTAAAGATTTTAAAATCATCGTCTTCGCAGTAGAAAACATTATGAATGGTGAAAAAATTGCATGCTACAAGCTATGTCAAAAAGTCGAATTGTACAGTATTGGATAACAGATTCTACATGAACTAAATTAGAATGGAAGGTCTTTTGAGCTCAAAAACTTTTCCATTTTAGACAGGTTAACCCTTTCCTGTTAAATCCATGGCTTTTATGTCCCTGTGATTTTATATTTTAGAAAACATTGTAGAAAAAGAAGAAATTGGTACCCTACTGATTGGTTATTTTTCAAATCAAATCCACTCTAAATTTTCGTCTGTAAAACCTTTGAATTTGGACATGTCTAAAATGTTGAGAGGCAGGAAAGGGTTAAGATCAGTTTTTCTTCACGGAAAATTAAGTTAAAGATTCTCATATAAAGAACAGTTCTATACCTTTTATCCTGTAATCTTGGAAATCTGGAACTAAACTAAATCCCCCATACTATGCTCTAAGATGACATCATAGAGACATCATTTAAAGACTGTTTCTATTAAGTATTCTTGAGTTCAATCTTGGTCTCATCCAGTCCTTAACCCATTATCAGACAGCAAAATTTCAAAATGGTCCAAATTGAAAGGAGTTGCAGACGACAATTTATAACTTATCAAATTTTGTATTATCTTAACATTTTGGATAGAAAATATTTTGGATAATGAAGAAATTGCTTGTAACAAGCAATTTCTTCATTTTCCACAATGTTTTCCAAAGCTAATTTCCTTGGGGGGTGTCTAAAAGTGTTGTTGAGTGGGAATGGGTTAACTAAGTGTCTAAGTGGGCAGACACCCTCATCTTGGCCTATACAGCTCAGACCAAAAATTCTTTCATTACCATCTAAAATTAACTTACCTGCATGATGATCTTGTTGAGTTCTATCTTGTCCTGACCCAGTCCTTCATTAAGGGCCTGCATCTTCAGAAGGGCATCTTTAAGGGCAGCTTCTTCAGCCTTGGACTTGTGGAGTTCAGACTCTAACTCTGTCTTGACCATCTCAGCCTTGCCTAGAGCTTCACCTAAAATGAAAGGTGTACAACCAAATGTACAATAATATCAACACTACGGGGGCCTTTGCCTATCACTTTTCTGGTTAGCTTTTCAAATACTTTGAAGTTGTTATGGAGAACGCAGTATTCTAACTATATAAATATACAAAGATGCAGGATTTAGTCAAAAACTAACAAGAGCCATGTTGGACATGGCCATCCCCCGCCGTAAAAGCTTGATAGTAAACTGAAGCCAGTTAGATTTAGGCTTCTTGTGCACTGCATTTCTTCTCAATGAGTTTGATAATAACTATTATACTTTCAGAGATATGCTCAGGACAAAATCTAAGTCTTAAAAACAACAAAGGGCAATAACTCCAAAATTATGCAAGCAAGAGTTGTGGTTCTTGTGCACTGCACTTCTCCTCAACGAGATCTATCCACCGATGAAGTTTCAAGTTGATAGCAATTATATTTTCAGAGATATGCTCCAGACAAGTTTATTGATGGAAGGATGGAATGACAAGTGGACGGAATGGCGGACAGAGACCATTACTATATCCCCTTTGCCGAAGTGAATGCCTGACATTATTGGGTGCTGGACAGTGAACAAAAAAATATCAGGACAAATAAGAGAGCAAATCCAAACAAAAATGATATAGATTGCTCTTTTGATCATAAAAGTATATTTCAAATTTCACATAGTTATCTATAGTAACAAGTGAGACATCAAAAAATGTCAAAATTTTTGTACACAGAGATCAAAGACGGCAATAAATTGTTCTGTATACTCAGACTTACCAACTTCCTGTCTCTGTTGGTCTAATACTTCTTTATCTAACAAGGCTCTATTCAGGGACTCTTTAGTAGCGACAAGTTCTTCTTTCAGACCGGAGTTCTTGTGCTCCTGTTGTTCAATGATACGCTGACTGTAAGGAAAGAATGAGAAAATGTTGAACAAGAGCCATGTCAGACATGGCCATTCCCGCCGTAAAAGCTCAATAATAAACTGAAGCCAGTTAGATTTAGGCTTCTTGTTCACTGCATTTCTTCTCAATGAATTCGATAATAATTATCATTCTTTCAGATATGCTCTGGAAAAAATCTAAGTCTTAAAAACAACAAAGTGCAATAACTCCAAAATTATGCAAGCAAGAGTGGTGGGTCTTGTGCACTGCACATCTCCTCAATGAGATCTATCCACCTATGAAGTTTCAAGTTATGAGCTATTATGCTTTCAGAGATATGCTCCGGACAAAATCTTAGTCTTTAAACAACAAAGGGCAATAACTTCAAAATTATGCAAGTAAGAGCTGTGGTTCTTCTGCGCTGCAACGCTCCTCAATAAAATCTATCCACCTATGTTGATAGCATTTATACTTTAGGAGATATGCTCTGGACAAGCTTAGTGATGGAACAATAGAATGACAAAAGGACGGGATGACAGAAGTACAGAACTACGGATGGAGACCATTACTCTATCCCCTTCGCCAAAATGGAGGGGGATGAAAATAGGGAATACGGTGAACTCCTATTATAGTAATACTCAGGGGAAATATATATTGTCATATCCCAACATGTCTTTTCCAACAAAACTAATCGTCTGGAACATGAAATTGACCAACCTTGGCTGTCAATCAAACAATCAGTTGACCAATGAAATCATTCATTTAGACTAGAAATTAACATTGAACTCCAACATTGGCAGCCATTTTTGTTCAGCTTTTTTGTTATGTTAGTGACTAAAACATCGTACATATGGCTGATTCAAATGTAGATACGACATTTATTTCACCAACCAACCATTCTACTTTTCTGTTAAATGCTAATGGCCATAAATTTGTCAAAATAACGCCATCGAGAACATCCTGTAGGAATCAACAGTCCAGGCCTATAGAGTAAGTGGACGGGGCCAGCAATTGGTAAACTGACATTTAAAAATTGAATGGGAACAAAAACGAAGACTCCCATGAAGTTTAACCCATTCCAACTCAAGCCCTCCTTTTTACTCCCCACAAGAAAAAATCTTTGGAAACATTGTGGACAATGAAGACAAGCAATTTCTTCATTATCCACAATGTTTTCTATCCCAAAAGACGAAAAAAATTAAAATTCCATCAACTTGAAATTGGCGTCTGCAGCTTCTTTCAATTTGGACCAGTCTAAAATTTTCTTGTGTTGGAATGGGTTAAAAGAAATTGACACAGATTATTGAGAGGATTAATCCGAAAAATGCAACAGCAGTGTCTGAAAATTGACTTGTATTGAATATTTCTTAAGAATGAAATCAAATGCTCAGTGAAAATCAGTCAAGTGAACCATTTTATAATATTTGCATTGTTGATTGATACAAAAACTTCCTATGAAGTTTGAAAGAAACTGGTCCAGTTTTCTCCAGAGACGGAGAAGCTTATTTCTATATCCATCATACATTTGTTTTGTATGTAATTCATGTCCAATTGACGTTGTGGGAATGTCGGGCAAAAATTGGATAGACTAATCAAATCAGACATCTTACAGACTGTATTAAAATATTTAAGTCAATTAAGTACCCACCATCTCTCATTTTCCTTGATCTGCCTGTCCTTATCTTTGATAATGTCATCTTTCTCATCCTCAAGGTTATCTCGCTGTCTGTGTAACTCTGTGTTTGCGGCCTGTAACTTCTCGTTCTCGTTGTTCAGGGACTCAATCTGTTCATTGAGCTCATTACGGACCTTTTCAAGATTCTGTTTTTCGCTGCTGGTCAGACCGAGGGCATTCTTTACACGATCACGATCTCTGGTTGTGTCCTCTCTGTCTCTACGACTGTTCAAATAATCAAGATTAAACTAATTTTCAAACATATTGTTGATATATCTAAAGATCTATTTGAGAATATGACACATTTGCATAACCCTGTCCTGTTTTTCAAAATTTTATTCCTTTAATTTGAAAGAAGTAGTAGACGACTATTAAAGTGAATGTAATCTTAAAAGTAACAAACCTGTAGGGTAGAAAATATTGTGGAAAAAGAAGTAATTGCTTGATACAAGCAATTTGTTCTTTTCCCGAAACATTTTCTCAAGTATAAAATGATTAGGATGTAAAAAGAAGGGATTGTGCAGGAGCAGGTTAAATAGCTTATCCTCCAAAAACTCTTAATCAAAATTCTATTAAAAAACTTCTCAACTACCAATGGCATCATCATAATACACAAGAATCATTCAATTATACTTGAAATTGACAAGAATTAAAATAGACATTACAAAAAAGTTAGTTCCATTATTCATGTACTTTTACCAGTAATACATGAAATAAGTCTTTTGAATTGAAAGAAATTTGTCTGACATATATAAATAAATTTCTAAAACTGTCACTGGAAATCACAATGAAATTAAGACCAAAGTATTCTTATGAGCTTATGAAATGTTTGTTGACTTTTTATTAGTTTGTAGATATTTTCCAATAATGAAATGATAAAATTTTAGGCTAGTCAAATTTCCAAATTTTGTTCATGAAAATCTAAAAAGCTTCTGTCCTTTGGGGTAGTAAACCATTTCGATTATTCAGAAATTTCTTTTAACAAGCAATTTATTTGTTTTACACATTTTCTTTCCAGACCCAAGAAAGTGGGATTAAGTTGAGCTAATCTTTCATTGTTAAGTTTAAGCTGGTGTAGGTCGGAATAAGTACCAAAAGAGACCGATATCATTACACTATAATCTTGTAAGATTCTACACTTACGCAATTTCCAGATCCTCTTTCAAGTTAAGTATTTGAAGTTCCAGACGTCTTCTTTCGTTGTCAGCATCGTCTAACATCTTTCTTTGTGCTGCATTATGGTCCTTCTGTCCAGCCAACTTAGCTCTCAACTCTGACATCTGAAATCATAATGAATTTCAAAACTTTGACCGGTACATATCTTTAAAATGCAAAACATTCTAATCCGGCCCTAGGAAAGATAAACTTTG
This sequence comes from Fragum fragum, assembly GCA_946902895.1. Taxonomy (NCBI): domain Eukaryota; kingdom Metazoa; phylum Mollusca; class Bivalvia; order Cardiida; family Cardiidae; genus Fragum; species Fragum fragum. The sequence continues at coordinate 30,500,854 of OX336378.1, read as the reverse complement.
AATTAATTGCAGATAAAATACCAATCTACCTGATTCAATAACTAAAATTCTTTTTATTCCATCTGTTAATCTTTCATAATCCTTCTGTTATTCTTGTTTGTTTATCCTTTTTAATTATCATTTATTTTGGCATTTTTTTCTTTTCTCCAATACTTCCTTATTTCTTTACATTCAATGTGTGAATTCTATGCTACATACATGAAAAATCTTAAGGACAACTGAATTGAATGAATTAAAGCTTGGTTTAGTTACTTAAACCTTCTTACTGCTACCTATTCAAACTGCAGCATGACAATTGACTAACCACATAAAACTATGTCAATCAAGGAATCAACCAACCAATCAAATCATTTATTCAGTCCAGACCTAAGCTGTCAACTCGGACCATTGGATGCCATTTTTGTTAACCTTTTCTGTTGGCTCGGCAACCTAAACATCATAACTTCAGCTTATTCAAGCTGTAGATATGACTTTTAGGTCACCAACCAACCATTTTACTTTTTTGTTACATGCTACTTGCCATAAAATTTGCAATATAATGCCATCAAAAATCGAAGCGGAACTTCCCGTCAGAGTTAATGGGTGGGGCCTAGGGAGTCGGTTGGTAGGGCCAGCAATTGCTCAATTAGGTTTCCAGCCACTTTACTTTCTTGTAACATGTCACAGACCATAAAGTCTTTCAAGGAAAATAAAACTTCCAAGGTGAGGTCAATTGACCAATTGCGGCTGTAAATCAGGGAATCAACTGACAAATCAAATCATTCATACAGCACGGGCTTGATATTTGAATTCCATTTTCGTTGGTTTGGCAACCTAAATGTTGAAACTACAGCTTATTCAAACTGTAGTTACAATGTTTAGGTCACCAACTAACCATTTTACATTTTTAGTGTATGCAACTAGCCATGAATTTTTCAACAAATTAAAAATCGATATGGAACTTTTCGACAGAGTCAATGGGCGGGGCCAATGGAGTAAGAGGGCAGGGCCAGAGATTGGTCAATGGGTAAGGCCAGCAACCTGTTGACCCTTTCATGTTTTTAGAAATTTTAGACTAATCCAAATTGAGAGAGGTTTCAGATGACCATGAAAATTGGATGCAATTTGAAACCATGCTATTACGTACAATGCTTTCTCAGCCTAAAATCACAGCAACGTAAATTCCTGGGTTTGATTGATTGATTGAATGGGGTTTAATGCCTCTTTTAACAGTATTTCAGTCACATTGCGGCGGTTGGAGCACCTAACAATGGATTCCTGGTATATCTCACACCAGTACTACCACTACAGGTATTATCCAACCATTGGTGAGAGACAAATTCCCAGGTTTTCACAGTAAAGGGATAATTATCATAAAGCCTGCAGAATACCTGTAGTTGTCTCTTGTTGAGAGCAGCTTGGACAGCAGAGAATGTGGCATCAGCAAATGCTGGTGACCTTGACCTAGCATACGGTGATTTAGATCTCTCTCGTAGCATTGGTGATTTGGACCTGGCAGTTGGTGAAGTTGAACGAGCTCTCGACAGAGTAGTCTCCCCTTCTTCCTTGGCCATGTCCTCATCTGCGTCATTGAGTACAGACTCAGCGATACTTCGGAGGGCATTATGGAGAGATTCTGTCTCATCTCGGATCTGTCTAGACATCTCAGATTCCTAAAATATTTAAATATCTATTGTTACTAGAAATCCGTGATATGCTGTTCAGATTCAGAAGTAATATTTCAAGTAGAAATATCATGTTATGTATTGGCTAGCTTTGGAAGTATTGTTTCATATATCTATCATGTATTAGGCACTGCTTTGAATATCATTCCTAAAAGCATCAGCAATTTTCTAATAGCCTAATAAAAGCGAGTACTCAGCAAGAATCTTGTGTCTATATTGCAATTTTTTTGTGGGTTTCTTAGAAAAGATTCAAGAGGATCATTTAACAAAATTGATCATTGTCACTTTGAATCCATAAAACAAGAATTGCGACAATACCATATTCTTTTGAGTCACCAGAGAGAATCTTTATAATCTTTATAGATGTCATTGACCCAATTCCAAATGTGAAAAATTTAGAAAAATCCAAATTCAAGAAGTTGTGAGCAACAATCTTAAGTTGATAAAATCTCTGAAATCTTTATCTATTGGTAGAAAACATTGTGGGTAATGAAGAAATTGCTTGTTACAAGCAATTTCTTCATTTCGCACAAGGTTTTCAAAAAGTTTCATATTTGGGGCATTTAAATGCATCATTTAGAGGAAATAGGTTAATTCCCTAGTAATACAATACCTGCATATCAGCAAAGTTTCGCTCTCCGGCTTTCAGTTCCAGGTGTTCAACAGCTCGTCTGAGATTCTGAACAGTCTTGTCTTTTTCTTCAAGTTGAATCTTCAGTTTCTCATTTGCCATTGTTAGCTCATTCACCCTATAAAGAATATCCTTGAAGGGCTACTTGGACCTTGTAGCTACAGCTTATTAAAGTTGTAGCTACAAGGTTTTTGAATCCCACTGATAATGTTACAATAGGTTCTTACAAAGGAATTGTAAGCACAAATACCATGCACATTGTACTACTAATCAGGATATAATGGTCAGTTTTAAAATATTGAAAAATTGTTCCTTAACTCATTCTGCACACAAAATCTAGACTGGTCTGAATTGCCAAAGTTTTGAAAATCTTTGTCTTGTGGGATGGGAAATATTGTGGATAATGAAGAAATTGTTTATAACAGGCAATTTTCATTTTCCTCCATGTTTTCTACAGTCTTATACTTGATGGGCATAAAAAAGTCGGATTGTGTGTGATTGGTTAAAATTTGTAAATGTTTGTTTTGCCAAATTATTAGATGGCCCCTTTTCACATCACAGCTCCAGTATATGATATTATTTGCTTTGATTCAGTTTAACCCATTTCCAAATGAATACTTTTTAGATTGATCCAAATTCAAAGAAATTACCAACAACAATTTTTAGTATGTGGAATTTCAAAAATCTTTGTCTTCTTGGGTAGAAAACAATGTGAACAAGATGTGTTTGTGAAACACAATGCCCCCTCAACAGGACTAAACGTTTGACCTTGGTATGTGACCTTGACCTTATCACATGACCTTAACCTTGACATGAGGAGATGCGTATTATGAAGATGTATCATCATGCCAAATATGAGCATTGTATCTTGAATAGGTTGGTAGTAATTGGCAGTTTTATGTTTTTTGGTAAAGTTTTGGAGACAGACAGACCGACAGACAGCAGTAAAACAATATGCCCCCAATCTTTCGATGCAGGAGGCATAAAAAAGAAGAAATTGCTTGTAAAAAGCAATTTCTTCATTTTCCATATTGTCTTCCAGAACTTTTTTTCTTGAGGGGGAAAAAAGACGGGATTGTGTGGGAATGGGTTGACTGTTTTACATAATTAGTTTATTACCTGGCATTGAGCTCAGCACTATGAGCATCGTATCGAGCCTGAAGTTCTGCTACTTCTCGACTACGATCTCTCAGCTGACTCTCAATGGAGACTCTTTCTCCTCTCTCACGATCCATTATCACCTGAAAAACAAAACAACAAAGATCCAAATGCATGAAGCATTAATCAATCTTTCCTATTCAATCTTGAAAACAAGAGCCTGAAGAAATTGATTGTAACAAGCAAAGAATCATTCTCTGCCTTTTTATCTAAATGCATCTTGAAATAATTTAATATTTAGTTTAGTCTATCAAAATCAGGCATTCTGATTGGTAGAAAAAAACTATTCATAACTCCATGAACAAAATTTTGAGCATGCAGCTATCTTGTATGCTTCCGTATAGTCCCGTACAAAAAGGTATCAAAAGATGTAGGGTTTTTGCTTTTTTCGCTCAATACTATTAAATTATAAGAAATGAAGAGAATATTTTTTGTTTTCATGTCTTCCCTTATTCATACACTGTGATTAGGTTTTTCGGTTCATACCTCCATGAAAACAAAAATATTCTCTTCATCTCTTAATTACATCTGCAATTTATTTCAGCTTGAATCTGTCTAAAATTGTCCTCTGGAACTTTTTGTAAGCTAATTCAATCAACATTTAGGGTTGTACTTTGTCCAATTTTGATGACACAGCTATGGCAATGATTGGAGTAATGACTCAATCCTTGTCATTCTGAACTAAGAATGTTCCAGTTTTTGGCAGGAGGTAAATACAAAGATCAGCCTGCACATTTTAGCCTTCACCACCTGTTCATCCCTTTTAGTACAGGCTTGTTTATAGAATGATTTTATTTAAGAAATATTGACCCACAATCAGCCTATCCAGTGCTTTAAGCCCTTTGATTTTAACACAAGGAAGAAATTTTACTCAGCATTATAAATTATAAATTTCATGAATTTCAATTGTCATCTGCAACTCCTTTCAATTTGAACCAGTCTTAATCTTTCCCGTCTGGTAATGGGTTAACAGTTAAAACTACTATTGAGTCATACTGCTACACTTATAAATACTATCAAGAAAAAGCTACCACCACAGTCTTGTATCAAATTTGAAAGAATATGTAGCAACTAGATCAAACAAACCTGATCAAATATATCCTTAAAATGATATCCTTCTACCTGTTGCGCTTAATTATGTTTTAATCACTTGCAGCAATCACAAACTCATGATTTCAGCATGTCGACATGTCTGAATGTCAAAAAACTGAACTCTTAATCCACACCACCAGGACAACAATTAAGCTTGACCCTTTATTAAACAGACACAAGTTTTCAACAACTTGCCGTAATTCATTTATTCTATTACTGACAGATAGTTCAGGTGGTATACACTTCCAAGATTTCAACACTTATTAATTCATATTTCCATGGTTTCTTGAATTTATTTGTTTTCCTATTTCTATCATAAAATTATTGCCATGATACTTTTTTAGGAAAAATTGAAAATCATATTAGAAATTGGAGCTGAATTAATCTAAGTCATTATCCAATGATTAAACACTTAAACTCTTTTAGCCTAATTCTTAAACTTGGTATCGTAGAGACTTAAGAAGCACACTGACCTGTGAAGATTTTGACAAGACAATGCAAAAGTGTTCAAACATATAAATAATTAATAGTAGCACATAATAGGTTTTTACTCCGATCCTAAGTTAAGATATGCCCTCTTACTATAAAGAGTAATGAATTATGAAGAATTTAGGTATTAGAAGTTAAACCATTAATCCATAATACCATTTTCGTCATTATTTTGTTACAAAATAAGCAACGTTTTGTTACGTTCTAACTCAATCTTGTTTTTTATTTGCCCCTCAAGAAAAAACCTTTAGAAAGCATTGTAGAAATGAAAAAATTGCCTGTTACAAAGCAATGTTTTCATTTTCCACTTTTTTTTTCTATCCAAAAAGACTAAGATTTTTTAAAACCTAACCAACTAAACTTGTTGCCTGCAATTTCTTTGAATTTGGACCAGTCCAAGATTTTTTAATGGGTTAATTGATATGAAAAATAATAAATCTTAACTTAATTGATTGCAATAATTAAAAAGAAAATAAGAATATTATCCTGGTTTACTATACATGTACACCACTAAATAAAGTTTCACTGTTTGAATCTAAGGTGGTCTTTCCTTTTTAAATATGATACTTTTGAGCATGATTTATTCCACTGATCAATTATCCTTCTCCATAAAACACTCTTTAAGACAAGTGATAGAATTTGAAAAAGAAAGAATAATAAATTGTGTGCAATTAAGTAAAAAAAGTGATTAAAATGGTAAGTCATGCAAAATCTTCTCTTTTTTTTCTCTTTTTCTTATGCAATTTCATTTTTCATACATTTTCTGCTAAATCAATGTCAAAGAAAAGTGTTGATTTTACAAATGGCTGAGTAAGTAAAAGTATTAAGCCAGCTAGTGTCAAGTTCTTCCATACACCCTTTTATCTTTAATCCTTTAAACCTATTCTTATCTCACCAGCTCTGAAAATCAATATTTTCTTTATTACTAATTTTCAAACAAATTACTCCAATTAAAGAACACTCAACAATACCTATATTCAATTGTTAATACTAGGTTTAAAGTTTATATTCAGGAATGAATAAAGACCTCAACATTTAAATATTCGATCTACTATTGTACACCAATAAACAATGCCTGGACTTGACAATTGTACTCAAAATTCCATTATAAATCTATAAAGTTAAAACTCAGTGGTTTCTAATGAAGACTAAATTTCATTTGAAATAGAATTGCCATTTCAGGCAGGCCATTCAATATTCATTAGACCGATTCACTACAAAAATATTACAAATGTCATACACCCTTTTATTTGTTTTTTTTCCTAGAAAGAGGCCAAATTTCAAGACAATGTTAACCCTTGTCAGGCTGATCCTGGAATATGTCTGCTGAAGCATTAGGCACAGAAAGATCATCCTGGTTAATGAGCTGTCTTCACAATCTGATTGTCCTTATAACCCCATTACCTGACAACAAAATTATTGACAGGTCCTGATTTTTTATTAAAAATATTGTAGACAACATTCAATATTACATTAAATAGGAAAATAAGTGCAAAATAGGATCGAAACATTATCAGAAAAGGAGAAATTACTTGTACAAGAAATCTCTCCTTTTCTAACAAAGTTTTCCACAATAATATTTCTTAAGGGTGTCAGAAAGCTTCATTGTGTGGTAAAGGGTTAAGCCAGATTTGTTTTTTTTAGAATTGATTTTAAAAATCATTTTTTGCTTCCTAAGAATTCATTCCTTTGAAATTAACCCATGTCATGCTGAACCTGATATATTCCTGTTTTGGCAAGAGATACAAACAAAAGTCAGCCAGCATATATGTGCAGTCTGATCTTTGTCTACACCTCCTGTTGGTCAGGTTCAAGCTTAAACAGTTTATGAAATCATTTTGTTCAAGAAATGCTGACCAACAACTAGTGCTTCCAGTACTTTCTAACCTTTGATTTCAATGCAATTCTGAACAAGGATTTAATTCAGCATGACAAGGGTTAACTTAATTACCACATTATAAGAATTTTTGACCGGGACGAATTGACAGAAGTTGCAGTCAACATTTAACAATTTAACCCGCTCCAATACAGCAATTTTAGCCTGGTCCAAATTGAAAGGAGTTGCAGAAGACAATTTAAAGCTTATGAAATTTTGGATTTTTTCAATTTCCTTGGTAGAAAACATTGTGGAAAATGAAGAAATTGCGACAATTGTGACAAGCAATTTCTTCATTTATCACAATGTTTTCCCAAAGCTTTTTTTTTCAAGGGGGCGTCTAAAAGCGTCAATGAGTGGGAATGGGTTAATAAATTACGAAATTAGTGTCATATTACATAGGAAACACTAAAACAAGCAATTTCTCCTTTCATCAAGATGTTTTCCTAAATATACTTTCATGAGGACGTAAAAAGTCAGAATTGTTTGGTAATGGGTTAATGCAGTTCTAAAATAAGATTTGATTTAACATGACAAGGCTTAAAGCTTTTAATGCTGAACTAGATGTAAGGGGCTTGTTTGATAAAAATGTCCAAGTTCAAGGTGAGATGATTCTTAAAGCAAGGGGAGCCAAGACATCAAAATAGGGTTTTGTATCTTTGTGTGATCAATGTACCGGTATGTATAAAGTTTTATTACTTTTGAAGAAAAATTCTAGAAGGAGTTAGCGACACAAAATTACTTGAATTCTTGAACACAACTTAATAGAAATGTCCAAGTTCAAGGGACACTTCTTCTGTCCAGGTGAGTTAAGACTTCCAAACGACGTCTTGCCAATCATAAACATGTAATAACTTTCATTACTTTTGAAGAAAATTGTAGGTAGAGATTGCGACACAAAATTACACGAATTTTTCAACAAACTTGATAGAAATGTCTTAGTACAATTGGAGACAACTCTTCTGACTGGCTGGGTGAGTTTAGACTTCAAAATGGCATCTTGCAAAATTCCAACACGTGGTCAATGTATGTATAAAGTTTTATTACCTATGAAGCTAAGCAGGCGTTTGTGTAAGTTCAAGGGGAGTAAACCCATTCCCACTCAATCCCTCCTTTTTACGCCCCTAAACAAAAAAGCTTTGGAAAACATTGTGGAAAATGAAGAAATTGCTTGGATCAAGCGATTTCTTCATTATCCACAATATTTTCTATCCATAAAGATGAAAAAATAAAAATTCCATCAACTTGAAATTGTCGTCTGCAGCTCCTTTCAATTTGGACAGGTCTAAAATTCCACTGTGTTGGAATGGGTTAATTGTTCTGCCTGAGGGAGAAAATCTTCAGACATGTGATCAATGTATGTATAAAGTTTTGTTACTTTTGAAGCAAAATTTTGGGTGAAGTTTGCAAAACAAAATTACCTGAATTTTTGTATAAAGACAGATGGACAGACACACAGTCAAATAGACAGGCTGATTCAAGTATACCCCTTGAAAACATTTGTTTTAAAGGGGTATAAACAGTTTAGAAGAAAATTTACAGGAGAAGTTTGCCACACAAAATTATTTGAATTTCTGTACACATACAGACACACACATACACAGACCAACAGATGAACAGGCAGATTCCAGTATACACCTAAAAATATCAAATTTTGTTTTGCAGGGGTATAATAAAACCCTTTCCAGAATTGCATTTAAATCAAAAGGCTGGTACAATTAGAAGCACTAGCTAGGGGTCAATATTTTTCTTTTGCAAAAAAAAAATTCACAATCAATTTTGGTAATTTACAAAAACAAAATTGGCATAGAAATCATAAACTGTTGAAGAAATAAGAATATTTTTTGTAGATGATTCTTCTGGAGTTGCGTATATACTTTTTCATAGCAATCAACATGTTTAATGCCAATAATGTTTTCTGTGTTTATATCCTGATCTAAACCATGTTATCCAGAGCTTGTCTTTACAACAAGGGAAAAAAATCCCCAAATTCTTTACACTGATCAAGATTTGCTTCCCTTGATGCAGCAAAATTATCAAAAAATTCTGGTAGCGGGACTTGAAACAAATTGCAAACATTTCAAAGTGTGTTTAATTTGAATATGTGAAAAATAATGTAGAAAAGATTGTGAAAAAAGGAAAATTGCTTGTAACAAATATTGTTTTTCCTTTTCCTACAATCTTTCCCAAGAATTTTTTCTTCAGTGTGTGAAAATGCCCGAGTAGGAGTTAACCTTTCCTGTAAAATCCTGTATTGTTACGTCCTAGTGATATTTTACTTAAAAAATCATTGTGAAAAAAGAAGAAATTGCTTGTAACACAATAGTTTCTGCCATATAAGACAGGTACTTTCAGATTTGTACTAACTTTACAATGCTGTGTGCAGTATTAGGATAACATGTTAATTACCTGTGACTGGGTCTCGGAGTTACGCAGGTTGGCATTTAGGTTTAGACAGGCACTCTGCATGCTGCGTGCAGTCTTTGTAACATCCGTCTTCATGTGCGAAATATCCCTCTCTGTGGCCGTCTTTAGCTCACTAAAGTTACGACGAAACGCTACAACGGCTCTCCAGAGAGAAAGCAGACGGCTGTGTTCAGCGCTAAAGTATTCATTGAAGCTCTGAAATATAAATCAGTATCTATTCATTGATCTGTTAACCCTTTCCGGTGAACAAAAATTTAAAGTGGTTGAAATTCATAGGTAGTGCTGATGACAATTTTCAATTACCAAAATATTGAATATCTTTGTCTTCTAGTGTAGAAAAAGTTGTGGGTAATGAAGAAATTTCATATGACAAGCAATTTCTTCATATTCTACAGTGTTTTCCCAGGCTTTATTTTTCTTGAAGAGCATGAATTGTAGGGGAAGGAGTTGATAAGCAAAAAAAAAAAAAAAAAACTTTTTACACAGTTTATACCTCTATATAAAATGTATAGGACTGACTTTTTATGTTTAAATCTATTTATTTTACATTGATTGTGACACAAGTTCTTCCAACTTAGATTCTGCTTCTTGGAGAATACACCAGTACTTGTGCCGAATGTGGTGATGAATGAAAGAACCAAGATTAATAGCCGCTTCCGGGTATCTAACTCAGAACCTCTTGATAGAGAAGCCGACGCTCTACCTTTTGACCACAGACACCAGACTTTTTGATAACTTAACCAATACAAACTCTTGATTTTATCTTATAACCCTGAGATATAAGTATGGAAGCATTATAGAAAAAGAATAAAGAGTATGTAATGAAAATTTTCTTTCAAAATGTTTCATTTCCCTATTTATGAAATTCAAGATTTATATCTCATTTCTTGTGACTTTTAGAATATATCTGTGACCATTTTCCCAACTTTATTGTCCTGCATTCAAAGTTAAGAAATTAACCCATACCCACACAATCCTGCTTTTTTACAACACTCAAGACAAACGAGGATTTTTTTGTCATTGTCCAGAACAAATTGTATCCAATGTTTTCTACCCAGAAAGCTGAAAAATCTAAAGTTTAATAAAATTTAAATTATTGTCTGCAACACCTTTCAATGTGGACCAGTCTAAAATTTTGTTATCTAGTAAAGGGTTAAACTGTCTGCTCGAGGCAATTACCTGCTCTTCTTCTCTCCATTCATTTTCTTTCTGGTCAAGTTCCTCTCTTGCCCTCTGCCAATCAGCTGTCAGCTTGTGTATATCGGCTGTCAGTGATTGGTTGGCAGCAGTAGCTTGGTCCAACTGTTCTCTTAGCATGGAGTTTACATGGGCTAGACTGGCAGACCTGAAAAACAGATTAATTAAAAACAGATTAATAAACTAGTTATATCTTCCACAACTTATTTCAAACAACAAATTTAACAAAATTAACTGATAAGATGTACTGTTTTATCTTATATTCTTAAATAAATTAATAATTGATTCCATTTCTCAAAATTACTTTTACTTATTCACAAACAATCACTATCTTTTACGCACACAAAGAAGAACATTAGGAAAACATTGTGGAAAATGAAGAAATTACTTGTTACAAGCAATTTCTTCATTATCCACAATGTTTTCCACCCCAAAAGACAAAGATTTTCAAATGTACATAAACTCAAAATTGTCGTCTGCAACTTTTTTGAATTCAGACCAGTCCTAAATTTTGACAAGTGGAAATGGGTTAATGCTTTGCCTTTATATTGTTGACTCATTTTACTCAATTTGGACACCCCCCCCCCCCCCCTGAGTTCCATGTATAAGGAGTCAATGACTCCTCAACTACAAAAGCTTACACAAGCCCTGGACAAATAATATCATCAATGTACCTCTGTTGTTCCTCTTCTAGTTTTATCAATGCTTGTTCCAGGTCCATGTTGTGTTCAGACTCGGCCATTCTCAGTCGACTTTCCGTGGTATCCAGTCTATCACTTGCACTCTGTAACTTACAAATAAACACACACAATAAAAGTGATGTCAACCCATTCCCACACAATGACGCTTATCGACACGCGCCATGAAAAAAGTTTGGGAAAACATTATGGAGAATGAAGAAATTGCTTGTTACACACAATTTCTATATCATCCTACCCAGAGAGACAAAGATTTTTAAAAGTTCATTTACGTCTGCAGCTTCTTTGAATTTGGACCAGTGTAAAATTGTGTTGTCTGGTAATGGTTCAAAACTAACTTAATGCCTGTATGATAAAATAATTTCTTAAAAAGTTTGTATCATCAAATTTTCAGTAACTTCCTTACATTACACACAGACATTGAAAATGAAAGTAAAAACTTCAAACATGTCCAAATTATGCTCATGCTATCTTATCTACCTTCTTAGCATACTATAAACAAAATCACTTTTAGAAGCATCAAATGAATGATCTTTTTTATTCTTTTCTCAGCATTTTCTACTAGTAAATAACCCGTTCTCACACAATGACACTTTTGGATGCCCCACAATGTGGAAATAATTAGGAAAACTGAAGAAATTTTCCAAGACAGTGAAATTTTAGACCATTCTTAATTGATAGAAGCTGCAGACGTCAATTTGAAGTTGCAAGAATTTTAAATAAAAATTGTCTTTTGGGTAGGAAAACACCGTAGATAATGAAGAAATTGTTTGTGACAAGCAATTTCTTCATTTTCCACAATGTCTCCCAAGCTTTTTACTTGAGTTGTGTACAAAGGCGTAATTGTGGGAATGGGCTAAAAGTCTGCAACTTTTTTTCAATTTGGGCCAGTCTAAAATTTTATTGTATACTAAAACAAATAAGTTGAACCCTTTCACTTAAACTTTATTGTTAACAAAGTCCTCCAAGTTTTCCTTATCACTAAAAAACTTTTCCAAACAGTAGGACAGTCATAAATGAACCTAGTGACCTGTTAACGAACAAATCATTCCTAGATATTGATATAAAATCCTTGACATTTCATTTTCCATCATGGTTGAACATTGTTCCCAGCCTAGTATACTACTCCAGTAGTAAAAATTAACCCTTTCCTGGACAAACCCGGGATTTCACGTAATTGTGATTTTATACTTGAGAAAACATTGTGGAAAAAGGAGAAATTGCTTGTAACAAGCAATTTCTCATTTTCCCACAATATTTTCTACCTCATAGAATGTTCAGATTTCAAATTGCATGCGTTTTCATTGTCGTCTGCAACCTCTTTCAAATTGGACCAGTCTAAAATTTCATAAAACAGGAAAGGGTTAAATTGTTGACAGAACTAGAGTTGAGACTTTAGAGTGGAACACGGTTAACCGCAACACCTATTTGTCAACCTTTTCCTGCAATTTACCAGAAGTTGCTATTATCAGGAGCTTTTTGCTCATTTTACACAATATTTTCCATTTTTGAAGTTGAAAAATCTAAAATTTCATAAACTTCATTTTTTTATGCAACTTCTTTCAATTTGGACAAGTCTAAAATTTTCTAGTGTTGGAAAAAAACAGATTAAATTGTGGACAGAACTAGAATTTTGCACATAAGCTATAATTTTATTGAAGTCAATCAAGGTCTCACAATTTATTCATCCATATTGGGTTTATTGGTCAATGAAATATTTTTCACAATTCACCCATATTTGTTATTCACAATTATGGTCAGGTTTGTGAACAATAATTAATGAATCTGATCAAATTGCTAACCTTAACCTGTTACCAGACAACAAAAATTCTACTGGCTTACAATGAAAGAGTTTGCAGAAGACAATTCAACCACTATGTGTTTAACCCGTTCCCACAAAATGACGCTCACTCCAACTCAAAAAGGAAAGCTATGAAAAACACTGTGGAAAATGGAGAAAATGCTTGTTACAAAAAAGGACATGACAACTTAAATTTCATCAACCAAAAATTGTCCTCTACATCTTTGAACTTGGACCAGTCTAAAAACTTGTCATCTGGTAAAGGGTTAAATGTTGCAGGTATGTACACAAGACATTTTCGAAATGCTGCATGTCAGTTAATTTGACATTTTTCACATTACTCTCAACATACTCTCAACACGGTATGACTTGATTAGTTCTGAAAAAAATTAGATTTCTTTCAGAATATTTGTGGGACATATACAGAACATGCTAGACCTTGGTTTGAAATGAAAATTTTCTAGAACTTCTTATATAACTTCTTATATAACTATTGTTGGACATTGTTCTAGATGAGTTCTAGAACAGATTCAGAACACTTGAAGGTAACAGAAATGTACCTGGTTTGTGAAAATCAGATTCCAGAACAGTTCTAGAACTTCACTATGGGACAGTTCTAGAACTGTTTTAGAGTATTCTGGATTAGTACTAGAATTGTACTGAGTTTTAGAACAAATGTTTTCTACCCCAAGAGCAGAAGACTTTTAAAAATCCATCGAACTAAAAATTGTCCTCTTTAACTTCTTTCAAATTGGACCAGTCTACAATTTTTACATCAGGTAGTGGGTTAATGGGTTAAACAGGAGTACATGGCTTTTAAATTTAATATGAAAAATATATATATAGTTAAAATTTGGAGAGAATGAAAAAGTCCAATGTTTGCAGTTTAAATTGGATTAAGACGTAAACCAATAGACATATTGATTGATTGCATTTCTATACAACTTTGACGAAGCAAATAGAATCGTCTACTTTTTGTTAAACAAAACTGCCTTTTCAAGTTCATTCATGTATTGCAGATAATGATTGTTTGAGAACCAGGAAAAAATGTCAATTTCTACCTACTTGAAATTTATTGAATTTAAATCAACATGAAAAATACATTTAACCCTTGTCATGCTGAATAAAATTCTTTTTGGAAATGCATTAAAATCAAAACGCTGAAAGCACCAGATGTGGTAACTCTTGGTCAGTATTTCTTATGAAAACATTTCTGGTTTGAAGGAATAAGCAGGGGGTATAGACTATGATTAGATTACATGTATGTGCAGGCTGATCTTTGTCTATACCTCCGGCAAAAACCAGGAATATTCCTGGTTCAGCAAGCCAAGGGTTAAACAAAACTGCCTTTTCAAGTTCAAACATGTATTGCTGAATGATAATGATTGTTTGAGAACCAAAGAAAAAAAGTCAACTGCCACCTACTTCAAATTTATTGAATTTATTTCAACATGAAAAATATTTTTGAAACAGACACATGATTTAAAACTGAAACTTCTGTATTTTCATCTTTTTTTAAAAAAAAGTAGTCTGTCAAAAACCTATAAAGGGCATTATTGTAGCTCTTCAGTAACTTAACCCATTCCCACTCAATCCCTCCTTTTTACGCCCCTCAATGAAAAAGCTTTAAAAAAAAACATTGTGGAAAATGAAGAAATTGCTTGGGTCAAGCAATTTCTTCATTATCCACAATGTTTTCTATCCAAAAAGACGAAAAAAATTAAAATTCCATCAACTTGAAATTGTCGTCTGCAGCTCCTCTTAATTTGGACTGGTCTAAAATTCCATTGTGTTGGAATGGGTTAACCCTTGGCATGCTGTATATTCCTGGTTTGGCAGGAGGAATAGACTAAGAACAGCCTGCACATATGTGCAGATTGATCTTAGATTACAACACCGGCTTTTACTTTTCAGCAGAGCTTGTTCACGAAATGATTTTTCAAAAGAAATAAACACCCTCTATCAGTGCTTCGAGTACTTTCAGTCTTTTCATTTAAAAGCATTGTAGGATACCAATTGTTTTCAGCATGAAAATGTTTAACCCTTTCCTGTTTTTCAAAATTTTGGGCTTGTCCAATTTCAAAGAAGTTACAGACGACAACTAATAATGAGTGTAATTTGAAAAGTAACCAACTTACAGGGTAGAAAATATTGTGGGAGAAGATGAAATTGCAAGCAATTTCGTCTTTTTCCACAATGTTTTCTCAAATATTAAATCTCAGCAATGGGTTTGTACAGGTGCTGAAGTGCCTTTATCTCAGGCCACAGGCCCATATTCACTTATATTGAGAGCAGCATCTTAAAATTTCCACATTATACCATATTAATTTTGGAAATTAGTCCCTCTAATAAAAGCCATGTTTCTCATCTCATCAAAGTTTCTTAAAGGAATTTGATAGACAGTCACAAAAGAGTCTTCCCGAGTAGTATCTGGGCAGAAGAAGATTTTCAAAGTTTTCATCATATAACATTGGATATAAAACCTGCCAAATTAAAGGCCATTTTTCTCATCTAATCAAACTTTCTTGAAAGAAAGAAAAAAAAACAACAAAAAACATAATTTCAGACTGGTCCTAATTGAAAGGAATTGCAGAAGACAATTTCAAGTTGGTGAAATATAAACATACTTATTACATTTGAAAACATTGTTTGGAATCAAGAAATTACATATTACATCCATTTTTTTTTTCCTTTTGTACTATTACCCCATCACAAATTCTTAGACTGGTCCAAATTGAAATAAGTTGAAAATAATAATTTGAAATTGGTGGAATTAGAAAATCTTTGTCTTTTAAGGTAGAAAATCTTGTGGACATTGAAGAAAAACAGGGATTGTTGGGGAATAGTTTAAAGCTTTTTCCAAGAGAGTAGAAATTAAGCAGCATCTAATGGGAATAGTTCAATATGCTTCAGTTTACAAACTCACGTATGGGTTGCCTCCTCTACGCCAAGACATTTTTCTTCTTTGTTCAAAATCACACAAAATTTATCTAAATTATTTCACTAATTCCAATTTTTCAACAATTCCAACTTTTTCCAGTCTATAACCACACTTTCTAGGAGTCCCTCACTTTTACCAACAAGTCACTGACAATAAAGGTAAATATAATTCCATTGATATAAAAGGTAGGTAAATCCTTTAAGACTTGATCCAGAACAATAGCTTAATTTTTCTCATATACCACACTTTTTAAAAACCCTTAGCCTTTTATGTAATCAAAAATCATAAAACAAACAAGTCAACACCAAGGTGAGAAAAATACTGTATCTTAATCTTACGTCAAATATGAAAATCAAGCACCCTTGTCATGCTGAACACGGAATATTCCTGTTTAGACAGGATGCATGTTAGTCTGATCTTAGTCTATATCACCTGTTTTTCTCTGTCCTGACAGAGTTGGTCATAAAATTGATTATCAAGAGAAATACTGACACACAGTCTTGCCTTTCAGCACTTTGGTTTCCAAACAGTTTTAACCCTTGTCATGCTGTTTAAATTACCTTACTGAACTGCTGTCAAATCAAAGGGCTGAAAGCACTGATAGAAATTGTTTTTCAGATATTAATATTTCTTTTAGAAACCAACTTCATAAACAATTCTGACAGGAAAAGTACAAGCAGGAGATGTAGACTAAGATCAGCCTGCACATAAGTGCAGTCTGATCTTAGTCTACGCCTCCTGCCAAAACCAAAATATTCCGG
The DNA here is from genome assembly GCA_946902895.1 of Fragum fragum. Taxonomy (NCBI): domain Eukaryota; kingdom Metazoa; phylum Mollusca; class Bivalvia; order Cardiida; family Cardiidae; genus Fragum; species Fragum fragum. The sequence continues at coordinate 30,484,119 of OX336378.1, read as the reverse complement.
GTTCAGCATGACAAGGGTTTAAAAGTAGGAATTTTATTCTGCATTACAGGGTCTAAGGTTAATAAACTCTAAACTCTAAATATTTCATATATTTTTGCCTGTTGCTAATTACCTAATCCATTCCCACACAGTGACGCTTTTAGACGCCCCTAATTTGGAAAAACATTGCGCAAAATGAAGAAATTGCTTGTCACAAGCAATTTCATTATTCTACACAATGTTTTCTCTCCAGAAAGTTGAAGAAATCTAAAATTTCATTATCTTTGAATTTTTGTCCACAACATCTTTCAATTTTGACCAGTCTAAAATTTTCTTGTGTGGTAATGGGTTAACAGATTTAGAGCAATTGCATATATTTAAATCAATGTAGCATTATGGCATGTTATTGCTTAAGCAGTGAAACAACTTGCTTAAAAAATTAAACATACCAAATGACAAAGTTCTAGGCTGGTCCAAATTGAACGACATTTTAGAAGACAAATTTAAGTTGATGAAATTTTTCTTTTCATCCTTTACTGCAATGTTTCCCAAAGCCTTTTTCTTCATGATCCAATGGGTAATTACTAGACAAACAAAACCTGGCCAAAGGAAAGAAGTTGCAGACAACAATTTAAAGTGGTTTTTTTTTTTACGAAATTCTATATTTTTTGCCAATTTGGGTACAAACATTGCGGGAAATGAAGAAATTGCCTGTTACAAGCATTTTCTTCATTTCCACAATGTTTCCATGTCTCTTTTTTTGAGGGGCATAAAAAAGCAGGATTATGTGGGAATGAGTTAAAACTGTTACATATATGATCTTAATACTATTATATACAAATTAACAAAGGTGTAATAACTGTGAAATTTCAACAAATTTCCTTGCTATAAACAAATAAGGTTACATGTCTTAACTCATCCATGGCTTTAAAGTTTTTACCACCACTCTGCATAACTTGGTAACAGGTAACATAACTTGAGCTTTTTTTTGTTTGTTTGTGTATGTGTGTGTGTGTGTGGGGGGAGGTCATCATTTTTTTCTTTATATTCATTTCCCTTTGAAACAGAGAATAGTCTGTAGCCTTCACCTTTAGCGGTTACCCATGACCACATGAAAGGGTTTTTTTAGATTGGACCAAATTCAAAGAGGTTCCAGACAGCAATTGAAAGTAAAAAATTGTCTTTCAGAAAACAAGAGGGCTGTTCGCCCTGGGGAACTCACCTGAGGTAAAGCCTCTTTTCCTGTAACAGTCTACTTTAATGTTTAGATTATGACGACGGACGGACGGACACTGAGTGACCACAATAGCTCACATGAGAACTTTGTGCTCAGGTGATCTAAAAATTGAATTCACCTCCGTGTTTTTTAATTCATTTTCCAGCCAGGGAAAATGGGCTAAAACTTACAACATGACTGATTAGAGAAACTAAATGTTTAGGTTGGCAACATTTAAGTCAACAGGACAAATTCCAAGTGACAGGTTTTCTGTTTAAGTTTTGTATAAACCTATGGAGAGTTTCCATTAATTCTGTTTAATCCACTTAGCTGACCACTTGAAAACTGCCCAAATAAACACATGCTGTTAAATAACCCTAACAACATTTGGGGCACATTGGTATTGAGGGCAATGGATTGAATTGATGAGTAAATTTAGCTGACAAAATTTGTTGGGTAAGCTAAAATGGCAAAATTGATTCGATACATTTCATAGGACAAGGCCTGTGGTCAGTATATTACTAGCATTTTTATGGCTTTTTCCCATAATGAGCATATCCCAAACAACAAAATTTTGGACTGGTCCAAGCTCATAGAAGTTGCAGACCACGTATCGAATTGTGCTAAATTTGGAATGTAAGAGTCAAGCAGGGGTTTTCTATGATTGTATTTCTTCAGGGCGCCAGAAAGTGCCATTTTGGGGAATTGGGATACTTCCAAGGCTAACAGGGCTGTTAACCAAATACTAGGCCGTAAAATTTTGGACTGATCAAGAGATGAAACTTCAAAGTGCAATTACATGTAAATTGAAAGCTAAGAGGCATATAAGGTAGAAAACATTGTGGAAAAGCAGAAAATGTTCTAACCATAAATTTCTCCTCCAATGTTTCCTAAATAAACTTCTTTGGGGTTGGAATTGTAAAGCTTTTTATACTTTCAAGTTTTCACTTAATATTTGAACTAATGGACTCATACAGTTAACCCATTAGACAAAATTTTAGACTGGTCCATATTGAAGGGAGTCTCAAACATAAAGTTAGGCATTTTTAGATTTTTCAACTTTCAGGGTAGAAAACATTGTGAAAAATGAAGAAATTGCTTGTTGCAAGCAATTTCTTCATTTTCCACAATTTTTCCCCAGTTTTTTTTTTCTTGAGGGTGTCAAAAAGTGTCATTGTGTTGGAATGGGTTAAGATTGTTATGAATGCAGGAAAAAAAAGTCATGAAATTAAATGAAATTAAAGATGCAAAATTTTTTAAAGAGAAGTTACATATAGTTAACCAATTCCCACTCAATGACACTTTTAGATGTCCCCAAGAAATAAAGCTTTGGAAAACATTTTGGAATATGAAGAAATGGCTTGTCTTCATTATCCACAATGTTTTCTATCCCAAAAGTAAAAAAAATCCAAAATATAATCAGCTTTAAATTGTTGTCTGCAACTCCTTTCAGTTTGGACCTGTCTAAAATTTTGCCGTCTGCTAATGGTTAAAGGGGTTTGATCATGAATATTTCAGGTCAACAAAAACGTATTTAATAATAAATAATAGGTAGAAATGTTTTCAATAGAAAGTTGTTAAAGATTACGAATGACTGCCTTTAGAAAGGCAGCTAATATTGACCTTGCCGTGACAATGTGAAATTTTTCATACCAATCATAATGTTATAATAGCCTTTATTTACCAATAAACATAACAAAATCAGTTTTTCTTTTACCCATTCCCTTTCAATGGTGTTTTTCCTCAGCATAAAAGCTTTTGAAAACAATGTGGAAAATGAAGAAATTGCTTGTGACTAACAATTTTTCTTCCTTATTTTCATTTTCCTTTGAAACAGAGAATAATTTGTAGCCATCACCTTTAATCAATGACCACACGAAAATTCAAATTCTAAATTTAAAGATCTTGACTACGACAATTTTCAGATGATGAAATTTTAAAGTTTTTGGTCTTTTGAGCTAGAAACATTGTAAATAATGAAGAAATTGCTGGTAACAATGTCTTTCTAGCCTTTTCTCCTTGGGGGCGTCAAAAAGTATTATTGTGTGGGAATGGGTTAAAAGTAGAGGTAAATTTATATAAAAAACTAATTTCATTTTCTTTACAATATGCCAATCATATTGTCGACCATATTTAGTTTTGTATTGTATTGTTCATGGGGTACCTAACTCTCAATCCTGGGCCATCTCGGCCAACATCCTTTCCGACATTTGACAAAACTCGCTGTGACATACACACATCACTAAATGTTTTTCACAAATTGGTAAATGGTAAGTAGTGCGCTGCAGCGAGAGAAGCAGCTGGTTGCTCGTACCTGCCTGAGAAATGACAGGAGACCGTGGTTTGGTGCACAAGCTGTTGCAATATAACTGAAATACTGTTGAATCAATCAATGCAGTGCATGAAGACATACAAAAATTTAAATAATTAATGCTTTTAGTTTCATAGCAGGCTCTGTTTAAATTTCTGTACTTGTTTGATAGTTATTTAATTGTTACAGACTACAATATAAGGATACACAACAAACATGCAAAACTTGAACATTAATATCAATCAGAGTTGCAATAATTCAATTCTTTAATTGAATAGTATTGATCTTTATAACCAATTTAATGATAGCTGGGCCCTCCCACTGACCTGAGATAGGCAGGTCCACTTCAATATCAACCCTTTCCAATTTTCTGTAATTTTAGACTGGTCCAAATTGAAAGAGGATGCAGACAACAAAGAAAACTGAATGCAATTTTGAATGAAACTATCCTATGTGGTAGAAAACATTGTGGAAAAAGGAGAAATTGCTTTTTCCACAATGTTTTCTCAAGTATAAAATTACAGTAACATAAAATCCTGGGTTTGTACAGGAAAGGGTTAAATGATATTATGCAAAATGTATGTTTACATTGAAACAAAAAATTAAAATGGTTAGCTTGAGACTTAAGCTTCATAACTAGAACTTGACTAAACCAACGACAATTCTTAACATAAATGCTGGTCAATGTCAGAGTTCAAAGTTCACTTTCACGCTAAATGAACAATTCTAATAGTCAATTAAATTCTTTGATTGGCAGCTGCGATCCGCCAATTACCACACAAATGAATTAATGGAGTACAGAAATGGAAAACATTGCGAGACAAGAAACTTGTCACAGACAAGGATGTCCCGCGCTTAACCCTTTACCAGATGGCAAAATTTTAGACCGGTCCAAATTGAAAGAAGCTGCAGATGACAATTTAAGGTTTATGAAATTTTGGATTTTTCAACTATCTTGGTAGAAAACATTGTGGAAAATAAAGAAATTGCTTGTAACAAGCAATTTCTTCATTTTCCACAATGTTCTTGAAAAGCTCTTTTCTTGGGGGCGTCTAAAAGCGTCACTGAGTGGGAATGGTTTAAGTGTTTATCACTTGACCTTCAGTTGTGACCTTGAACTTGGGAGTATCCAACAGAACTTTTTTTCTGCTATATGTATTATTATGAATTATTGTCTTCACCCTCTTTGATTGAGACCTATTGAAAATTTTGTCTCATAATGGTTTAGGAGATGGTGTCTTCTGCCATGAAGTAATGATGAACAAAATATAAAACAAATCATCAAGCCTGCCATTTCAATTATTCATTTTCTGATTTTTTGTCATGATGACAAAGCTAAATTAAGTTATTGCTATTTTTTTTCAAGAAGAGAAACAAGTTAGTAAGGAAGAGATAAAAGTAATAGTTCACCTGTTCCCACACATTGACACTAAGGTTGGAAAACATTGTGGAAAATGAAGAAATTGTTTGTGAGAAGCAATTTTTTCATTATCCACAATGTTTTTAACCCCAAAATACAAATATTGTAAACATTTCATCAACTTATAATTGTTGTCTGCAACTTCATTGAATTGGATTGGACTAAAATTTTATCGTGTTAGAATGGGTCAGGGATTAAACAGTTAGAATGTTAGTTAGACACAAGCTGGGTATAATATGAAACACATATAATAAGGCACATAGCTTTTAACAGGTATAGTATCTTGATAGTTACATGGATTTTTTTAATTTTAATTAATCAATACATGTGAATCCAGGTATATAGGGTGACTATATGCATATGCCTTATGTGACTGGTAACCATGGCAACATTACTCACTGGGCGCTCAGAGACACTTTTGATTGAAGGTTGATTGAGGCTACTTCTAGACGGGGATGCACTAATGCTTCTGATGGGAGGTGCCTCGCTTACCAAGCTTGCACTGGTGAGATCACCTTCTAACTCAGTACATTTACGCTTATACTGCAACACCTAATAGGGATAATAAAGAAGAGAGAAATGTGCAAAAAGTACAAAACCATATTTGTGCATCAAATATGAAAAGGTCAAGGCTACATATACAGGTTGCTGGGAGACAATGACAAGGGTCTGTATCAACTCTTGTCATGCTGGACCTGAAATATTTCTGTTTATATGTGGTATAGATAAAAATCTGTCCGCACATACATTCAGTCTGATCTTAGTTCACACCACCAGCTTATCTTTTATAAGCCAGAGCTATTTGTGAGATAAATAATCTAAAATATTGACCAACCATAAGGACTTCCAATGCTTTCAATCCTTTGATTTGAATGCAATCATGAAAGAGGACATTATTTACAATAACAATAGTTAGGTAACTTTTTATTTTTTCTTAATTAAATCTTCTAAAGCTAAGTAAAGCTGAAAATCAATTTAACTAGCAACTCTGCCTTAAAAGGGATAAAAAAGGGATAAAAAGACAATGGAGACTAAGGGCAGACTGCACTTATGTGCAAGTTGATCTATATGTCTCCAGCCAAAACAGAGATTAAATTTAGGTTTCAGCATGACAATTGACATTCCTCTTGTTATTTATCCTAGCAACCCAAGCTATAAAAGACAAATCACACGACCTTCAACCTGAAATGACCTTACCCTCTTTTCAAGGTCGTAGCGTGTTTTTAAATCAGCATAATCAACCTCAAGATCCTCGACTTTTTTCTTGTATTGAAGTACCTAGAGTAAGTCAGAAAGCAGGTTAGATATAAAAGCTGGTTAAGATTATATGGGTTAGAGATATAATATAATTTGATTGTCAACACTATACCAAATCTGTTATGACGGTCATAAGAACTTTTTATCATTTTTTTCTTTCTTAGACAAATTGTAGATTCCAGCAATAGCACCCCCTACAGGTGCCTGATGCTCAGTTGTTCAATGCCGATTACAAAAAGGGGCATAATTCTGTTAAAAATGCATTTAGAGTTACAATATTTGATATTCCGAGTCTCAGAAAAAGACTTCAATGATATATATGAGATATCACAAAATGACAAAAATGATGCAGATGACAAATGTTCATCTTGGTAACTTTTTTACAGTTCAATGGATGACCAAAAACTTTGTAACTACAGCTTATTTAGGTCATCAATAAACTGCATGTATTTGTCTTTTTTTCCCAACATATACTGTATCTCCATTAAAGCCCTATCCGTTGCAGCGCCAAAACTATTGAAAATACTATGTGGCTGAAATGTTTTCCAAAGATGTGGAATTTTAGTATTTATTTGATGAACATTGATTAAAATTTTAATTAACATTCAGCTCATGTGACCTTCACCAGATTTAGTCTATGTTCAGACAATATAGCATACAAAAGACAGTAAGTCTACCCATTAACATCAGGCTGCTTATTAGCCCAGCTTCAACAGTTACCTTTCTCTCTGTATCACGACTTAGTAAATCTTTATAGCGGGCTGAATCTTCTAACTCTGTACATTTTTTCTTGTATTGCAATAACTGTAAAAATTCCAGTCATAAAAGGTGAAATATTCTTAATATCCAACAAAAAATTCATTCATTAGTAAAACAAGTAAAACATTCATTCATTCACTCATTCTTTTCAAAGAAGTTGCAACAGAATTTTCAAATATAAACTTAATGAAAAAGTAAACAAGATATCTTTGCTTAATTGCATATAATTCAATTGAAGAAAAACTGAAAACATATTGAAATAAGCTTAACCCATTTCCACACAATGACGTTTTATGACGCCCTTCATGGAAAACAATTGGGAAAATATTGAGGAAAATTAAGAAATTGCTTGCTCCATGCAATTTCATTTTTCACAATGTTTTCTACACAGAAAAAATGAAGAAGAAAAATCTAAAATTTCATACCCGTCTAAATTTTGTTGTGTGGAAATGGGTTAATGAATGACATAACACAGATCATGCAAGAGACAAATCTACAAAAGAAAATGTGACAAAATTTTGCATTCTAGACCTGAAACAGCAACCTTTCAATGCAGGTTTGATATTCAAAGTAGAGAAACTGTCAGAAAAATAGAACGGACAAAATTATCTATGAAATTGATTCTGAAAATTAATATTATCAAGCAACTCAAACCATTATGATGACATTCAGTGGTTGAAAGTAAATGTAAACAAGAGGACCATGATGGTCCTAATTCGCTCACCTGAGGCATCTGCAAATTACAGTACTTTTTTGTATAAAAAAGACACAACTTGAGCAAAATAAATAAAACAAATAAAAGATTTTGGGCTTTGAACAAAACAATCCAGTAATGCTTTACAGTAAGAATGAATGCCTTTGGCTTTATAGTTTAATCCATTACCAAACTTTCCAAGAATTTGTCACCCTCAGGGAAAATAGGTTTGAAAAATACATAGTGAGAAAGGCTATGCTACACTCAAAATATAAATGCCCTCCTCCTTTAAATGAAGAATAATTTTTTTTAGCATACTCAAATTTTGCTTTTTTCCCATTGTTTGACCCTAGTGAAGGGCCGCTTTTGACCCAAGGAAGACAACTTTTAGTGATATAGTACAAAACCATCTAGTTATGCTCCATACCAAATATGAATATCCTAGACCTTATAATTTAAGAGGAGAAGTCTTTTGAAATTGCTCTAATTAAGCATTTTTCCAAAACTTCAGATCTCAGGGGTGGGGCCATTTTTGACCCCAGAGATTATATATTTAAAAACTTGGTAGAGAACCATGTGATTAAGCTCTATGTAAAATATAAATGCCTTTGGCCTTGTAGTCTGTGAAAAAAAAGACAACAAAGATTTTCTAAAATTTCCCATTTTCAAATGCCGCGGTTACAAAAGTTTTTCACAGAATTAAATTCTTTTAACAACTTTTGAAGACCTTCACCCAAGGAACATACCTGCAAAGTTTCAGCTTGATTGGCCTACTGGCTTAGGAGGAGAAAATTTTTAAAGATTTTTAAAGATTTACTTAAGATTCCCATTTTCACATGCCACGGCAACCAGAGTTTTTGACGGAAATAAATTCTTTTAACAATTTTTGTAGAACTTCACCCAAGCAACATCCCTGCAAAGTTTCAGCTTGATTGGCCTACTGGTTTAGGAGGAGAAAATTTTTAAAGATTTTTAAAGATTTACTAAAGATTCCCATTTTCACATGCCGCGGCAACCAGAGTTTTTGACGGAATTAAATTCTTTTAACAACTTTTGTACAACTTCACCAAGCAACATCCCTGCAAAGTTTCAGCTTGATTGGCCTACTGGATTAGGAGGAGAAGATTTTTAAAGATTTACTCCAGATTCCCATTTCCACATGCCGCGGCAACCAGAGTTTTTGACGGAATTAAATTCTTTTAACAATTTTTGTAGAACTTCACCCAAGGAACATCCCTGCAAAGTTTCAGCTTGATTGGCCTACTGGTTTAGGAGGAGAGGATTTTTAAAGAAATTGTGGACGGACGGACAGACGGACGGACAACGACCAATCACAATAGCTCACCTCGCACTTTGTGCTCAGGTGAGCTAAAAAACAAAAGGAAACTAGAATTGTTGCAAAGCAGACTTATACATCCCCACAAGCATTTTGTCATTCTATAGCACATTTGACCTTTGGCCTACATTATCTAAAAGCGACAGGGCACATCCTTGGGTCATGGATAATATTTGCATAGAGTTTCAAAGACCTACGGCAAATGGTTTATGAGCTAGAGCCCAAAATGGCTTTCAATCAAAGATCAATTGTTACCTAGATCTATATGACCAAAAAACAATAGAGCCCTTCCTTGGATCACTTACAACAAAAGTATGAAGTTTAATGGTTGTAGCTCAATTGGTTCTAGAGTTAGAGCAGAGAAACAAAAAAGTCTATGGATAGATGGTAAGACAGACATGGTGAATCCAATATACTCCCCCCTACTTTGCAGGTGGGGTATAATGAAGGAATGAGTGAATGAATTAGTAAAATGAATGATTCTATATCAAAGTATAACATTAAGTCTGATACCCCACACCCCTCCCGAAACAACTGAGCCTTGCAGGATTCCACAAAGAATCCTGAAAATATGTCTTTAGTCTGAAGTATGTTTTTCATAAAGTGTAATACATAAACAAGATTAATTTTGTAACATGACCTTAAGCTGTGACCTTGACGATAGGCATATCCCAACAAACTTCTTGCATGACACTAGTACTTGTCAAGGGGAAAAATGTGCAAAATGATTTTCAGATCTATCAATAAATGAAGAGGACATGCTCTGGATAAGGTCAATTTGTCATTTGAAGTTAAGCTTTGACCTTGACATTGGATGTATCCAAACTCTTTATATGACACAAGCTCTCATCAAAGGTGAATGAGATTACTGAGCAGCACCAAGTTATTTTGAAATCCATATTTAACCCATTCCAACACAGTGATGCCTTTGGACGCCCCTCAAGAAAAACAATTGGGAAAACATTGTGTAAAATGAAGAAATTGCATTATCTCTTATCCTGCTGAATTGAATGATATTAAATTAGTGTAGGCAAAGAACAGACTGTATTTCTGTCTATGCTCACTACCAAGGCAGGAGTAATCTGGAATCAGCAAGGGATATTATGACAATGATAGGGATAAATGAATAATGATTCCTCAATGCATAACTGAAAAGAAAACACCTGAAATAGTGAACATCATATTTATTCTAAGATGGCAACCCCTTCTCAGCCATGATCATGAACAAGTTCTGGGACTGAGATTATTTATCTTTTTTCGTAATCATTTTAGAATTTACTCAACTTCAAGTTTGAATATTTGTTGTGTTAACTGTAGATTTTATGTAATAATATATAATTTACCAATATAATATGTCATTTTCATGCTGTTACCATGGAATTTAACATATTATGTTCATCTATAATTTCTAATCAAATTTTGAGTAAATTCTCAACTGAGTACGAAAAAAAGGTTTATAATCTCCGGCCCGAATAGTCATTAGTTATCTAAAATTTTGTCATCTTGGTTATCCCTGTCCCGTTTTTTTAAATTATTGACTAGGTTGCAGACAAAAATGAAAATTGCATGCAATTTGAAATTAAACCATCCTATGTGGTAGAAAATATTTTTGGAAAAAGAAAAATTGTTTGTAACAAGCAATTTCTCCTTTGGCCACTATTTTTTTTCATGTATAAAATCACAGTAATATCCTGGGTTTGTACAGGAAAGGGTTTATGTGCTACCTGAGTGTCAACAGTACTAGACTGGGACTCTGAAATGTCTTGCCCTAGTTTATTCCCACTTGACAAGTGGCGCAACCAGAATTTGGACATGTGATCCCTGAATTACTCTCGTATTACAAGTCTGATCCCCGCCCCATTCCCAAACCCCTGAGCCATGAAGAACTCCACAAAAACTATAGAGAATCATACACTTTTTTTTCATGAATAGAGTCCCAATATTTTTTCCAGCTGAATTATTTATATTAAATTGTAACTTAGATTTAACCATTCCAACACGATCCCACCTTTTTATGGCCCTCAAGAAAAAAATTTTTGGAAAATATTGTGGAGAATGAAGAAATTACTTTACAAGCAATTTCTTGATTATCCATAATTTTTTCTTCCCAAAAAGACAAAGATTTCTAAAATTTCATCATCTAAAAAAAAAGTCGTCTGCAACATCTTGGAATTTGGACTAGTCTAAAATTTTGTCGTCTGGTTGTGGTTTAAAGCTGAGAGGAAGTTGTGATTTAGAATACATCAATATGTACCTGCCACATTGCCAGGCGAGCAAAAAACTGGATAAAATTTTTCATATATTATTGTTTTACCCATTACTACAAAATTATGTTTGTGTGTTTGAATTGAAAAGAATATACCGGTATATGTGATAATGCTAAACCTTGTTCTAATCTAAAGTCTACCAATATTATAACTAGAATGGTTGTGTAAAAGACACTTTTGACGAACGCAGATACCCTCACCTGATCTGGAGACGACTATCTCGCTCACCAAAAGCCGGCTTCAATTAAATAATTTGCTATCTATATTAAAATATCCCTTTCATACTATTGTTTGGATGAGAAATGAATATATACATAAATCATTCTTCCTTTGAGATGTGTATTCAACTTTTTTTTCTTTGTTAAGAGAACCACATTGGTTTAAAATAGCTCACCTTAGTAATAACCTAAAATATTAACAAAGTGACCTGAATAAGTATAGCTTAAGCCTAGGCAGAGGTACACAGGGTATCAGTCTAATAGGTGATACCACATGCAAAATATCAAATTTCCAGGCCTTATGGTTTGTCAGGAGAAAATATTAAAAGATTTCTTTCTTTTCTACTTTAACAATCCCCCACTTTAACCCATTTCCAGACAGCAAAAATTTAGACTGGTCCTAATTGAAAGGAGTTGCAGACGACAATTCAAAGTTTATGAAATTTTAGATTTTTTTAACTTTCTGGGTTGAAAACAATGTGGAAAATGAAGAAATTGCTTGTTACAAGCAATTTCTTCATTTTCCACAATGTTTTCCAAATTATTTTTCTGGAGGGGCGTCCAAAGGCGTCACTGTGTAGGAATGGGTTAATGTGCCAAAGAAGATAGGAACACGCAACTTCTAGGCCTTATGGTTTGTCAGAACCGGACTTTTTCTAAAGATTTCCTGATTTGTTTCTATGTAAAATAGGATGAGACTAGGCACAACCCAAATGGGACCCGAGGGGCAATTATTAAACTTTGTCATGCTGATCCCGGAATATTCCTGCTTTGACAATGGCTTTGGAAGGTGTATAAACTAAGATCAGACTGCACAGACATGCAGTTTGATCTAAGCCTACATTACCTGCTCCTTCTTGTTAACAAGACTATCAAGTGAAACCTTTATGCCTTAGGATTTATCAGAAGAGGATTCTTAAGGACTCCCAACTTTGTTTCTGTGTACCCCAGATGGAGCTAAAATGGTAATCCCAGCGCATTTTTCTGACAACTCTTGTAGAGAGCCAGAAGGTATTGACATAGGCAAAATATGAAAATTTTAGGCCATATGTTAGTCAGAAGAAGACTTAAAAGGTTTCTTTTTTAGTTTTTATATAGAATAGTTTCAAATGTCCTGTTGCATTGCCAACCAGAGTTTTAGATGGAATTTAATTTTCAGCTAAGTTCAAAGTTCATTAGCTTGTTTAAAAAGGAGAGAATGGACTGACAGACTGTGAATGACCACAATAGCAAACACTGAGCACAACATGTTTGGGTAATTAAGTAAAAACTTGACTCTTAAATACATTTAACCTATACCCATACAATATCGCCTTTTGATGCATCCGATTGAAAAGGCTCTGAAAAACAATGGGGAAAATGTAGAAATTGCTTGTAAGAATCAATTTCTTCATTATCCACATTGTTTTCTTCCCAAAAGGACAAACAATTTTAAAATTTCATCTACTTCAATTTGTTGTCTGCAAACTCCAATTTCAATTTCAACTTCAATTTGGACCAGTCCTAAATTTTGTTGCCTGGTCATGGGTTCAAGTCCCTGGAGACCTACCTTGGCCTGAAGTTTCTGTACAAGCTGTGCCTGGCGTGCTTGTCCGTCCTGGTAGGCCTGAAGCTTGCGCTTGTAACTCCCGTGCTCTTCCTCAAGTTTACGTCTCAGATCAATGTTTTGTTGGAGCAAGGACTTGGAGGCAGTGTCACTAGTGTCCAAGGCTTCCCCTTTCAGAGACGACTCAAGCTGTAAGTAGATTAAAGATTACTATCAATACAGAGAAAAGTGTTCTAATGATTCAAATTTGAGAGCGGTTCTAGGTATCCTATAAAACATGGCCAATTTGGGTAAAGATGGGAAATATTGCCAGAAAAAAGAAAATGATAGCAACCAACCTTTTCTTCTTTTCCAACTATGATTTCCACAGCATTTTGATTTTAGTAAATAAGAGTGAAAGTGGCCAGAATTAGTAGAAAGCTGAAATACTAGAAAACTCGGCATTAAAAAATCCACTTTTCAAGAGGGTTGCTGGCTGGAGGGTGAATCCTTAATTAAGGTACATACATATATGTATATCATTGTCTTGACCAATATGATAGTGAAAAGGGGGAAAAGAGGATGACGGTGATTGCAGAAAGGGGGAAAACAGACAAGCAGTACTGGTGCATTTTCTACAAAAATAATGTACAGTGAAACTTGTATTAAACAATCACTTACAGGATGGCAAAAAGTGGTCAGGCACTTAAGTGAAAGGTCACAAAATATACACTTTTCCTACAAAGTTTTCCATAACTATATTTCTTCAGGGCGTCCTTAAGGCTGATAGTGTGGTATTAGATTAAGTTTATACTTCGAGACCATAGGAACACATTAAACTAAGCTTGCTCTCTTTTACATCCCTTCTTTGTCAGATAATTCTCAAACAATCCTGCTTTTTTACAACCCTCAAGAAGCAAGAGGGCAAAAATGACCCTGAATCACTCACCTGAAAATTTCCTGCCACAGCACATGATCATTTTTACACAAATCAAGCTTTTACAAAAATATTATGACAAGGGTCATCCTAAGATCATTCCTGCAAAGTTTAGGTAAAATTGGCCAGGAAATTTAGGTGGAGAACTATTTAATGATTTCTCCAACTCTGAATAGCCTAATCCTGTCGCGCCAAAATTTCACAGACATGTTTTGAAAAGGGTCACCAAGGAACATTCTTGTGGAGATTGGTCTGAAATGGCCAATTTGTTTAGGAGGAAAAGATTTTTAAAGATTTATTCAATGATTTCTCTATTTAAGTCAGGTAAACCCACCCTACCACAATCTGTTTTTTCACATATAAAAATTTCACAAACAAATTTTGAAAAGAATCACCTTAGAAACATTTTGCCAAGAATAGTCAATATTGACCCTGTGGTTTAGGAGAAGAATATATTGAGGAATTAACCTATGGTTTGTCTAATAAGCCGGACCCTGCTACGCCCACATTTTATGCAAATCAAAATTTCATGAATAATATTTGAATAGGTTCACTCAAGTAAAAGTCCTGCCAATTATTCCAAGTTGGCCCAGTGCATTGTGGAAAATGGAGACATTGCTTTTACAAGCAATTTCTTAATTTTCATCATTGTTTTTCGACCCTCTACCCTGAAAACAGAATTGTTAGTAATTCTACCAACTTGAAAATTTTGTCTGCAAATTCTTTGAACTAGGACAAGTCGTAAAAACTTTGTCATCTGTTAACCCATTCCCACACAGAGATGCTTTTGGACGCTCCTCAAGAAAAATAATTGGGAAAACATTGTGTAAAATGAAGAAATTGCTTGTAACAAGCAATTTCTTCATTTTACACAGTGTTTTCTATCCAAAATGTTGAAAAAATCTAAAATTCATAGACTTTTTAATTGCAATCTGCAACTCCTTTCATATTCGACCTGTCCAAAAATTTGTTGTGTGGGAATGGGTTAATGGGTTAAATATCTTCTTTTTTACACCAATTACCAGACAACAACATTTTAGACCTGTTCAAATTCAAAGAAGTAGCAGACAACCATTTAAATTGAAATATTTGCCTTTTGAGATAGAATACATTGTGTAGATAATGAAGGAATTGATCTTAAGCTGGGGGGAAGCTCAAAAAGTGGGATTGTGTGTAAATTTAAAGGCTTTCTACTATCATTGCAAACAAAATTAGTATAATCATTCATGCAATTCAAGAAATGCCAATTTCATCCAAACAAAGAAAGCGTCCCTATAATATCTTTAAGCATGCACCAGATTAGTATATACTTGAATGGCCCTTGAGCAGTTACTATGAGCCCTCCGTTATCAAGCAAAAACCTTAATCAAATATAATAATCCAGTGGATTATCACATTCCCTTATCAAAATTTCTACTTAAAAACTATTTTTATACTGAACAAATATGAAGCATAGTAGATATCAAGCCTAGTGTATGTACGCCTAAGTATCTAGTCATATAGCTAACCTGTTAAGTTGAACCTGGAATATTCCTGTTTTTGCAGGAAGGATAGACTAAGATCAGCCTGCACATATGTGCAGTCTGATCTTAGTCTACACCTCCAAATTGCCCCTTTAATAGCCGACGTTACATATACTGCATGCAAAGAATACTCTAGATACTGCATGACCCAATATAAAATTCCAATTTCATACAGACATGAAAATATCCATAAGTGTATCTATTTCACTTGTTACAATGATTGGAATAAAGCAAAGAAAAGGAATAATTCTTAGAACAACTTGAATCATTTGAATAGCTTGACACATTACCAGACAGCAAAATTTTAGACCAGACCAAATTGAAAGGAGTTGAAGACAACAACTTAAAGTTTATGAAATTTTAGATTTTTAAAACTTTCTGGATAGAAAGCATTGTGGAATATGAAGAAATTGCTTTGTTCAAGCAATATCTTCATTTTATACAATGCTTTCCCAACTGCTTTTCTGGAGGGGTGTCAAAAAGCATCATTGTTTGGGAATGGGTTAGGTAAACTTTAAATTTGTAATGTTTGAAATTCATTTTAGCCAGCTTCCTGAGTTTTTGATAAACTATATTCCAAAATCAATAACTGTTTATAACAATATTTCCATTGGCTGCTGACCAAAATACCTATTCAGCAATTTTTTACAAAATGTCAATAATGTTACAATTCAATCAAGTCCTCTTAACAAATTATTTCAGAATTTAAACAATATCTTTTTGAACTAAAACCTACAATAGATGACAGGAGTAGATTGAAATACATTGGTATACAATGTAAATGAACGAGTGTTGATATATGAGAATCATTTAAATTTAATTCCATTTGAAATGATTTTGTAAATTTTGCCCTTTAAACATGTTACCACACAACATGGCATTTTGATGTGCTTAAGGTATATAGTTATTGAAAACTCTGTGAGAAAACGAGAAATTGCTTTTCAGAAGCATTTTCTTCTTTTCACAAAAATTTCTACTCTATTATTTAGTCTTTTCTTTTAAATTCTACACATTGTAACTTGTTGGCTTCCAATTCTTCCAATTTTGATGTTTCTGAATTTTTTCATTGCGTAATTGGTCCAAATCTTAACTATAATGGTGGCAAGTGAACTTACACCCCCTTCAGCACTATGTCAATCAAGTGGGACAATTGACCTTTTACCTACATTAACCCAAAACAATAGGGCACTTTCTTGGGTTATGGATAACATTTGTATAAAGTTTCAAGGTCCTAGGTCAAATGGCTTATGAGTAAGAGTATAGAGACATTCTTTAAATTTTGACCTTGACCTTTTACATTGATGCACAAAGGATAGGGCAGTTCCTTGGATCATTTACAATTTGATTTTTTTTTTAAAGTTTCATTTTTGTAGGTCAATTGGTTCCAGAGTTAGAGCATGAAACAAAAAAAGCCTTTTGATAGATGGATGAAAGGATGGATGGGCAGACAGACAGACATGGTGAAACCAACATACCATCCTCTACTTAATAGGTTTGGAGGTATAAAGCTATCTTCGCATGCATGTACTTAAGCTACTAAATCTTCTATTTCAAGTCAGCAATACAAGATGGTTACAGAAGCAGTGCCGACTGTTTACTCACTCTCTTGGCTTTTGCCCTAGATTGACTGTCACCATTTTTATAAGACCAACGTGCTTGCAGCATGTATGATCTAGATGCGCTTGATATAGTACTAACAGTTCTTTGATCTGAGCTGGCCATAAGCTATAGAGATGGAGAAATAGGAATTAATAGTAAAGAAAAGTACAAAGTGAAATGATGAACAAGACTTGAGAAAGGAAAAATGCATGATAAAGAATGCAAATACATTGATAGATCAAAATATGATAACCATGAGTGAATTGTTAACCTTTGTCATGCTGGACCTAGGATAAGGCTGTTTTGGCAGGAGGTATAGAAATGTATCAGCCTGCATTTAAGTCAGCTGTTTGATTGAAATGCTATTCTGAAAAAATGAATTTATTCAGCATAAGTATAAGTGATAATTATTTTACACTAAATTTAGTTATTTAATGTTGAAATCTCAAGGTATTAATAAAATGTAATCTTACGCCTGAGTTTTATTTATTCATTTATTTCTTTATAAAATCTATATTTAATTGAAAACCAAGTAAATTTTATCCATTCCTTCAACTCTCACCTCCAGTATATCCAACCAATTACAATATCACACTCAGCTTAAACAATTAAACCTAAACACAAAAACATGCTGCTTCATCAATGAAAACTGATACACATTCGACTCTCTATTTACTCAAATAAGGAGATCTCAAAATAAATAGTTATAGATAAGCTGTACTGCTCTTCAAATGAAAATATTCTTTGATCACCCCAAGTGTTCCTAGTAGGGTGCAACACCCAAAAACTATATTACAAGACAAATTATTTCTTAACCAATTCTGATACAATCCCACTATTAATTTCCCTCAAGAAAAAAACTTTGCAAATCATTGTTGGTAATGAAGAAATTGCTTGTTACAAGCAATTTCTTCATTATCAACCATGTTTTCTACCAAAAGGGTCGAAGATTTTTAAATTTCATCAACTTAAAATCATCGTCTGCACCTTCTTTCAAATCAAACAATTCCAAAAATCATGACATCTGGTATGGATTGAAAAATACCCTTGTTTTTTCTTAGCCAATTTCCACAGTGACGCTATATGACACCCCTCAAGAAAAACATCTGAGGAAACATTGTATAAAATGACAAAATTGCTTGTAACAAGTAATTTCTTCAATTTCCACGATGTTTTCCAACCAGAAAACTGAAAAAATCTAAAATTTGATAAACTTTAAATTGTCCTCTGTAGCTCCTTTCAATCTTTTATCTGGTAATGGGTTAATAAGATTTCCATGCAGAAGATGTAACCAAATCACCCTCAAGCAAAGATGCACTTTATTTCTGTAACATGCTTTGTGCAATAACATTTTATTACAGTAACATGGAATACTCATGGAATGGTATGGTTAGGCTGATTTTAACCCTTGTCATGTTGTATAAATTACCTAAATTGCTGCCAAATCACAGGGCTGAAAACACTGATAGAACCTCTTGTGCAAAATTCAATATTTCTTTTGGAAATCAACTTCATAAGCATCTCTGGCAGGAAAAGTACAAGCAGGAGGTAAAGACTAAGATAAGCCTGCACATAAGTGCAGTCTGATCTTAGTCTACACCTCTTGCCAAAACCGGAATATTCCTGGTTCAGCATGACAAGGGTTCAAAGCTAATTGTTGGTGACTGCTTATATCTTCTCTGTATGTTATACATAGTCATTTCTTATAGTTTCACAAGCTTCTATGCAGTCCATCAATGATGACACATACATTCTTGCATCTTTACATTGTCATGAATCATACATCATAAAATACTGTGGAAAAAAGATGCTGATACTCCGTGTTTTCATGTTTTAATCCTATTTAAACCAATTCCCACACGGTGATGCTTTTGGACGCCCTTCAAGTAAAACAATTGGGAGAGCATTGTGTAAAATGTAACAAGCAATTTCTTCATTTTAACATTTTTTCTATTGAGAATCTAAAATTTCATTAACTTTAAGTTGTTGTCTGCAACTCCTTTCAATTTTGGCCAGTCTTAAAAAAATTGCCGTCTTGTATGGGTTAGGCCTGTTTGATTACATGTTTTTTATCCTATTTAATTAAAAAATTCAGGTTTAGATGTTTTCTGCAACTCCATTCAATTTGGGCTAGTCTACAGTTGTTGTACTCGGTTAAGCCATTACCAGTCGGCAAAATTTTAGACTGGTCCAAATTCAAAGGAGTTGCAGACAACAGTTTAAAGTTAATGAAATTTTAGATTTTTTCAACTTTCTTGGTAGAAAACATTGTGGAAAACGAAGAAATTGCTTGTCACAAGCAATTTCTTCATTTTCCACAATGTTTTCTTAATTGTTTTTCTTTAGGGGCGTCCAAAAGCGTCACTTTGTTAGAATGGGTTAAGCCAAAGTATCTAGTGCTTTGCCATATCCTAGGTAAGGCCACTTTCATTTCAATACCTAGTTTGGATTTCACAGGGGTGATTAAGCGATTACAATATTGATTGATTTTATTGATTTTTAGATTACTTCAAACATTCCCAAGTGGTTGGTTACATCGAAAAGACCAGAATGTGGCAAGCTTCAATTGGTTTTGTTTAGTATGCAAAAATCCTGTATCGTAATCTTTGAAATTATTTAACAAACATTCAACTGTATTTGAAATTTATGAATACATATTTTCGTTTTGAAGGTTGTGGATGATTTTGTCTTTGTTCTAATAGGTCCAAGAGCATAGAAGGTGCATATTGTAAGTTTTGTTTGTTTGTTTGAATGGAGTTTAACGCCACTTTCAACAATCTTTCAGTTATATCGCGGCGGCTGGAGCACCTAACAATGGAATCCTGGTATTTCTCGCACCGGTACTACCATTACATCCTTTCCTAGCCTCCAGCTGCTATCCCACATAGGTCTACCATTATCGACCCATTGGTGAGAGACAAATAGTCGGAAAGGATGAGTGCCGCCGTCGGGGATCGAACCCGGTACCTCTAGATTGACAGTCTGACTGTAAGTTTTGGGTGTAAGAGTGATTTTCATATAGATGAAACATTTAGTACAAGAAGACACCCTAATACCTTGACATTTGTTAACCCTTGTTATGCTAGATAAAATCAACTACAGAAATGCACTACAATCAAAGGGCTAAAAGCACTCGAACCACTCATTATGGATAATTATTAATTTATCTTATAAACAATTATGCATTTAAAGGTTCAAGCAGGTGATGTAGACAAAGATAAGCTTGCACACATCTGTGCAGGCTGATCTTTGTCTATTCCTCCTGCAAAACAGGAATATTCCAGGTCCAGCATGACAAGGGTTGAGAGTGGACGAATCAGAAACTTTTTGCTTTAAAGATAATTGATCAGTTTCAGGTGCTCCAGACTTCCTGTACTGGCTTATGTATATATCGATTGCAAAACTGTTCTAAGTGTTTATACATTGTATAGACACTTAGAACAGTATTGCTATTAACCTTTGATATGATCTCTCAAGTGATTTATTTTTGGACAAGCTGATCTCAGCCAAGTCTCGAATAGGAAACAGCTTTAAAGAAAGTCTTGGCAAACTTAACAACTTCTGTGTTATAGATGAGGTCAAGATCAGTTTGTCTTAGAGACAATTGATTAACAGATTTTCCTCCAAAATCAACTATGTTTTGTACTTTTGAACTATATCTTGGAATCTCATGACTTAGGAAACCTAAAACATTGTGCACATGCACTTAACTGATGTCATTTAAAGAGTGATTCTACACATGTGCAAGACAAAGATATTGGTAAAGAAAATAGGGGTAGTAATGTGAGAAGAGGTCGCATCATATGCTGATCTTTATATCAAATAATACATATCCCACTATCAATCATATTAAGTTCAACCTCAAAAAAAAAACTTTTGAAAACACCACATCTGCCGTATTTTGCTTGTACATCAGCCAAAATTCACCATAGTACTAAATCCATTAATAAATGAAGGAGTTCTATGCTTTTGACAAACTTAATTCTAATATTTGACCTTGATATGTGACAATGACTCCCAAGCTATCTACAGAATTCTTTCATATGGCATAGCTATTCATAACTCAAAACCAAAATACCAAATTCTTTTGGAATCCACCCATAATGTCAGGATTTATTTCCCTGGATAAGCTCAGTTTTAAGTTTTGACCTTGATTTGTGGCCTTGACCTTGAAGCTAGCCAAGGAAGTCTTTCAGATGGCAAATCTGCTCATGATATAAAACATCTGTGTCAAATAATATTGAAATGCATCCATAAAAGTATGAGTTTACCCATTACCAGGCAACATAATTTTAGACTTTTCCAATTAACTAAGTTGCAGACAATAATTTAATTCCTCAGGAAAATATGTATTGCTTGAAAAAAATGCTTGTTAACCCATTTCCACACAATGACGCTTTAAAACGTCCCTCAATATGAAAGCTTTCGAAAACATTGTGAAGAATGAAGAAATTGCTTGTAACAAGCAATTTCTTCAATCTCCACAATGTTTTCTACCCAAAAAGATGAAGATTTTAAAGTTTTAATCAACTTTAAATTTTCGTCTGCAACTTCTTTGAATTTGGACTGGTCTAAAGTTTTATCATGTGGGAATGGGTTAAAAGAAATATCTTCAGTTTCCACAATGCTTACAAAGCTTTATTCTTCTGCAGGCATAAAGGGGCATAATGGCATTTGAAAGGATTAGGACAGAATCTTGACAAGGGAACTGACAATGCCAAAATATATCCCTCTGCCTATTGGAAGGGTAATAATCAGGAACAATAAAAAATTTCAGCTTTCAACCCTTTACCATACAACAAAATTCTAGACAAGGCAAAATTGAAAGATATCCTGTAGCCAACAATTTTAAGTTGATGAAACTAAAAAATATCTTTAAGGTAGAAAATAATCTGGGAGTTGAAAAATTGCTTGTTACAAGCAATTTTTTCATTGTCTAAAATGTTTTCCAAAGCTTTTTTTAGGGTCCTAAAATGGCAGGATTGCGGCAGGGTTAATTATTATTACTAGTCATATACATTCAAAAGGAAATATAACATTACACTAACATGATCTACTCTCTGTCTTACAAGTCCACTTGGTGGGCGGTCATCCTCTGGATCTCCAAGGATATTTTCAGTTGAACTTGCTAAGGATCGTGGGGAAAATGTGAGATCACTCTCCTTCAATTCTATTGCAGAATCACCGAAAATGTCGTCTCCATTATATTTAGCCATTTTTTCTTACCGTCAATTAATGTAAATCAGTTGTACAAAAGCTCAGCCTATTACAATGCCACTTAACTTGCTGTTTATGTTCCTCCTTCACTTGACACTAATGAATATGAAAATCTTAATCATTTCTTCCTTCCTCAAAGATTTTGTCAATAGTCTTGATTGTTACCATTTCTTTTCAAGATCACCATTTCTTAATGACAAATCAGGGAGCTAAAGTTACTCATATGCCACTCTTTCCACTGTTTCAGATTCAAACTACTGTTTTGCTTCAATCACTACTACAATGACAACAGTTCTTAAATCATTACCAAATGACAAAATTTTATTGAATGAAGTTGCAGACAATAATTCAACAATTATGAAATTTTTAATTTTTTCATCTTTCTTGGGAGGAAACATTGTAGATAATGAAGATAATGCTTATTATAATCAATTTCTTCGTTTTCCACAAAGTTTTCCAAAGCTTTTTTCCTTTGGGGCATCTAAAAGCGTCACTGAGTGGGAATGAGTTCACTGATCATTCCCACACAACAAAATTTCAGACAGGTCTAATTGAAATAAATTGCATAAGACATTTCAAAGACCAATTGAAATGAAAAAAAAATATCATACTGGTTAGAAAATATTGCAAAGGAGAAATTTTAGACCTGTCCAGTTTGAAAGAAGTTGCAGATGACAACTAAAAGTGGGCGCAATATGAAAAGTAACCAACGAACATGGTAGAAAATATTGTGGGAAAGGAAGAAATTGTTTGTAACAAGCAATTTCTTCTTTTCCCACAATGTTTTCTCAGGTATAAAATCACAGGGACGTAAAAACCAGTAATTGTACAGGAAGGGGTTAAGGTAAAAATAGTTGTAAAATAAAGCTGCATCAGTGTAGCAAGCTGTAGTTATGTTTGAGAGAGGAACAAAATACTTGACAAATGTCAATCACTTCAAATTTTGCAACCTCTTTCAAGAAGTAATATTCAGCACATTTTGGCTCCCACCCTAAAGTGGTCCAGTTATACAGAGTCAGCTATTTTGATTTATTCTTGATTGAAGAATATTCTAACCCATTCCCACCTTTTCCACGCCCCCTCCTGAAAAAAGCTTTGGTAAACCTAATGGGGAAAATGAAGAAATTTCTTGATGTAAGCAATTTCCTCATTATTCACAATGTTTTCTAACCTAAATGACAGGGATTTTTCGAGTTCTATCAATTTGAAATTGTCATCTGCAATTTCATTCAAATTTGAACAGTCTAAAATTTTGTCATTTTGTTAATTTAGTTGCAAACATATATAACAGTATCATTAGTAAAAATTAACACAACTATTCATAACATTTTTGCAGTATTGTTAACCCTTGTCATGCTAATCCTGAATATTCCTATTTAGACAACTAGTTGTGGCAGGTGTATAGACTAAGTTCAGCCTGCAGACGTGCAGCTTGATCCTAGTCTACTACACTACCAGCTTATTCATTTAGTGTTGAGGAAATATTTATACACAAAGTAGATCAAAATTTGACAAAAATTAAAAATTTTGTGAAGAAAGGATGGATATTTTGCATGACAAGGGTGATTATAATAAAAAAAATCCCATATAGCACAAACACAATCTTATGGTCTTAACACTCAATCTGAGTACAAATTTTGAGTTAAACAAAGACCTTGTTAGATATTCAATAGTCTGATAAAAAAAAAAACTGAGCCAAAGATAAAAGATGATACTTATTCAAAACATAACAGAATCAACCCTTTTCCCTTACCCCTGAATTCAGGCGACTGTAAGAATATAATCTTGGATCTTTCCTTTTCAAAGAAAAAAAACTCTTTCTGTCTCTCTCTCTCCTTCCTCAAAATCTGTATCTGTCACTCTATCTCTCTCTTCAACACACATACAGAAAACTAAATGATATAGCACATGTCATTTTCATCAGGACCATTCTTAACCAATTACTAGGCTGCAAAATGGAATAAGTTACAGACAACATTTCAAAGTGGTTCAAATTAAAACATGAGAAAGAAGCAATAAATGTTTGTAGCCACCATTTTCTCTTTTTTCAACAATTATTTCTTTCATTTTATTCTTCAGATGTGTAAAAATGAGAGATTTTGTGGTAACTGGTTTCACTCATTCACATACAATCCAACTTTTTTATGCCCCTCAAGAAAAAAGTTTTCGAAAACATTGTGGCAAATGACTAAATTGCTTGTGACAAGCAATTTCTTCATTTTCCTCAATATTTTCTACAAAAAAAGAAAATAGTTTTTAATATTTGGTCAACTTGAATTTGTTGTCTTTGAATTTGGACCAGTCTAAAATTTTGTAGAGTGGGAATGTGTTAAAGAATCAATGACAGAATTATCATTCTAGTTTTCTCCAGCCTATAATTAAGCCTTTAATCTCCATATACATTGTGCCTCCACTTCATATATTTTCACCCATTCAAAGTACGAGTGTCATTAATTGAATGAATGAAGACGTCAGTTTTTATAATGTACTTGAATGATAAATAGATTGAAAAAATCAAAATGATTGTAACTTGATTATAACCACATAATCTTGTATCAACAAACTTACAAACCAAATATAAACAAGAGGACCATGATGGTCCTAGATCGCTCACCTGAACTGTCTGCTGCTAAAAAATGCAATTAGAGACATTAATAACTTTAATCAGTTTCATGAAGATAGAGGCAAAACTGTGACTTCTTTATTGCAAACAAAGAAATTGTCATTATGGCCCCATTTCCTGTGTTATCCTATAGAACCTTCTCATAATCTATAAGGTTTATCTTTATTACCTTACAAGTATCCTGACCAAGTAACATGACAATTGAGCCAAAATGATGACCTCTAGAGCATTAACAAAGAAATTGTCATTAAGGCCCCTTTTCCTGTGTTTTCCAAAAGTGACTTCCTATAATCATTAGGGTTCATCTCTATGACCTAATAATTATTCTGGCAAAGTCTCTAGAGTGTAAACAAAGAAATTGTCATTAAGGCCCCTTTCACTGTGCTTTCCAAAAGAACCTTCCCATAATCAATAGGCTTCATCCTCATGCCCTAATTATTCTGGCCTAGTTTCATGAAGATTGAGCATAAATTGTGGCCTGTAGACATTAAACAAAGAAATTGTCATTAAGGCCCCTATTCCTGTGTTTTCCAGTAGAACCTTTCCATAATCAACAGGGTTAATCCTTATGATCTAACAATTATTCTGACCAAGTAAGTTTCATGAAGATTGGGCCAAAATTGTGGCCTATAGAGTGTAAACAAAGAAATTGTCATTAAGGCACCTTTTCCTGTGTCTTCCAAAAGATCCTTCTTATAATTATTAGGGTTCATCTCTATGACCTAATAATTATTCTGGCAAAGTTTCATGAAGATAGAGCCATATTTGTGGCCTCTAGAGTGTAAACAAAGAAATTGTCATTAAGGCCCCTTTTCCTGTGTTTTCAAATAGAACCCTCCCATAATCAATAGGGTTCATCCTCATGACCTAACAATTATTCTGACCAAGTTTCAAGAAGATTGGGTCAAAACTGTGGCCTCTAGATAGTAAACACTTCAATTGTTGACGACGCACGACAGACGACAGACATTCAACAATCACAAAAGCTCACCATGAGCACGTTGTGCTCAGGTGAGCTAAAAACATTGTGATAACTGGAGAGATTTATCCCTTTCTCATAATATTTTCTATCTTACATGGCTTTGTACTTTTCAGTTTAAAAACACTTAGTACTGATGAGTGCAATCTCTTCCGATATGGACCAGTCTAATATTTTGTTGTCTTATGACATTTATCTTAAATTGACTTTAAATTAAGGAAAGGAATACAAAGAAGAAATAGATGATTTTTTTCTCACGAAGTGAACTTAATTTTAACCCCTGTCATGCTGAATAAAATCTTTCTTCAGAATTGCATTTGAATCATAGGGCAGAAAGAGCTGAAGGTCAAAATCAAAATTAGTAATACACAACCTTGACTTGAAAGGGACACACAGCTTGTGTAGACTGATTTCAGACTGCACTGATCTTTGTTTCTACCTCCTGCCAAAACAGGAATATTCCAAATGATGTTTAACTCGATTACCAGACAACAAAATTAAAAGCTGGTCTAAGTTAAAAGAAAATGCAGATGAATATGTTTGATAGAATTTTAAAAATCTTTTTCTTTTGGACTAGAGAACATTTGAAATTAAAAAATTTAAAAGCCAAATAGGGTAGAAAATAGTGTGACAAAATGAACAAGAGGGTCATGAGACCCTAGACTGCTCATCTGAGTTCTGCAGGTCTTATTTGTGAAGAGAAAAGCATAACTAAGGCTTGTAAAATTTGTTAATATTGATCAAGTTATTATTGAGCCCCCCTCAATATTTTAGATGAAAAATCTCATTTTCAAAAAGGTTCATCCTTGTGACCTTTAGATTCTAACCAAGATTCAACAAGATTGGGTCAAAATTGTGATCCTAGAGAGTACACACACACACACCGTGCCATTAAAGCCCCTTGAATCTTCCCAACATAAATATAGTTCATTCTTATGACCTTACAATCCTTCTGATCAAGTTTCATCAAGATAAAGCCAAAATTGTGGCCCTTAGAGGGTAGGCAAAGAAATTGTCATGAAATCCCCTTTTGCTGTGTTTTCCATCAGAACTTTCCCATTTTTGACAGGTTCATCCTTATGACCTAATCCTTATTCTGATTAAGTTTCATCAAGATTGCAATCGTCAATCATGGGATGTCATGGGTTTGATCCCCGGCAGGGGTACATATACTTTCCGACATTTGTTTGTCACCAATGGGTGGATAATTGTAAACCTAAGTGGGATAGCAGCTGGAGGCTAGGAAAGGATGTAGTGGTAGTACTGTTGTGAGAAATACCAGCAATCCATTGTTATGTGCTCTAACCATAAAATTGTTGACACCACACAACAGATGACAGAAAGTCAAGTATCACATTGTGCTCAGGTGAGCTAATAATAGTATATTCAAGCATTTCTACCATTCTCACAACGTTTACTCTAACGTAATTTTTCAGGGACAGAAAAAATCAGAATTGTGTCGGAATAGGTTAATTTAAGGAATATTTGAGAAATATTTCAGCCAACCTTATAACACCCAGGTGTAAAGGTCATTGTAACACTAAGCCTATATTGAAGCAAGTACAATTGACCAAAACAAGGTACTTTATTCTGCAAATATACACCCATAAATTCGATCATTTAAGGCATTATTGTTTTCAACAATGATCAATATTTATCGCCAATATTTATTTGATACACAGTGAATGTTTGCGCATGAAGGCAAATATTTGTCTTTCAAAACTACTATGGGAAATTTGACGTAGGAAAAAGTGCCAAGATAGTGCAAGAAATTTCAAAAAGTTTAAATATAACATCAGCTTGGTTTAAATCTATAATCATCAAAGATGTAAATGTATTGGCAACATTTTTGATCATTTAAGACTAGTGAAACTGAATGAAATTTTGAAATGGAATCAAAATCATTATGGTTTAACCCTTTCCTGGACAAACCAGGGATTTTACATCCCTGTGATTTTATACAAGCAATTTCTTCTTTTCCCACAATATTTTCTACCACATAGGATGGCTTCATTTCAAATTGCATACACTTTTCATTGTCGTCTGCAACATCTTTCAATTTGGACTAGTCTAAAATATCTAAAAATGGGAAAGGGTTAAAGTACAGAATCAAGTCAGTTTATAATTATTTTAAAAAGCTGCCTATAATCAAATCCCACACAATTCCTCTTTATTATTTCCCTCAAGAAAAGGCTTCAGAAAATATTAAGGATAATGAAGATATCGCTTATTACAAGGCTCAAAGAAAAACAAAAACCTATGGTACATCCCCATTTTTCACGACATTCAGGTGGTCATATAAAATATTATCATGTATGATTGGTCAGTTTTATGATACTGATTGGTACCATAAATAGTTCAGGTGCTTCTTATTTAATCCATTACCAGATGACTAATTTTAGACTAGTCCATACTGAGAGGAGTCAAAGATGACAATTTTAAGTTTAATGAAATCATAGGTACTTTTAACTTACTGGGTAGAAAGCAAGCAATTTCTTCATTTTACACAATGTTTTCTCTCTTTTTTTTCTTGAGGGGCGTCAGATAGTATGATTAAATAAGAATGGGTAAACCTATTGCCAGAGGACTGAAATTTCAGGCTAGACCAAATTCAATGAAGTTGTAGGGGACAATTTTAAGGCTATGAATTTTACTGTATCTGTCTTTTGGAGTAGAAGAATAATTGGGAAAATGAAAAAAATGCTTCAAATTGATAATTCCTTCATTTCCCACACTATTTTTCTATAACTCCTCTTCTGAGGGTTATATGGGAATGGGTTAATGTCAGTTTGTTTCCCAAACATTGTACCTACAATATACAGGTATTTCAAGTTGTTGAAATGATAATAAACAAAAAAAAATTCCTTCTTATTTGAAAAAGGCCTTTAGTGTTTCAGAACTTTATTTCAAACAAGAGCTATGAGTTTTTCAATGTTTCTGTTTTGCAAAACTAGTCACTTGATTATTCCTTTTAACCATAATAATCCTTTTTAAATCTGCATTATTATATATCAAAACTTTAACATTGACGAACACTAATATTTTTTCATCATAACTAGCAAACAAAGTCACATGTTTAAGTTCCAGAAGCATAATTCACATACTAAAGAATTAATAGTTTTTCTGATTGGATCATCAATTATCTAATTGGTAAATGGGCCAATCAAAACCATTGTTTCATCTTATTGATCCAAAAATCATGATGATTATCTAATATAATAACTCACTAGCCATCAACAAATAGTGTTGATATCATGTTAATACATTCCTACACATTGACGCTTTTTGACGCCCGTGAGAAAAAAAGCTTTAGAAAAGTTTGAGGAAAAATGAAGAAATTGTTTGTTACAAGCAATTTCTTAATTATCCATGTTTTGTACCGCGAAAGACAAAGATTTTTTAAAATATATCATAAAATTCAAATTGTAATATGTAACTTCTTCGAATCTGGACCAGTGTAATATTTTGTTGTCTGGTAATGGGCAAATTCATTTCCAAAGGATCTATTACAGATAGACCCATTCCAACACAATCCTGCTTTCAATGACGCCCCTCAAGAAAAAAGTTCAGTAAAACATTGTATAAAATGAAGAAATGTCTATTCAAAAGCATTTTTTCAATTTTCCACAACCAATTCTAACCAGATAGTCAAAGATTTTTAAAATTTCATCAACTTGAAATTGTCGTCAACAATTTCTTTCAAACCTAGATATCTTAAACTTTTGTTATCTGGTAATAGTTTAAATTGATATGGCTGCATTTGTGTGGCTATACCATCCTGGTTTCTGACTTCAATCTATAGGTGTTACATGTGTTCTACTGCTGTTGCGCCAACATCATGAATGTGTTGATTATCACAATAAATTTTCATAGTGAATTTTCATAGATAGCTCTGCATATTATTACTGTGATGGAAATAAAATAGTATGTAATTCGGAGACAGAAATGAAACACTGCGTATCAGGATCTACACCATGGCACATGAGGTCCACAACCAAAGGAATGTTTATGTCATATGTCATGTGATCATGAGGTAAAAGGTTTGGAATGATTTCCAAAGAGTTGTCTCAATGATCAGGTTGTACCCAAAAGAGAACTGATTAATCCTTGTCATGCTGAATAAAACCTTCTACAGAATTACATCAAATTCAAAGGGATGAAGGCACTGGATGTACTAATTGTGACTTAATATTTGTCTAGAGAATTTATTGTATGACCAATTCTGGTTTAAAAGAGACAAGGAGGAGGTGTAGACAATGATCAGACTGCACATATGTGCAGGCTGATCTCTGTCTTTGTCTCCCGTTAAAGTAGAAATATTCCAGGTTCAGCATGACATGGGTTGCAATAATCATCCGAAAGCAGACTTATACATCATACTGTATCTTCTTTTGTTCATCAGAAGTTCCCTTTACCCTTTCCTGTACAAACCCAGGATTTTCTGAGTCACAAATATCTATAGCTCAAAGTAGAACTGTAATACCACAAATTGTTGATTACTTTCCAATAATTAAATTTACCTTAACATTTGTAGACAAAGGGACATAATCAATGTAGCCACCTTTATTACAGAAAATTGATGGAAAATTACACCAATGCCAACCCATACATAATTGAATTAGTTCAGAGGAGCCAAGAAAAAGTAAGTCAACTTATTTACAACCTAAAACTTTTGAAAGAAGAATAAGACATATTAACCCATTACCACACGACAAAATTTTAGACTGGTTTCAATTCAAAGGAGTTGAAGATGAAAACTAAAAGTTGGTGGAATGATGAAAATTTTGGTCTTTAGGGTAGAAAACATTGTGGACATTGGACAATTGTGTGAGTGGAGATTCATCAAAGTTAAATTGCGACCATGACCTTTGACTAGTGTGATCCCAAGCACTGACTTGGATCAAAAGTCACAATTGTGTAAGGTCATGTGGTCTTGTGTTAACCCATTCCATCACAGTGGAATTTTAGACCTGTCCAAATTGAAAGGAGCTGCAGACGACAATTTCAAGTTGATGGAATTTTTAATTTTTTCGTCACTGTGGATAGAAAACATTGTGGATAATGAAGAAATTGCTTGATCCAAGCAATTTCTTCATTTTCCACAATGTTTTCCAAAGCTTTTCCGTAGAGGGGCGTGAAAAGGAGGGATTGAGTGGGAATGGGTTAAATCACTTCTCATTCAGAGCAGAGAAACAGTTTTCAAGCTAAGTTCAATTGTGACATTTGGCCTATGTGACCTAAAAGTGATATTGCTTCTCCTTCAGTCTTGAGTATAATTTGTATCAAGGGCCTAGGTCAAATGGCCTTCAGGTCATAGCAAAGAATCTATTAACCCATTACCACACAACAAAAAATTGTAACAAGCAATTTCTTCATTCTTCTACAATATTTTTCAAGGCTTTTGGCTCCAGGGTCATAAAAATGTGATTATGTTGGAATGGCTTAACCCATTCCAACTCAATCCCTCCTTTTTATGCCCCTCAAGATAAAAACTTTGGAAAACATTGTGGAAAATGAAGAAATTGCTTGTATCAAGCAATTTCTTCATTATCCACAATGTTTTCTATCCAAAAAGACGAAAAAATTCCAAATTCCATCAACTTGAAATTGTCGTCTGCAGCTTCTCTCAATTTGGACCAGTCTAAAATTTTGCTGTGTTGGAATGAGTTAACTGAAATCAACTGTCTGAATTTTTTTGTATATGAATGTTCATTAATAATTCAAAGTAACAAAATATCTGGTAAATTTTCAGTTGTCATAAACTATTGTTCATACTTAAAAGTTATTTCATGGGCCATTTAAATTATGAGGCAATAAATATGAATAATACATATCAATATGGAGGTTGGGTTGCCCCAGTACATTTTGTAAAGTCATCAAAAATGTTCTCCTTGATAATGATGATGATGACTGTAAGAGCAGCCCTATTATCATGCTTATTTTAGGTAGAATTTACCCATTCCCACATAATCCTGCCTTTTTTCACCCATCATGGAGAAAACTTGGGAAAAAACTGTGGAAGATAAAGAAATTGTTTTCTGCTTTTGATAAGCAATTTTTCCAGTCCAAACTAAAAGAAGTTAAATTTAACAATTTCAATTTCATGAAAGTTTAAAAACCTTGTCTTTCTGGGTCAAAAACATTGTGCAAAATGAAGAAAACATTGCTATAGGCAATCTCTGCATTTTCAACAATATTTTTACACCCTTTTTTCCAAAGGAGCGTAAAAAGTGTTAATGTTTTTATGCCAATAAGGTAATTAAAAACAATCTAAATCATTCATCTTAAGTATTCTAATAACATATGCATTCCTTTTGTTAGGCATTGTTGGTTCAAACTGCAGCTAGGCTAATATTTTTCAGACATTTGACTAAAGTCATTTGTGTCTCAAAAATTAGCTAATGATAATGTAGTGTGCTGAAGTTAAATGAGCAGCTGCTGGATTGGATTGAAAATTGCTGTTGATGTACTGGTTGAGAAACAACAGGAAGTCATGGTTAGGGTGCACCAGCTGCCTAGTTTTATATTGTTGAAATTAATGTTGACCTTTTCTTGCTTTTCAAAATCTTAGTCTGGTCAAAATCGAAAGAGGTTGCAGACAAGAATGAAAATCGGATGCTATTTGAAATGAAACCATCCAGTGTAGTAGAAACTTGTGGAAAAAGGGAAAATTGCTTGGCTGAAAGCAATTTCTCCATTTTCCACTTATTTTCTCAGGTATAAAATCACAGCAACATAAAAACCCTGGTTTTACAGGAAACAATTGAACACCATACAAACAATCAAATCAATTACTTGCTTAAAAACTTCTAACATATTGACCCCTTTTCTTGTGACGATAGTAAGATATATAAATTTTAACCAATTGGCAAAATTTATTTGCTATATCAGGCAGTAGTTTTTATGTCTATTGTTCACCTAATTTAATAACTCTAAAATTACATTGACCAACACAATAAAAGACCTATCCTTTTACATTCAATGAAATACAAGTAATTAAAAGGAACAATTAAAGTAGTCAAAATCATTGAGTTGGATCATTGAGTACTTTGGCAGAAAACTTCACTGTCAAATACACATTCACTTTGATCTGCGGGTTTATGCCATTCTTCCATTACCATTTTTAGGCCTCTAGGTAAAAAGCTTTTGAAAATATTGTGGACAAGAGGTTTGTAGAGTGGTGCATATAAGCCCAAAGGGGCTTGACAGTGTAAAATATATTTTCCAATATTTTTTTCATTATTGTTAGGGGTGTTGAGAGTAAAACCCAAAACATTTCTTGTACCTAACATAACCTCCAATATTAGCTAGTTCATCTGTGGTGTAGATTCCCACTCATAAAATGATTAATTGATTGGGGTTTAAAGCCACTTTCAACAGTATTTCAGTCATATGGCGGCGGCTGGAGCAGCTAGCAATGGATTCCTGGTATTTCTCACACCAGTACATCCTTTCCTAGCTTCCAGCTGCTATCCCACTTAGGTTTACGATTATTCACCCATTGTTGAGAGACAAATGTCGGAAAGGATATGTGCCGCCGCAGGGGATCAAACCCATGACACCACATGATTGAAGATTACCAGTCTGACACACTACCAACTGGGCAATGACGGCAGCCCCATTCATAAAAAAGATTTCTCTAGGTCAAGGGCAGATAAATTCTGGGACCAATGGACCTAAAAAAATCTAATACACAATAAGACAACATTTAGATTTACTTTAGGTAATTTAACCCTTGTCATCCTGAGCCCAGAATATTCCTGTTTTTGCATGAGGTATAGACAAAGATCAACCTGCACATAAGTGCAGTCTGATCTTCATTTACACCACCTGCTTGTCCCTTTTCAGTCTGGGTTGTTCATGGTATTTTGATTTTTATGCTATTTTGAAAAAGGGTTTTATTCAGTATGACTACGGTTAGATTCTGATATGATCTGCAGGATTAATGTCAAAATGAAAAATTATAAATACAGTAATTTACACTATTTTGCCAAATCAAGGACAGGTACTAGCAAATCCACTGGAGGGATCTAAATAATGGTATCCTGCACAAAAAGACATCATAGAGATTCATTGTGGAAAGTTTCAGTTCATTCCAATTGAAACTGTAGTAGGTGCAAAGTGCTTTTTGAGCTATTTGGCTAAATCAAGGACAGATAATTTCAACATCACTTGAGGGAACAAAATAAAGACAATCCAATTGACAAATAGACATCATTTTGTAGAAAGTTTCAGTTCATTCCCATTGAAGTTGTAGGAGGATTTGCACCCACAAACATGTGATTTTTAACCCTTCTCATGCCGACCCGAAATATTCCTGTTTGGGCAAGAGGTATAGACAAAGATCAGCCTGCACATATGATTTCAGTCCTTTGATTTTGGTGCATTTCTAAACAGAATTTTTATTCAGCATGACAAGGATTAAGATAATTTGCTAAGTTAAGGGCAGATAATTCCAAACCCCTTGAGGTATCAAAACAACAAGATATCATAGATTCATTGTGGAAAGTTTAAGTACATTCCAAATGAAACTACAGAGTTAAAGTCACAAAAAGATATTTTCTTAAGATATTTTTCTGTCAAGGGCAAATAATTCCACAACTGATTGAGGTATTCAAATAAAATGGTCTTATGTACAACTAGACATCATAGTGATTAACTGTGGTAAGTTTCAGGTCATTGTGATCGAAACTATCGGAGAGTCACATAATTATGTGGCAGTGCACACAAAAAGGGCTAAAGGATGGCCAGATGGCAGGACAGATGGAAGGACATTTAGGGCTCTAGCAAGATAAGACCCTTTGGTTGTATAGAAATTAAAAAATTGCTTGTCAAAAGCAAATTCTTCATTAACCACAATGTTTTCAAGATTTTGAAATTTCAGCAACTAATAATAGACCTTTTCACGGTCTCAAAGCGCATGCGTCAAATCGAATCTCGTTAAAGGCGATATTTACCCGAGACTTTGTCACGTGATCGATTGCGGGGAGTCGATAATTTATCACTATATATTCCTATATAAATTGTCTATTTTGAACGAGCAAAAATAAAGGTTAAAAATCAAAATTTTGGTGCAAAAAGGGTTTCAATATGCGGGCAGATATATGCAGACTAGTTGTAGCGAGTAATATTGATGATATTATCGTGTATTAGTAACACAATTAAGTTTGAAACGACCTGGTGTCTAGGCCATATGAAACATTACGTACCTCGAGTTTTGAGAAAATTACCCTTTCATACAATAATATCTCCTACGAAATAAGATATTTTGGACATATTTTTAACTCCCCCCCCCCCTCACACACATACAAGGAAGGAAAAGTTAATAGTTCTAGTTTGACAATCGACGCAAACACTGAATGATTACGTTGATGAATGGAAAATCCTGCCTTGCAGTATACGGACAAGTGTCAAACATCTTGACAGATATAATATTGACTAAAATAACATTCCAATATTAATCCATTCCCAATGAATGAATTTTTTGACTGGTCCAAAAAGAGCTGCAGACGACATTTTTGAGCTAATGGAATTTTAATTGTTTATTTATTTTCTTTTTTTCCTTATGGGACAGGAAAAATGATGTTGTTACTGAAGAAATTACTTTATCCAAGCAATTTCCTCATTTTCCACAATGTTTTCATATGCTTCTTCTCAAATTGACATTCGCAGCGTTCTGGTAATAGAAGTGTTTGAGGAAAGGAGAAAATATATTCTTTGATTTATATAATCTGCTTTTCGTCTAGATATGCCATATACCGATTAAAAAGTGTATATGGAAATTCAAAATTGAGAGCACTATATATTAACGAAAAAAGGATTATTACAGAAATCATAATAGTATGATGACGATGTTAATAGTGCGAAGAAAAGAATGAAAAATAGAAATAATCAAATGTAATGATTATAATGGAGTGCTGTTCGGTAAACAGTCTTGATGTAAAGGGTTCCCTTTGGTATATCACATATCTATATGGTGTTATGTGTAGACGGCAACATGTCACCAAGCATCCAATAAACAACACCGCACACTCTTTATGTATATTAGTAAAATTTAGTAATTGATGAAACAAATTTGTCTTTTTATGCTTCAACCGATATGCCGCCAAGTACTGGGCCCTGATCGACGAATCAAAGAATCCGACCAGACGTCGTTTTCAATCGGCACGGGAATATTATTGCATGGTGTTTATTTATTTATCGTTATCATTTCAATCTTTTACCAAAATAAAAATAAATTGAATACGCTCAACAACTTTGAGTGGATACTTTTTGCTGTGGTATATATATTATCCTTATAAGATGGGTGGAAATGACAATTGTTGCGGGGCAGATTGTAGATCGACAAGGCATAACTCTAATATATCCTTCCATAGAATTCCGAAGAAACCGGAGTCTAGAAGAAAACTATAGACAAAGGCAACTGGAAGAGTCCTCCATGGAAGAAATAAATTTGCACCAACGAATAATTCTTTATTTTGTGGTCAACATTTTGTGAATGGGAAGAGAAGTGATGATCCAACGTCTGTGGACTTTATACCGACAATGAATCTCCTGGTGACTTTGCCAGTAACATTGAGGCAAAAGAGAGCTACTGTTTCCAGTATGAAATCGTCCAAATATGACGGAGCAGTAGAAACCCTTGTGAAAGAAAACTGTAGCGTGTGTTACACCAAGAAACGCGTTTTGTTGCCAGAAATTGATCTTAGAAATGTGCAGAACGAAGTTCAGATTTCACATGAGCGGTCAGATGAAATGACAGAATGCGAAATGCTGCATTGCCAAATCCCCTGCGAGGTACGATTTCAATTAAAATCTAACGTAAGTTTGGTAGGATTTTCCCTGGTATGAAACAAGGACACGGGAACTGATTAAATACAAGCTGGTATTTTCCTCAGTTTTTTCAATGTGGAATCCCTCTTCAAATTATTTAAACACCTTCAACGAGTTGTAGGCCCGGACGCTTTCGTTGTCAAATGATTTGTCCCGCGATATTTTTTTTAATTTTGATATGTCAAAGGCCGGAACATTTTTCAAACCATTTTCCCACCTATTGTTCGGATTTGTAAACACTGACTTCACAAAAAGAAACTTGTTTTCTGACATTTTAACACTGTTAAAGTTCAGGGTCGTATCGAGCCTTCTTATTTTCTATTGAGTTTTTCAAACCGGAAGTAAAAACTCCCCGCAACGGGAAAATGTTGTTGTTGTTATTTTTTGAAAGCGTCTAACGGATGTAGACTTTTTAGTCATCTGGCGCTTTGCGTGAAAAGGTCTATTGCAAGCTGCTCTATAAAGTTCATATAGGTGTTATGACAAACTAAAAAATGGCAGGCCAGGAATAAAATTGCTTAGTCTGAAGCAGGCAACAAACAATTTAATTTAACCATAGAAACTACATTGACATGTCACTTTGTCATCTAATATCAGCAGATCGAATCATTTCAAAAGTCAACAAAAAATCATGCATTGATGCTTTTGACCAAGTAGCCATACAAAGCAAAGATTATTTTGAAATTAGAAAATTAATCTGTGATTTAACATCATGGCAAAATTTGACAAAAACTAGACATTGTTGCAAAGCGGACTAATACCCCCAAACAGGGCTTGTCAATATACAAGTGCTATCTGCAAAAGGGCCATAACAAAAAATGGACTTTTTTAATAAAAGGGCCATAAATCCATCAAAAATCAATGGACCATTACCTAAAAAAGGATATGCACATGTTTGACTTATACCGAGTGTTTCTGTAAAATTTGAATCAAATCCGTCGAAAGGTTGCTGAGAAATTGAGCGGACATGATTTTCACCAAAGGGCCATAACTCCATCAAAAATCAATGGACCGTAACCAAAATAAAATATGCACATCTCAGCTTGATACTGATTATATCAGTGAAGTTTGAATCAAATCCGTCCAATGGTTGCCCAGAAATGGAGTGGACATGAAAAAGCTACAGACGGACGGACGGACCAACGGACAAACCGACAAGCCGACTCCTATATACCCCCCTAACAAAGTTAGGCATAATAAAGGCAGCAATGTACACACAAGAAATGTATATTGTCTTTCTCAATTTAATAATGCTTGAAAGAAATCAATTTTCAGTATGTACCTTTGATTATTCTGACATTAGAATATCAACTCATGTCATTTAATCTAAAAATGTAACCTTTCATGAATAGCAAGTAGCGCAGCCTTGTAACTAACGTGATAACCACCTACCTCGGACAGTGGCACCCGTCTTGATGGCTGAAACCGAGGACCAGCCCTTGGAAAACTGTGTCTGGAACTCATCTCTTAAAATGTTTCCATAAAAATTCCCTACTTTCAGAATTAAGCTCAAGTTTTAAGCACAAGTGACAGATTTATAGAAAACAGGCACACTTAAATATTCAATGACCAGTGGAATGAGTTTGTAATATAATCAGGCACTGCTGACTTTAGAACAATAAGATTAAAACTTACCCTGCCAAATTTCCCTTTAGTCTATGCAAAATTTAAATTGCTTTCAATGCAATTTGTTATGATAATGGGAGTCACCTTTTAAGAAGAAAGTACGCAGCGTCAACAGTAAAAGCATCTCTTTGAGGAAGAGGGGGTGTTACTAAATGAATCATTCTGCTCCTTTGAGGTATTATGAATTTATCTCTTTTTTTTTTTTAAGATAATGGTATGGTCAGAGATATACAACTGCAACATAACAATTGATTGATTGAATGGGGTTTAACGCCGCTTTTAACAGTATTTCAGTCATATCGCGGCGGCTGGAGCACCTAACAGTGGATTCCTGGTATTTCTCACACCAGTACTACCACTACATCCTTTCCTAGCCTCCAGCTGCTATCCCACTTAGGTTTACGATTATCCACCCATTGGTGAGAGACAATTGTCGGAAAGAATATTTGCCGCCGCCGGGGATCGAACCCATGACACCCATGCTTAAAGATTAGGAGTCTGGCGCGCTACCGACTGCGCTATGGCGGCGGCCCGCAACATAACAAATCCATGAATGACAGAAATAGGTTATAGATTGTATCTGAAGAATTCTTCTTAATTTAGACCAATTGTAAACAATGTATCTCAGATGAGTTTTAACCCTTGTTATACTGAATAGAATCCTTGATGAAATTACATTAAACAAAGGGATGAAAGCACAGAAAACACAAACTTTAAGTTAATGATAATTTTGAAAATTCATCTTAAAAACAAATTTAGCTTTAAAGGAAAAAAATAGGAGTTCTAGACAAAGATCAGATGTGCTTGCTGATCTGTGTCTAGACCGTCTGACAAAATAGGATAAAATAAAGATCATTCTATTGCCACACATTTTGCTTGACACAATGTTTGATTATACTTGCGACCCACTCATGCCAACAGACAGATGAACAAATATACAATATGAATGTTTTATTTTCATATGTTAACTAGAAAATGTCATAATTGCAATTACCACCAGATGACATCATTTAAATATAATCAAACCTGAAAGAGAATGTAGATAACTTTCATAGTGTATCTAAATTAGAAATTGTTTAAGAGTCAAATTGGTTTGAAAATATTGTGAGTGACAGAGAAACAAATCTTTTCCCTAGCTATATTTCCATTATTTGGTAAGGGGTTAAACAGTACCAGAACTATTTGTAAAGTTTTAAATCAAACAAGTTCCTAGCATTTATTGGCAAATATATCAATTATTACAAATATATTTACTACATTGTACAAAATGTACATTCATTGCATTTTGTATGTGCATACAAAAAGGTTTTATTGTTAAAAATTAAAGCAAATATAGGATTTTAAATGTGGTTATAATGTTTAAAGGTCTACAATTTTAAAAGGCTCAGTGAAGCAAACAGAGAGGAACAATAGAGAATTGTGCATAAAAAAATCATATCTGTAATCATTATAATTTTTAAAGTTAGTAGCCTTCTTTATTCATTTATTTTTAATTTATCTATATATTTGTAATCAATCAAAAGAAAGGGCTATATACCCACAGGAAGAGCTGACCTATCTAGCCAGGTCAGAACTTGCTGACTCTCATTCCTGGGATGATTGACCAATTAAATAACCTTTCTCAACTCATTACCCCGACAAAAGAATTTTGGACTGTTCCAAATTCAAAGTCATTGCTTACAACAATATCAAAATCTGTTGTCTTCGGGGGGTAGAAAACATAATCGATAATGAAGAAATTGCTTACAACAAGGAAATATATTCATTTCCCACTATGTTTTCCCAAAACCTTTTCCTTGACAGTTATAAAAAGCAGGATTGTGTCAGAATGGGTCACTGGTATTTAATTTTGATAATTTGTTAACATTTATACGAAATTACTGACTACTTCTAACATGTTTTAGTGCCCAAGATTATTCCCTCTGGCAAAGCAAACTATCTCCTTAACATACTATCTCAACTTTATAAGACCCTGGAATGTCAAATCAAAAGAAAACATTCCAAGAAAAGGAGAAATTGCATCTTATTCATCAAAGTATGTACAGCTAAAAGCTTGTTGAAATACCTTCAACAAGGGCTGAATAAAATTCTTTATGAGATTGAAGGGTCCCAAAGCAATAAGCCACATTTAATCAGCTTTAATCCCTGACGGGATATTTAAGTTAAACAATTTATGCTATAAAACTCACAGGTTATTAAATGATGTCAAGAAGGTTGGAAGTGCACTAAGTTTCCCCTTGTTATAGTTCTGACGGTATTCAATACTCAGGTGGCAAAGCAATCAATGGATGTCAGTCAAAAAATTTATGGACCAATCAAATAATACATTTTGACCAGAAATGAACTTTGAACTCTGTCAATAAGCTATATATTTATTCAAAATGTGGTTATGACATTTGGGTCACAAAACAAGCAGTCTTATTTTGTTACATGTTACTGATCATAATTTTCATAAAATAATGCCATTTAACCCATTCCCACACGAAAAATTTAGACCTGTCAAACTCAAAGTAGTTGCTGACGACAAATTCAAGTTTCATCTTTGTCTCGTTTAAATTGTTTTTAAAGCTTAAGGCTTAAACTTATTTATGGAGGGGTGTGATATCATGGTGAGAAAGAGCCTTAGAGCCCATAACCCATTACCAGACGACAAAATTTTAGACTGGTCCAAATTGAAAGAAGTTGCAGATGACAATTTAAAGTTTATGAAATTTTGGATTGTTTCAAATTTCTGGGAAGAAAATATTGTGGAAAATGAAGAAATTGCTTGTAACAAGCAATTTCTTCATTTTCCACAATGTTTTCAAAAGCTCTTTTTCATGGGGGCGTCAAAAAGCATCACTGAGTGGGAATGGGTTAACCCATAACCAGACTGCAAAATTTAAGACCAGTCATTTTTGAAGAAGTTGCAGATGACATTCCAAGAGGGCAAAAATTGGAAGATAGTGGCTGAATGGGGTAGAAAAATTGTGATAAGAAGAAATATTGCTTTCTTCGAAGTGCTTTCTACAACTATATTTCTTCAAAGTGTAAAAGACTGAGGTTCTGTGCTAGTAGGTTAGCTCTTTACCACACAACAGAATTTTAGACTGGTCAAAATTCAAAGAAGTTGCAAAAAATAATTTTAGATAAATGAATCTTACATTCATTTTTCTTTTTGGATAATAAACAAAGGGGACAATGAACAAGCAATTTCTTCCTCTTCCACAATGTCGTTTGCTAGAGGGGTGTTAAAAAAGCAGAATTGTATGGGAATGGGTCAAACCATAATAATATAACCAATTTGAACACAAAAAGTATATTATATTTGGCTCAACCTTTAATTTTGCAACCAAATTGACTTTTACTAGTAAGAAGTATATGAGGAAATGTAATCATAGCATGTTTTTACATGCTTGAATTTTCCCACCAAAAAAGAAATTGTATTTTGGATAGCAGTTGTTTCCCTTGAATTGGGTTTTTTTGTTTTTTTTTTTGAGATTTTGAGAACTTTCAGATTTGAGGGGTATTATTGGTAAACCTAATCATTTCTTTCAATTTCTTTAAATTTGGAACCATCTATAATTTTGTTACCTGTTAACTCTTTCCTGTTCAATCCCTGGTTTTTATGTCCAAGTGATTTAACAATTGAGAAAACATGGTAAAAAGTATGAAATTGTTTGTGACAAGCAGTTTCTTCTTTTCCCACAATATTTTCTACCCTCTAGGCTAGTTACTTTTCAAATTGCTTTTAATCATCATCTGCAACTCCTTTCAAATTGGACAAGGCTAAAATTTTGAAAAACAGGAAAGCAATTTCTTGATTCTACACAATGTTTTCTACCAAGAAAGTTGAAAAAATCTAAAATTTCATAAACTTTAAGTTATCGTCTGTAACTCCTTTAAAATTGGGCCAATCTAAAATTTTGTTGTGTGGGAATAGGTTAAAAGTCTCAGATATCTCATACAGCGGAGTTCAGACGATCTCTTACCATAAATAAAGTGTTCACAAGGTGATAATTCAATGAATCCATTATGAATGAATTAATTACACAAAAAGTTAATTATCCACTTACATCAAAGGTCATCTTGACTTCATGCTCAAGATTGGAATACACCATTACAAGAAGCAGTATATAATTTGTCAGAATTGATTGAAGTTTCATACTGATGAGATTTGAAAAATATGGACCAATCAGGGGTCTCATTTTCCTATTTCTGGGGTTTGAAATTAGAATAATTCTGCAGATTCTCATTGCTCCTTTTGAAAATGTGTAGAAAGACCCCTGACCATATAAGGTATGAAACATTGCAAGTAAAGGAGAAACTATGTATTAACACTGATATTATATTCTTCAAAGGTATCAAAACAAGGAATTGTTTGGTACTTGTATAAGCAAGCAAGACACTGAGTTTTCCTGACTCCTGTTGAGAACGTGTAGAAAGACCCCTGACCATATTAGGTATGAAACATTGCATGTGAAGGAGAAACTATGTATTAACACTGATATTATATTCCTCAAAGGTATCAAAACAAGGAATTGTTTGGTACTTGTATAAGGAAGCAAGACGCTGAATTCAGCATCTATACTGAACATTCATAAAACCAATCCCACACAATCCCTCCTCTTAACACCCCTAAAGAAAAAAGCTTTGGAAAACATTATGGAAAATGAAGAGTTTGCTTGTATCAAGCAATTTCTTCATTATCCACAATGTTTTCTATCCCAGATGTTGAAAAAAGATTAAAAAAATAAAATTTGATCAAATTGAATTTGCCGTCTGCAATTAGGATGAGTCTAAAATTTTGTTGTGTGGGAATGGGTTGTTAAACCAGTGAGATTTCCTGAAATGTTTGTATTTCATCCAAGGTAAGTTCCTAACAACAAGGTAATCTCTGGATAGAATGATATTTGGCTTTTTGATTTCCATTACGATCAAGATTGATTGATTAAACAATATTTAAGTTATATTGCAGAGGCTGGAGCACCTAACCATGGATTCCTGAAATTTCTCACACCAGTAGTACCACTACATCCTTTCTGAGCCTCAAGCTGCTCATCCCACTTCTATTATGAAAACAAGCTGTATCATAGCATTATTCTGACAAAAATATATTTAGTGTTTACATGTAACAGTTAACACACAAAGAGTTTTTATAAAGCTTCAATCAAAACGATTCAATCAATTGACAAATCTAGATATTTGAAACAATATTTATTTTTCAGCATGTGAAAAAACATAAAGAAAATGTAAAAAAAAAATTGCCAAAATAAATATGGATAATCCCGGGTATGTACAGGAGCAAAAGTTATCGAAATATTATCTACCTGTTCAAACAACATTTATCCTTTCAAGCAGTATTGAGAATCACAGATGTCAGTTATCTTATGTCCCCGAGAGACAAATCTACTCACGTCAACCTTACAGACCTCTCAAAACATCTAAATGACATTGATCATGTGTTAATGTGATTTGATCTGATTACTGTAACAAGCTTCTTTGACACTGGGGATTCTTTCACGATAAACATACTACAGGGAATTTGGGGGGGGGGGGCATTCAATTCATTGCAACTTAGTATTTCATTTTTAACCTGTTCCTGTTCAATTGCTGGTTTTTATGTCTCTGCGTTTTTATACATTGGAAAACATTGTTGAAAAAGTAGGAATTGCTTGTTACAAGCAATTTCTACTTTTTCCACAATATTTTGTACCCTGCTGAATGATTATTTTTCAAATATAATCAACTTTAGATTGTCGTCTGCAAAACCTTTGAAATTAGACAAGTCTAAAATTTTGTAAAACAGGAAAGGGTTGACCCGTGTCATACTGACCCTAGAATATTCCAGCTTTTGTAGGCATAGACTACGATCAGTCTGCACTTATGAGCAGTTTTATCTTAGTCTACAAAATCGGGTCTGAGTTTTTAAAATCAATTAAAAATAGATATCAACCAATAATCATGGTTTTCGTGTGCTTTCTGCCCTTTGATTTTTATACAATCCTTAACTCATTTCTAAAGAATGAAGCCTTGGGAGGCCCTGAAGAAA
Source organism: Fragum fragum (assembly GCA_946902895.1). NCBI lineage: Eukaryota > Metazoa > Mollusca > Bivalvia > Cardiida > Cardiidae > Fragum > Fragum fragum. Next base: position 30,439,769 of record OX336378.1, on the reverse strand, counting down.
TATGATCATTTCATCTGAAAATTCTTCCAATTTTGACAAGTCTATTTTTTGGTCATCTGGTAATGGGTTAACAAGGATATTATTCAGCAAGACAAGGGAATACTGCATGCTAGTTCAGCAGAACCACACAAAGACAGGTAGCTGATCAGATACAGTTGTTCAGATATAGTAGTTCACATACTGCTTTTCTGATACAGCTGTTCAGATACAGTCTTTCAGGTGAAGTTTTTCAGATACAATTGTTCAGAAACAGTACTTCAGGTACAACTGAAGTGATACACCTGTTCAAATATGGTTGTTCAGATACCACTATTCTGATACAGATGTTCAGATACTGTTTAAAGGCTTTAACCCATTCCCACTCAATCCCTCCTTTTTACACCCCTCAACGAAAAAGCTTTTGAAAACATTGTGGAAAATGAAGAAATTGCTTGGATCAAGCAATTTCTTCATTATCCACAATGTTTTCTATCCAAAAAGACAAAAAAAAATTAAAATTACATCAACTTGAAATTGTCGTCTACAGCTTCTCTCAATTTGGACCCGTCTAAAATTCCACTATGTTGGAATGGGTTAAAGGCAAAAAGATTATGATCAGAGAAGTAGTAAACTGATTTTGCCACAAAGGCTGTCTCGAATCAGAATGTCACCATTTTCTATATGAATTTTTCTCATGACTAGACATGTATTTTCAGTCAGTTTGATACAGATTGACCTGGAGAGTTGTAACAAGGAAACTGTCTCTATGATATTCCACAGGAATGTCATCATATTTAGTTTTGACCTTGTTGCTATGAACAAATGTTACTGAAATATAAAGCATTAATTGTGATCTATACAGGAGTATCAAGAAAGTTGTAAATCAAGACCACTATTCCTTATTATAGGGATGAGTGTATTTTTAACTGGGTCGATAACAGTTAGAATTATGAATAGATGCTTTGTAATAGACAAGAAATATAAACCTACCACATGGACACGATGCATGCTGATGTGGCGAAGCCGATTCGACATCTCGGATTTACGGCTAATAAAGGTGAGTTTTTCGAAATCTTCATGTTTAAAACGAACATTATAATTGTTATAAGGACACTATTTGTTTATCTATTTATTGAAAATCCATGTAAGTATAAAGGAATTCGAAGAAATCGAAATTCAAAGGGTGATGACTATAAATAGTAACAAAACAAGTTGGGTATTTCTTGGAAGGGACTTCCTAGTATCGGAAATCCCTGACTTTGTTTTGTTTCTATTTTTGTCGAAAATAGTTCTGTCTTTTATCGAGGTATAAAGTGCAATTGATTTGATCACGTGATACGACTTGGACCAATGAAAATACTCTATTTTGAAGTATTGCAATTATTATACAATGAAATGTCAGCATACTCATACCGGATCTTCCTCCAAACGTTTAAAACATTTCCAGCAAGCTTGAACAGGATTGAGCCAAAAATGTGGCCTGTAGAAGGGTTACAAAGACATTGTCACTAAGGCTATATGACCTTATTCAATTTGGATCATCTTCATAGCACCATTAACATTACCCGTAATTTTGAAACCGATAAGCCCTTAATCATACCCTGCAGAGCAGTAACAAGGGAAATGTCATAAAGTCCCCTTTTCATTCGTATTTGTATGTCACTATGTTTAATAAGGATCAAACATTTTCAGTAAGTTTGGAAAAGAATGAGCCTAATTTGTGACCTAAAGAGAGGTAAAAAGGAAATCCTCATGTAGGCCACTTTCCCTGTTAAACAAATGTATTGAATTGCATGGTACCATATTCAATAGGCATGATTCTTGACAAGACTAAAATTTTCAGAAAGTCTCAGACAGATGGAGCCAAATAAGTCCATTAGTGTTAACCCTTACTAGATGACAAAGTTTTAGAATAATCCAAATTAAAAGAGGCTGAAAAATTCAAGTTCAAGAATTTTTAAGAATACTTTGTTTTTCTTAGTGGAAACATTTGTGGAAAATGAAGTACTTGCTTGTAACAATCTCTTCATATTTCCACAATGTTTTCCTAAGCTTTTTTCTCACAGAATGTAAAAAGTGGGACTTTTTCGGGAATGAGTTAAAAAGGAAATAGGCCCCTTTTGAAGTGATGTAAAACAGTATATCACCATATTCAAAAGTTGTCATCCTCAAGACTAAACAATCATTACAGAAAGACTAAGAAGTCATTTGAGCCAAAATTATGACCTGTAGAGTGGCAATATTGAATTGGTGGCAACATTGAATTGGTGGCATTATTGAATTGGTGGCAACAGATGACCCACAAAAGACATTGAAGTATCATAAAAGCTCAATCACTGTGAGCATGGCGTGATCAAGTATGGTAAAATGTAAATTTTACAAAACGGCAATAAATACAACAATATGAAGCCTAAAGTACTAACTTAAGTTTCCTCTAAAAACAGGCAAGCTAAGAAGAGAAATATAAGTAACTTATCAATGAGTCAGCACAAATCAATTGTAACTGCCTATATGTTTCCTGCTGACCCACGGTAGAAGTTCCTTATATCAGTATCTTAAAAAAAAAATCATTCTACTCTTGGTTGTGAAGCACAGCTTTCAAGCTTACTAGTTATGATGTTAAAATTACATAACATTGGGACAGATGACAGGAGAGGTCAAGCATGAAACAAGAAGTATGCTAAATGTATATCATTACGATGCATTAAATTGTTATGAAATAATTGGTATATTGTTTGTATGTATAGAAAAATGTATCTTGAGCACACATTGGGCAGGTTTCCAAGAGCTGAAAAGTTTATTAGATTTTAAAATGTTTTGATTGGTTTGCCCTGAGACAACCACTTGAAGAGATGATTGCCAAGTTTGACATATATTGGAAAACTTGATATATTGCCACTGTGTTGTATACATAGGTATTAGTTATTCCCAGGGTTTTTCATTGAAGAAGTTTTCTTTAAAAGACTTTTTTCCGAATATGTAAAAATAATCATAGTAAATAGAAAGCAGTAAAACTGATCAATTTCAAAATCCTAATTATTGTCAACAAAACATCAAATTTTATTTCTTCAAAACCATTTGAGATCTTTGATACAGGAACACGTAGATTCCATCTGGTTGCATGATAAAAACAAGAGGACATTGATGGTCCTATATTGCTCCCCTGAGTATGATAGATCAAGGCTTTATTATAAATAAAATATCAAAGCTCTACAACTTATCATTTTGGAGAAGAAGATTTTTAAAGATTTTCTCCTCTAATCAAAGGTATATATTTGATCAGACAATAGAGCACTAAATTCCAGAGTACAGTAATTCTATGAAGTGTTTTGGTAGAGGGTTAAAAGGCATTGATACATGAAAAATATTATTGCTCTAGGCCTAATGGTTTAAGAGGAAAAGGTTTCAAGGATATTCTCCTTTACTCCTATCTAAAATCACGGATTGCACAGAAAAGAGCTAATTTTAAGAGTAACCTAATTCTTCAAAGGATTTTGGTAAAGGGTCAATAGATTTTTATTCATACCATATATTAAAGCTCTAAGCCTCATGGTTTGGGAGAAGAAGATTTTCAAAGATTTCCTTCTTTATTTCTATGTAAAGTAAGGAATCACACAGAAAAGGGCTATGTACGTTTCAATGTACGTTAATTCTTTGAAGTATTCTGGTAAAAGGCCAATATATAATGATACATACCAAATATAAAAGCTCTAGGCCTTTTGGTTTGAATATTTTTAAAGATTTCCTTCTTTATTACTATGTAAAACCAGGGATCGCACAGAGAAGGGCTAATTTTCACAGTACAGTTATTCTTTAAAAGATTTTGGTAGAGGGTCAATAGAAGTTGATATGTAACTAATATCAAAGCTCTAGCCTTATAGTTTGGGAGTAAAAGATTAAGTTTTTTCACTTGGTTGCCAGGGCAATCAAAGTTCTTCATGGATTTCAATTCTTTGAAGTATTTTGAAAGAGCAGGACCTAAGGATCATTTCTATGAAATTTGGTTGAAATTCATTGGTTAGTTTATGAGGACAAGATTTTTTCGCAAATTGTAAACGGACCAACAGACAGATGGACAGACGGACGCTGGGCGATGAAGGATCACGATAGCTCACCCAGATCAATTCGTGCTCAGGTGAGATTACTAGAGGCGCTTGAGCGCCTGTATCGCTACACAGGCATGAATGTACTGATAAAGCAAATTTTTAGATTAATTCAAAATAAAGTGAATATAATGAAAATAAATGGACATAACCCACCACCATTATAGCCATGTTTTTCAACCAATCAAAATTATATGAAGGAATGTGACAAACAGTAACCTGGTTATCATTCCCGTGAAATTTGGTTGAAATCAATTGACAAGTTTCTGAGAAATTTACAAAGTTTTCAGTATATACCATATATGGAAACTAGCCCTGCCCATTAAAGCCATGTTTTTCATCCAATCAAAATTCTTTTAACAATCTGATAAAAGGTCTCCCAAGGATCAACCAGTTGAATTTGGTTGAAATCCATCCATTGATTTCTGAGAAGAATAATTTCAAAGATTTTACCTTATATGGAAACAGCCTCCGATTAAAGCCATGTTTTTCATCCGATCAAATTGTTTGAAGCAATCTGATAAAAGGGTCACCAAAGAATTATTTCTGTGAAATTTGGTTGAAATCCATCCACCGTCTTATGAGAAGAAGATTTTCAAAGCTTTCACCTTATATAGAAATTAGCCCCACCTATTAAAACCATGTTTTCCATCCGATCTAAATTCTTTAAAGGAATCTGATAAAGGGTCACCCAAGGATCATTTTTGTGAGATTTGGTTGAAATCCATCCACTAGGTTCTAAAAGAAGATTTTCAAAGATTTTACCATATATATGGAAATTAGCCCTGCCCACTGAAGCAATGTTTTTGATCCGATCAAAATTCTTATAATAATCTGATAAAGGTTCACCCAAGGATCATTTCTGTGAAATTTGGTTGAAATCCATCCACTGGTCTCTGAGAAGAAGATTTTCAAAGCTTTCACCATATATGGGAATTAGCCCTGCCAATTAAAGCTATGATTTTCATCCGATCAAAATTCTTTGAAGGAATCCGATAGAGGATCACCCAAGGATCATTTCTGTGAAAATTGGTTGAAATCTGTTCAGTACTTTCTGAGGAGAAGATTTGGACTGGACAGATGAATGCACGCACGCAACACGGAGTCAACGCCATGACAATAGCTCTCTGGCTTTCAGCCAGTGTTGCTAAAAAAATGGGAAAGGGTTAATTTTATTCTCAAGGTTTTCAAGGTTTTTTCACTGAATAAGCTTTCTTTTTTAAGCTTTTTTGTGTGTATGTAAAATTATCATAGTATCATAATAAAGTTGATTAATTTCAAAACCTATTTATTGTAATGAGCCCATTATCAAACTATCCTGAAGAAATATGGTTAAGGAAAATGATGTTAGACAAAGAGAAATTGCTTGTGACAAGCAATTTCTGCTTTTTTCATATTTTTTTCTACCTTATTTTAGCAATTACTTTTCCAATTCTAGCTCATTTTGAAATATTGTCTGCAACTTCTATCAATTTAAATAAGTCTAAAATTTGTCATCATGGGATAAAAAACAAAATTTGTTTTCATGCTTTTTTTTCTGGGAACATTTAAGAGGTATGATATGGAAACAACTAGATTCCATGTGGATACATGATAAAAAAAATCTTATTAATCTAGGTACACTGGAGACAATGAAATTTCATCTTGACCTTCAACAACCTTAACCCATTCTCACACTATAAAATTTTAGACAGGTACAAATTGAAAGAAGCTGCAGACGACAATTTCAAGTTGATGGAATTTTAAATTTTCTCATCTTTTTTGATAGAAAACATTATGGAGAATGAAGAAATTGCTTGATACAAGCAATTTCTTCATTTCCCACAATTTTTTCCAAAGCTTTTTGCTTGAAGGGCGCAAAAAGGAGGGCTTGTTACGGAATGGGTTGTAAACAGTTACTACACATGTACATGTATTAGAATAATTTTCTCTTCAAAACACTGGTTATAGGTGCAAACTTTAGCAAAGGGAAGGTTCTGACTAACTATGTACTGTACAACACCAAAACTTTAGGACTTAACAATGGAGGTGAAGGTATGTGACCTTAACCTTTGACCTTTTCATTCTTTGATTTTATTCATCAGACATATATAAGAAGTTTTGCAACACATTTTGTGAAACAATTACTAACAACAATTTTTTCTCTTATTTCACATTTCAAATAATTTATTAATCCCTCTCCCGTTTATGGAAATTTTAGACTAGTCTAAATTGAAAGAGGTTGCAGACGACTATGAGTACGTTATGCCATTTACAATGAAACCATCCTATGTAGTAGAAAATATTGTGGGAAAAGGAGAAATTACTTGTTACAAGCAATTCCTCCTTTTTCCACAATTTTTTCTGAAGTATAAAATCACAGTGACGTAAAATCCCGGGCTTGTCCAGGAAAGAGTTATTATGTTCACTGCTTCTTAAGCTTAAATCTAGAATTTCAAAGCAATTCTCATAAGATCTTATTGATTTTATAACTCTTGAAGGTCAAAGGTGAAGGTCATAATGGCAGTGAGACATCTAAATGATAAAATGTTTCCTACATCTCCACTAGCTTCAATCTGGGAACCATCAATTGAGAGAACCTGTGAATACAAAAGATGCAGGGTGAAAACAAAATGGAGGAACATGCCATGATGCAATGATCCCATGCATGAGGTACAAACCATTCACTAACAAAACTCATAACAATGTAAGGCAAGTAATGAAATGATTGACATAAATGAGAGAATGAAACTGAGAAGTACAAAAAGTATTTGAAAACAATTAACCCATTCCCACACAAGCCCTCCTTTTTACGCCCCTCAAGAAAAAAGCCTTAGAAAACATTGTGGAAAATGAAGAAATTGCTTGTATTGTTTTCTATCCCAAAAGACAAAAAATTAAAATTCCATCAACTTTGAATTGTTGTCTGTAGTTTCTTTCAATTTGGACTAGTCTAAAATTTTGCTGTGTTGGAATGGGTTAAGGGCTGAAGCTTACATGACCCATACAATGCATACATTTTGAGGCCCCACAAGATAAGTAATATGGAAAACATTGTGTTTAAACAAGAAATTGCTTGTTACAAGCAAGTTCTTGTTTTAATACAATGTTTTCTACTCAGACAGGTGAAAATAATCTAAAAATTAAAAGACTTTTGATTGTAGTCTGCAATTTCTTTCAATTTGGACCGGTCTAAAATTCTGTCATTTAGTAACAGGTCAAAATGACGGACTGAGTGGTAATGATGAATGTTTGTGTTTGCTTCTTGCATCAAATATCTAATATCAGCTTTCACTTTGTCAATATTGAGTATAGATTGTATACTATATACAATTAACCCCTAGAATTAGCAGTAATTTTGTCAATGGTGAGTTGAGAATGCTCATGAAAGTATTTTCACGGGCTATTTTCTGCTAATTAAATCCCTTGTTACTACTTCTCACATTTATAATTCATAAGATTCCATTGCTCCGAGTAACACTGGGTTAATCTACTTGATGTGGTAGATTTCACTATCTTTATAGGTGTTTGAAATGTAAACCAAGTTAACTACATGCTAATAGACAATAAGCAAAAAGAAGAGAGCACCGTCTACGGGTGCCTACGCAAGCCTGTTTGGTGCTGGATAGAGGATAAAAAAATCTAAGTCAAAAAGGGGCATAATTTGCACAAAATGCATCTAGAGTTATCTCCCTTGATGGTACATCTTCCTCTTTTGATAGTAAACATGTGTGCCAAGTTTCAAGAGAATGCCTTCAGTAGAGATATCACAAAATGTCAAAGTTCTCGCATGACGACAACAACAACAACAACGAAAACACCAAGGCTATCGCAATACCTTGGGTTTTCTCCAAAAACAGCCGAGCTAAAAATGCAGGTCCAGAAAATTAACTGTATGGAAAAAAGCTATTACATGAACAAATAAGGTGCCCTTGTAACAGTCTTTTTTGAAATGCGACCTTGATAAGTGACCTTGACCTTGATGGATGATCTAAATCTTACAACCAACTGATATCTATCAATGAAAGAACCTAGGTATGTCCTAAATATGAGCCATGTAATTTGGAGGTGTTTGAATAAGAGGAAAATGTTAAGTTGTTATGCTAAGTTTACTGCTTGTCAACAGAAAGACATTGATGTAGGAACAGAAAAATACTGTTATATCAAATACTCTTGGCAGATGAAATTTTTATGTTCAAGTATTAAATGTCTTCCTGTTAATGACTTGAAAAAGATATTATACAAGATTGAGCTGTAATAATTTGAAGCTATTATATTCATGTTATAAGTAAGAAAAGCTAAAATAAAATGAATAATGATTTCACAATTCATTTTTCAAAGTTAATACTTTATACAGTGGAGTGGAAATACGGGTAAGGCATAACTACTTTTCCAGAATCAAAATGGACTTTCCCACAAAAATGTAAAAGGAAACATTGTTGTAAATGAAGAAAATTGTGGAACCCTACATTAACCACACATCTACCCAGTAATATAAACAGTATGGTAATTTTCAAATATATAACAAGTTATCTTTGAGATCTTTTTTTGCACCATTCCAAGATTTACCAAGGTATTCATTTGTCTCTAAACAAGTGGTGTTAACCCTTGTCATGCTGTATAAATTACCTTACTGAAATGCTGACAAATCAAAGGGCTGAAAGCACTGATAGAACTTTTTGTTCAGAAATCAATATTTCTTTTAGAAATCAGCTTCATAAACAACTCTGGCAGGAAATGTACAAGCAGGAAGTGTAGACTAAGATCAGCCTGCACCTAAGTGCAGTCTGATCTTAGTCTATACCTCCTGCCAAAACCGGAATATTCTGGATTCAGCATGACAAGGGTTAAAAAATGTACATGTACTTGTCCTCAGGAAGAAAAGCTCATGTTGGGGAATTCCATAGCCCTGCTTTACAAGATAATTAGATCAAGTATATATTATTTGAAATCTTTTATGTAAATGGAAGGGTGTTTCTAGTTAAATGATTGTGGCAATTAATCAAAGGTGACTGTCCTTTGAAATTAATCTCCTTATATAGATTAACCTTACATTAGAATTACCTTAAAGTTTGAGAATAAGAATGAACTGTACATGCTGGGAAATGGAAACTCATTAAAAATAGTTAACTCTTTACCGGAAGACAAAAATTTTAAACTGGTCCAAATCCAAAGAAGTTGTAGACAACAAGTTTTACTTGGTGTGATTACAAAGATATTACTGGGTGGAAAACAAAATGGATAATTAAAAAATTGCTTGTTTACAAGCAATTTCTTCATTTTCAACAATGTTTGCCAAGCTTTTTTCCTTGAGGGGCGTAATAAAAGGCAAGATTGTTTAGGAATAGGTTTAATACTTGAATAAGCATTTATGATTTCTATTTTTTTATCAAACTACATTTGATGCAAAACCATGAAAGCTAAAATTCAAGTAAATCTAAAAGAAAAATTTCAGTGTAAAATATTGCAATAAAGCTGAAAACAAAATGCAAGCATAGGACATGTTTCTACTTAAGTAGTATGCTAATTATTTCTTCAAAATATTGAATTTTAAATCTAGAGAGAAAGACTTGAAGCAACACAATTGTCTAAGAATATCTTCTTAGTTTTTCAAAATAAAACAAACTAAGCCTTGATATCTATCATTCAAAGTTACACATGTAGAATATTCAAATTTCATAATTTTCTCTCCTAGTCAAAAATGCTTGACCTAGAATTGTCACAAAATGGACTTATACCCCCACAAGCATTTATTCACAGGTAGCGAAGTTGACCTTTGACTTAAGTTACCAAATCTTGGGTAACATTTGTAAAAAGTTTTCAAAGTTCTGGGTGAAATGGCTTATGAGCTAGAGCATGAAAATAGCTTTCAATCAAAGATCAATTATGACCTTGACATCTGACCTTCATGACCCAAAATGATACAGCACTTCCATGGATCATTGGTAACAGTTGTATGAAGTTCTATGAGTGTGTGCTTATTGGTTCTAGAGTAAGAACATGGAAATTCAAAAAATCTATGAGTAGATGGACAGACAAATTGACTGACAAATAAATGGATGATGGACATACAGACAGACATGGTGAAACCAACATACTCCATCTCTTTGTTGGTAGGGGTGTAATGACTATTCCTACTAGACATATTGAGGTACTGTAGAGAACTAAGTATTGCTTTGTTCTAAGCTTTAACCCATAACCAAACAGCAAAATTTTAGACTGGTTCAAATTGAGAGGAGTTGCAGACATTAATCAAAAGTTTATGAAATTTTAGGGTTTCTTAACTTTCTGGATAGAAAACATTGTGTACAATGAAGAAATTGCTTGTAACAAGCAATTTCTTCATTTTACACAATGTTTTCCCAAATGTTTTTCTTAATGGACGTCAGAAAGCGTCACTGGGTGGAAAGGATTAAATCACTACTTAAGACAAAGTTATAGGCAGGTCCAAACTGAAAAAGGATTCAGACTGCAATTTCAATCTGATAAAACTTATAACATCTTTGCCTTTAAGGGTAGAATACATCAAGGCTAAATGACGAAAATGCTTGCTACAGACAATCTTTTCATTTTCCTTAATGTTTTTGAGAGCTTTTTTCTTGAGGATCTTAAGCCATTACCACATAAATACGCATGCCTTGAAAAATGTAATTTTAACACTCAATTTTAACACTCATTTTCTTCTTTTCTCACAATGTTTTATACCCTATTTGGCACTTATTTTCCAATTTAGACATAATTTGAAATGTTGTCTGCGAAATTTCAATTTGGACCAGTCTAAAATTTTGTAATTGGGTTGAAATAAGAAATTGTGTGGGATTTGGTTAAGTTAAATAACAATTTTAGCCATATATGTACTCCTTTTACAAATCAGGTGAGTTAATTCAGCCAATCAAAACCTTACACTATAAATCACATGACAGACTTCATCCAATCAAAACCTACCTTCTCACTGAGGGCATTGTATTTGATTCCCAGTTCATCTCTTTCAGCCCTGCTGGCTGCCAGAAGGTCCTCTACACGGTTGAGTTCGGTTGACAGGAGCCGGTTCTCCTCTTGAAGCTGATTGACGGTTGGCTGTGACATACTGGCTAGTTTGGTGCTGGGTTCATCAGATGCAAGATTCTTTGTGATGATTTCCCGAATTCGTGCTGGGATTTTGGATGGACTATCACCCTCACCTTTGACCGTGTAATCTTCTTTGTCCTTCAGAACAGAGTCCTCGAGTTTCTGAAAATATAAAGAATGAATCAATAATATATGTACTCTCTGACAACATGAAAAAGCTTCATTGTTACTGAAAACCAGTTGTAATAAAGAAGAAAGTACATTTTCAAATCTTTGCAATGGCTTTCAGTGCTTTTGACTTTTTATTTCTTGCTTAATTCAGTACCAAACAATCCCTAAATTATACTAAGGACAACATTGTGGGAAGACGAGAAATTGCTTGTGACAACTTCCCATTTTCACACAATGTTTTTTATCCTAAGTGGTATCTACTTTTCAGTTAACATTCAATCTAATATATAATTTGCAACCTCTTTCAAATTGGACCAATAATAAATTTTGTTGTCTAGGAATGGCTTAACTCATTCCCACATAATGACCCTTTTAGACACCCTCAGGAAAGTGTTTTAGAAAACATTATTGATAATGAAGATATTGCTTGTAGTAAGCAATTCCTTCAACAATGTCCACAATGATTTCTACCCCAAAAGACAGAGATTTTTTAAATTTCATCATCAAAACTTGTCATCTGCAACTTCTTTCAATTTGGACCAGTCTAAATTTTTGTTCCTAATGAAAGTATACCGGTATGAACAAATAAAGTTATCTTTTGTAAAAGGTAATTTCTCCATTCCCCATGTTTTCCTCCGTAAATTACTGAGAGTTGAGAAAATCTGTGACTGAAGGGTAAACTGTAGAGTGAAATTCATCCTTTGAGAGACAATGGATGAGCACATTTGCTCACTAATCCCTAGCCAAATCATTCATACCTGTTTTATAATTCATGAAAACTTACTCATCCGTACAGTCACTTGAGCATTAATCTATTCATTGACAGATTGCTTATCTGCCATCAATTTTGATGGCTTGAATGCCCAATTTTACCATTGCATCTAGAATATCTTTTCCGCAGTCGGTAGTGCAGCAGACTCCCAATTTTCAATCATGGGATATCATGGGTTCGATCCCCAGCAGCGACACATATCCTTTCCGACATTTGTCTCTCACCAATGGGTGGATAATGGATAGTTGTAAACCTAAGTAGGATAGCAGCTGGGGGCTTGGAAAGGTTGCAGTGGTAGTACTGGTGTGAGAAATACCAGGAATCCATTGTTAGCCACGACAATATGACTGAAATACTGTTAAAAGTGGTGTTAAACCCCATTCAACCAACCAACCAACAAACAATATCTTTTCTCATCTAGTGAAAGAAGTTATGTCATGCTAGATCAGTAACAATGGATTAAAAGCTTATACAAATTGCAAATGGCTTGAAAATATGCTTATGTAATTCTAGTTTTTAGCCAATGGCTACATCATTAAGGTTATCTAACAAGGGTGATTGAAAATTCTGTAGACTTTGGCAGAGAGAAGTGATTTCACTCATTTTTCAATAGTCAACTTGCAAGCTTACACATTTTTTTGTAACGGTGTTCAAGTATTTGGATACGATTCCTGTAGAAAGTAGTATCTATGGCCTCAAAATATACATCAACAGCCTTACGTAATCATCAGTGTGAAAATTGCAGCTCTTGAGTCTCTTTTTTTCACATTTCCGTGGATCAGCAAAAAACTGTTGTAACTGCCTTTAATTATGTTTATAGGCAGTTACAACTGTTTTGTGCTGATCAATCAATTTGCTACTATCCAGAGGGTGCTAAATCAGGTGAATAAGGTGGATGCTCTATCAGTTTGAAACTAGAGCTGTCGCACTCAAGGGCTGACGAGAATACCCCCCACACTGCTAAAAGGCTTTTCTATGAAGGAGTGGAATTTGAAGCTGTTTAATCACATGCATGTCATGGTGGATGAACATTGCCAACCCTCTACCTCTTTCTGATTTTGTGTTTGTTGCTAGAGTTGACTGATTAGGAAAGGTTGGTCAATATTAGCCTATGTTAAAGAAAACTGTGTGAGGAGATGACACAAAATTATATCCACGAAAAGTCAATATGAGCCTATGTTAAATTTTTGACCCCCGGGGGGTGGGGTCAAATTTGACCTCAGGAAATAAACCGTTCGATATTTTGTAAAGGTCAACAAGATGATGTTACTTACCAAATTTGGTAACTCCCCTTATGGTTACTGAGTTTTGCAATTTTAAAAATTGACTACTCCCCCCCCCCCCCCATTAAAAAGTTAAAATGGCATAACTCTGAAACTAACGACTGGATCAAGATGAAAATTGCAGGTGCACAACTTCATATGATAGGAAACAACCTGATAAAATTTCAGCAAAATTGGTCAAAAAATGTGGGAGGAGAAGAGGACACAAAATTATGTCCACGGACGGACAGATGGACGGATGGACGGACAGATGGACGGACGGACAACCCTAACTTCGTTGTGGGGGGTATAACTACATTCCTGAAGAGTAGCCATGGCAACAGTTTACTTGTGTGCTGGTGGAAGAGAACACCTAACCACAATTTTCAAAGATATTACTCCTTGATTTCGTCACACAGCTGCCTGATGATGTAAGCTAAATCCCATCCAGTTTTGGCCTTTTTCAATACAATCTTATAAAAAGTAGCACACCTTTGGCATCCAAACAGATTCCATTAACTTGGTAATTTTCGGGAAGGGTGTGTTCCTTGGTGTTTCCAGTGTTTTGACTTTTGTTTTGTCTAGGATTTAAAGTGGTGAACCCATGTTTCATCAACAGTTACAAACTACTTTAGAAATTTCTCTGGATACCACTAAAACATGGCAAGGTTTACCTAGGACATTTTAAATTGAGCTTGTGTTTGGTCAGAACACAGAATTTTTGAGAACCATCTGGGAGACAGGATTGTCTTTTGCAAATTATTCTGGATATCTGAATGAACTCATTCCAGTGAGATACCTTACTGTCTTTCATAGCAATGAACCACTGTGTACTTGACTTCAAACCTAAAGATCACGGGTTCGAGCCCTGGGCTGACCATATCAACTAACAAACTAATTGTCTTTCGGATGAGACGTTAAACCGAGGCCCCGTGTGATGGTGCTATCCTAGGAGCACGTTAAAGAACCAGGTGGGGCTCTCAGCAGTTTAGTCCTGTATCCTTGCACTATCCCCTGTAACAACTAACCGTCTTCTGAGGGCGTCGCTCATATGGGCATGTGCTACGGTAGCGACAATAAATAAGCTGAAATACACACACACACTGTGTAATTCGCCAATCTGCCAAAATCAGAGTTAAGATTTTATTGACATTGTCCCTTGAGGTGACATTTAGTGGTTTGCTTGCAAGGACAGTAATCATCTTCCCTCAATTTTACTACTATGTCTTTTTGATTTTGTTTAAGAGATAAGTCTTTGAAGCAAAGGTATAGAATAACCGCATGGTGATCAATGTTGTCTTTTAATTTAGAATTACTCACAGTAATTGTTAAAAGTATCGTTAAACCCCATTCAAACAAAACAAACTCACAGTGGGTAGGTTTGAGAAACAAATTCTTTCAAACAACAGAGAAAAAAATCTGAAGTAATTTTTACCCTTGTCATGCTGAACCTGCAATATTCCTGTTTTGGCAGGAGATATAGACAAAGATCAGGCTGCACATATGTGCAGCCTGATCTTTGTCTACATCTCCTGTTTTTCAGGTTCAAGCTAGAATTGTTTATATATAAATCAATTTGTAAAAGAAATGCTGACCAACAAATAGAGCTTCTAGTGTTTTTAACCCTTTAATTTCAATAGGATTCTGACGAAGGATTTAATTCAGCATGACAAGGGTTAAAATTTTTTCTATTTCTAGACCTCAATTAGTATGTCCATTTGTTCGTTTTAATGGGGTTGAACATTGCTTTTAACAATTCTTAGGTCATATCATGGAGGCTTGAGAACATAACAATGGATGTAATACCACCATTACACCCTTTCCTAGTCTCCAGGTGCTATCCCACTTAGGTTTATGATTATCCACCCATTGGTGAGAGACAAATGTAGGAAAGGATATGTGCCGCTGCAGGGAACTCCTTTGAATTTGGACTAGTGTAAAATTTTGCCGTCTGACAATGGGCTAAATTTCTTTATTGAATTTCTAAAGCTTCGTGCAACAATTTTATATAATTAAGTTTTTTGATGCCCTGGTCTGTTTCATTAGAAATACAGTGACCTAGAGCATGACCACTGCCAATTAAAGGAAATCAATTAACTACAGGAATTTGAGACATGTTAAACACAACTAAACAAGGGGGGTTCAGAAGAGCAACCATGAATTTTGCAAACCCATTCCAACATAATCCCGCTTTTCCATGCCTCCAAAGAGAAAAGCTTTACAAAACATTTTGGAAAATGTAGAAATTGCTAGAAAAAACAATGGAGTACCTCCTTTTGGTCATGGATAACATTGTTATAAAGTTTTAAGGTCCTAGGTCAAGTGGCTTTCGAGTTAGAGCTCAGAAACAATTTTTAATTGAAGTTGAATTGTTACTTTGACCTACTTGACCCTAAAACAATAAGTCAAGTCCTCAGAACATTGGTAGTGATTGCACAAAGTTTTATTTTTGAAGGTCAATTGGTTCTAGAGGTAGAGCAAGGAAATTAAAATGTCTACAGATGGACAGATTGACGGGCAGACAGATACTGTGAAACCAACATACCGTCTCTTCTTAGTAGGTGGTGGGTATAAAATAAAGGAACATTTTTCCAAGGGTTAATATAAAGTCATTGTGTTTATAACAAAGGATAACAATGTCTGGTTTTGCCCTTCATTTGTCCAGTCATTGCTATTTAATCTGAATTTTATAGTTTAAAGAATGAAACTTCTACAATTAAATAACAAAGAAATACATTTTACAAATTTAAATTATCGATATAGGTTAGAATAATGCAGACTTTTTAATGGCTGCTTCACCATTTTTGGCTGCATTTCAGCTTATTTAAATTTTAATTAAATATAGTCTACGTATTTTGATACTAGATCCTTAGTATACAGTCAAGTTTTTTTGTCAACATCTAGCTTATACAGGTATGATCTTATCTTGGGAGTATGTATTTTGTAAGTTCAAATCCTGTCTTAAAAAGCCATTGCTACAAGTGTTGTGTACACTTGTAATAGGTCACAATTTGAAGCCCCAGCCTATTTACATGTGATGCCATTATTAAATATAGTTTAACCAATCCCCATATAATCCTGCCTTTTTACGCCCCTATAGATAAAAGGTATGGAAACATTGTAGAGAATGCAGAAATTGCTTGTAACAAGCAAATTTTTCATTGTCCACAATGTTTTTTACCCTTAATGGCAAAGGTTTACACTAATTTGAAATTGTCCCGGCCTGTAATATCTTTCAATTTGGACTAGTCTATGATTTTGCTGTGTAGCAATTGATTAACCCATTCAAAAAGAAAATTTTTTAGACTGGTCCAAAGTGAAAGCTTATGCAGATGATAGTTTATAGTTGATGAAATTGGTCTTTTGAAGAAGAAAATATTGTGAATAATGAAGAAATTTCTTGTAACAAGCACTTTTGTCATTTTCCTGAATGTTATCCAACCCTTTTCTTTGGAGACATCAAAAGTGTTATTGTGTGGGAATGGGTTAATTCAAACCCTGTCATGCTAAACCAGAATATTCCTGTTTTAGCAGGACTTATAGACAAAGATCAGACTGCACATAAGTGCATTCTGATCTAAGTGTACATCACCTGTTTGTCTCTTTTGAGCCATAATCGTTTAAAACAGAAATGTTCTAACCCATATGTATTCTTGTAGATTTCTGATGTCCTCTGCACAGGGTGTTCTTGAAATCTTGACAAAAAGGAGCAAAATTTATACAAAATAGCAATCAAGGTTTATTCCTCTTTTAACATTAATTGCTCTTAAATACTCATGAGCATATACATGTACTCCAAATTTCAAGAGGGTATCATCAGAAATAAAATGCCAAAGTTTTGCACCCCATTGACATGAACAACTGAAAAGACACCAATTCTATAGCAATACCTCAGGTTTCTCCTGAACCCAGAAAAGGTAATAGTTATTTTTAGTACATGAAATTCAGTGAAAAAATTATGAACAATAAATATTATAAAATAGGCACATACAAATAAGCTTTGCATTTCAATCACTTAAATGCCTTCATATGGCAATATAGAGGTATTTTCTACTTCAAATGTCAGGGAGCTATAAAATCCAATGTAATGGGTTGCCTTTGAGGTGGTCATAGACATGAATAAAAAATAGAACTTGAAATTTCATCAACTAACCATTTAGAAAATTAGTGAATTGAACTATTTTGATAATGAGTACAACTATCATTGAGACAAGTAATACATTTAACCATTGAGACAAAAGGCAGAATTAACAACTGAGACAATAAATACAACTAACTAATGAGACAACTAACCAATTAAAACTATGAGTACAAATAATCATATAGCATTGAGTATTGCTAACCATTGAAACAATGACTGTACCATTGAGACAAAGAGTACAACTAAGTATTTAGTCAAGAAACACAACTAACCATTGAGTCAACAAATACAACTAACCATTGAGTCAACAAACACAACTAACCATATAGTCAACAACTACAACTAACCATTGAGTCAACAAACACAACTAACCATTGAGTCAACAAATACAACTAACCATGGAGTCAACAAATGCATCTAACAATCGAGTCAACAAATACAACTAACCACCGAGTCAACAAATATAACTAACAATGAATCAACAAATACAAATAACCATGGGTCAACAAATACAACTAACCATCGAGACAATGAGTACACCTAAACAATGAGTCATTAAATATAACTAACCATTGAGTCAATAAATACAACTAACTATTGGGACAATAAATACAACTAACCATTGAGACAACGAGTACAACTTGTCATTGAGACAAGGAGTACAACTAACCATTGAGACAATGAGTACAACTAACCATTGAGACAGTGAATACAACTAACCATTGAAACAATGAGTATAAGTAACTGATGAGACATTGAATTCAACTAACCAATGAGACAATGAATACAAAAGCCTTTGAGAACCATTCCACACTACACCATTGCTACAAGATTTTTTTTCTCTTCAATTAATACACTGTCCTTTTTCTGACTCCTCAAATCAAATGAATAATTCTTAAATCTATTTTTCCTCTCTTTCATTCTTTGTTGATTTCCTTTACACAGCACCAGAATTATCACTAATTTTTTTCACCAGTTTCCGCAGCCATAGCCGCCTTACCAGATATCCATTATGACTCCACTGGGTTGTCAGAATAAATCCTAATTTTTTACCAATGCAATAGGTTAGTGTGGTTTAGTGTGGAATATTCCAGTTTTGGCAGTAGGTGTAGATCAGCCTGCACATAAGTGAACTTTCCCTGCTAGAATTGTTTATGCAATTAATTTTCAAAAGAAATTTTGATGATTGAACAACATGTACTACAAGTGCTCTCAGCCCTTTGATTTCAATTCAATTCCAAAATGGGTTTTATACACCATGACTGGTTTATTTTGCAACCAGCTCTGAGGGTCTAGAACACTCAATCTAGATATCATCATGCTAATGAAAGAGAAATGCTGGCTTTTTACCCATTTCCTTACAAAGATGCTTTTTGATGCCCCTCAAGAAAAACATTTGGGGAAAAATTGTGTAAAATATAGCAATTCCAGATTTTTCATAATGTTTTCCAAAAGTTGTGTTTTTTATGGACGTAAAAAAAAAAAGCGGAATAATGGGAATGGGTGAAGAGCTGAAAATTAGCCTGAAGCTAGGTGTTTTGCCTCCGAACATGCCCAAGTGCGAAGTTTTAAACCTGTTGACCCCTGCTTACAACTCTGCCATCAATGCAGTCTTTAAATGGTTTGAATATGCAGCATTAGTTCATACCAAGACTTCATACATAGATAGTAATCTAAATCCTTCCCTCTAGCTCTGTTAGTTATTCTGCCCAATTAACAAGAGAACCAAAATGGCGGCCTTAAGTTGCTCACCAGAATATTTATTTAAACAAAAAGCATGAGCATGGAATTCAAAAGCAGTTCTTATTCGTGAATTGATTGATTGTTGATTGGAGTTTTGCCACTATTAACAGTATTTCAGTCATATAGCAGCCGCTGGAGCACCTAACCATGGATTTCTGATATTTCTCACACCAGTACTACCATCCTTTCCAAGCCTCCAGCTGCTTATTCCACTAAGGGATATGATTATCCACCCATTGGTGGGAGACAAATGTTGGAAAGGACATTTTGGTTTTTTGGAGGATTGATCCCAGGATACCCAGATCTAACCAAATGACCTACTTTTTTTTTACTTCTCAAAAGTAGGTTCCCATTTGCAATATAAAAACCTAACAATCATTCTGATCTACAGTGTGAACTAAGAGATTATCATTAAGGTCCCTTTTCCAAAGTTCTCCGACAGTACAGTTCAATTTTTTTGATAGGGGTCATGATCTGACATTCTAATCATGTGTCATCAAAACGGTGACTCCTACAGGGTAAACATAGAAAATGTCGTTAGGGCCCTTTTGATGTGTTTTCAAATGGAACCTTCAAGTTTCCATTAGTTCTATCCTAATGGTGGAAGAATCATTAAGGTCAAGTTTCATCAAGATTGATCTAAAATTGTGTCAAGTAAGTGTCAATAAAGGGAAGTCATCATTGTCTTTTTTCCTGTGTTTCTCCATGAAACTTCACCATTTTCAATTGAGTTTGTCTTTATGACCTAATGATCATTCTGATTAAATTTTTAATAAGAATGGGCCAAAATATTAAATTGTGACCTCTATAGTACAGATTAAGAAATTGTCTGCAAGGCCCCTTGTCCTGTGATTTCAAAAACCTTCAGATTTTCAAGAACATTTATACTTATGACCCAACAATTATTCTGAGCAACTTTCATCAAGATTGATCAAAAGTTGTGGCCCCTAAAGTGTAATGAAAGAACTTGTTCTTACAGCCCCTTTTCCTGTGTTTTCCAATGTAACCTGATTTCCATTAGGGTTCATCCTTATGACCTTAAAGTTAATCTGACCAAGTTTCACTAATATGTAGCCAATATATTGGCCCCTATAGTTACTGATTGATTGATTGATTGAATGGGGTTTAATTACACTTTAACAGTATTTCAGTCATATTGCAGCAGCTGAACAATTAACCATGGATTCCTGGTATTTTTTACACCAGTACTACCACAACATCCTTTCCAAACCTCCAGCTGCTCATCCCACTAAGGTTTATGATTATCCATCCATTGGTGGGAGACAAACGTTGGAAAGGAAATTTGCCGTGACCAAAGTTCAAACTTGGGACCTCATGATTGAGAGTCCGACGCGCTATCACTGTGATATGGCAGCATACACATTGACATGTTAGCAATTTTTAACGTAAATTGTTGGACAATGTAAGTCTCACAACCGATATCAGAAGATCACAAAAGCTAACCTTGAGCATGTTGTGCTCAATTGAGTTAGAGTTCTTTAAATGAAATGTACAACCAATGTTTCAGAGTAGAGTGTTTGCCTAACTGTTGTACTCTAGCATGTTGTGCTCAGGTGAGCTGAAGAGTTCAATAAATGAAATGTACAATCAATGTTTAGGAATAAAGTGTTTGCCTAACTGTTGTGCTCTTATTGAACTTACAATCTCTTAATTGAACATTTTTATTTACCTTAACAAAATTAATTTTATCACCTTGCTGTGGTAGACACAACCCTTCCTGTAACCCAATCCCACTTAATTCTGCATTTGTACGCACTGTCTGAAGAAAAAAGCTTCGGAAAATATTTTGAGAAAAGGAGAAATTACTTGTATCAAGATATTTCTTCTTTTGTCAAAATGTTTCCTACTACAATTGATATTTATCTTTCTATTTAACTGCATTTCAAATAGTTGTCTGCAACTTCTTTCAACTCTGACCAATCTAAAATCCAGTCGCTGGTAATGGGTTGAATTAGTGCGAGGTTCACCATTTATTTTGTTCTTCAAGTTACAACTACCTCGATCTTTGAACTCATAACAGTGATTACGACAATGATTTTAAGTATTTCATAAACTTAAGATTTTTGTCTGAAACTTATTTTAATTTGGACCAGTCTAAAGTTTTGTTATCTGGTAATAGGTTCAAAGAAATATGCAAAGACTTTATCCTATATCGATTGATTTCTTCATAGATGCAACAGCACACACTAGATTTTCCCTTAGATTTCACAGCTGTTGCAACACATGTTTGACTCAAAAGTATTTCTCTTGTTATTCAATAGTGTGGAAATACAGATTTTCTTTACTTGTCCCCTGCCAAGTAAGATATGATTTTCTACTTGAAAAGAATAAAATTAAACTTGTTCATAAGAAAGAGAAGAGGTAAATTTTGAGGAAACATTGTTGTTGATAATGCAAATGCTGGAACATAGCCTTTTCTTCATTAACCAAAATATATTTTCTACCCTCAAACACAAGAGCCAAGAGCCCTCAGAGACAGATTATGCTCCCCGAATATAGCTCCAACATAAAATGTTTAAATATCAAAAGGGTTTGGGGGAATAGACGGACAGACAAAGTGGCCACTATATCCTCGCTCTACTTCAGACATGCTATATTTTAATCTGTGACTTTGAGCTGTGACCTTGACCTTGGAGCTATCTGAAAATTTGTTTCAAATGGCACATCTACATATGATAGAGAACAATTGAGCAAAGCTATTTCCAAATCCATCTTTCATTATAGGAGCTATGCTCAACACATGCTTAATTTCAAAGTTTGACCCTGAGCTGTGACCTTGACCTTAGAGCTATCTGATCATTTCTTTCAAATGGAACATGTACCAAAACAGGGAACAATTGTGCAAAGTTATTTCTAAATCCAAAAATCTTAGAAACTATACTCCAGACATGCTCAATTTAATGTTTGACATTGAGCTGTGACCTTGACCTTGGAGCTCTCTGAATATGTGTTTAAAATGGTACATCTTCTCATGATGGAGAACAATTGTGCCAAGATATATTGAAATCAATTTATAATTGAAGGAGCTATGATCTGGAAAAGCTCAATTTTAATGTTTGGTTTTGAACTGTGACCTTGGAGATATCCAAAAACTGGAAAAAATGAGTCAGCGGAATATCTTAAGGAATTCACATTTGAAGATTCATCCAATTTGGCCCAAGGAATGTTGAGACGGACAGATGAAGCGGCTCTTTATTTTTTCCCCTTCAGGGAGTATAATAAACATTATGTTTCCATTATATTTCCACTTCATAATGAGTCATCATTGAGATCTATTTTGTACCGATCCAAGACGTTACCTGTGTCTAGACTAACGGTCTCAAAATGTGCTTGTCCGCAAGTAGAAGATCCCATATCGGACGAGTCAGACATGGGAATTCCACACCCCTATATCAGGGGTCGACACTAACTTTTCTTCAGTGGGATCCCACAGGAATCCCTACCTATTACTTCAGGGTTTACTCCAGATAATCAGGGATCCCTCCTTGATATACATAAACTCATTCACACCCAATCCTGCCCTTCTAAGCTTAAAAAAAAGCTTCGTAAAACATTGTGGAAAATGAAGAAGTTGCTTGTTACAACCAATTTCTTAATTATCTACAATGTTTACTACAAAAAAAGTGAACAAAAAATCAGGAGCATTAGCTGATACATTAAGATCTATTGTACTGGAAAAATATTGAAGGATCCTGATTGAATTCCTGGCCCGAGATTGCTGGGGTCCCTTCAAATTGTCAGAGATCCTCAGGATCCCAGAACACTGTTAGTGTTGATTGCTGTAAAAGCTCTTTATAAATCCATCATATTCCATGCTGATCAAAACCAAAATCTCTAGGGATCAGCCAACAGTAAAATCTTTATGTGTGAGGTACACATTAATAAGGGATGAAAGATATTGTAATGAGCCAACATTGAAAGACATTTCAGGTGGGACAGTACTGTAATATACAGTATGGTATAAAACCAAGGATGTCTACAATTTTCTCTACAGGACCAGTAATTTTGTATGGTTTGTCTCTTGTTTCTGAGCTTCATATTTACATTATGCGCATAACCTAGAATGCAGTGGAGTTCAAACTTGCAATAGGGACAAAGGAAAATTATCTTTTATGTGTTTGAATCACTTTCAGACATCTCTTATAAAGATATGAAGTTAGCAGTTAGTTTACCCTATTCAAACATGATGACGCTTTTTGACTCCCTTAGGAAATAATAGCTTTGGAAAAAATTCCATCAACTGAAAATTGTTGTCTGCAACTTCCTCCAATTGGACAAGTCTAAAATTTTGTTGTCTGCTAGTGGGTACAATAATTTTCAATATCACTGAAAATTTGAAGGATCAAAATTCTTCGTTTACAAGCTTAGAAATTGAGATGCTTTGAAATTGCTCTCAAAATAGTATAATTTCAGATTTTCAAAAGTCAAAACCTTGGGGTTTTTTATTCAAACACAAGCCCTGTAGAGCAAAGTGTTCATGTACAAAATTGGTCATTGAAAGGAAGGCCATACCATTTTTGTACACATGTTTTCAATTCGTTGGGATATGACAGATTATAAACTTCAATAATTTAATCCTACTAATCTTACTTATACAGCGTCTACTACACGGTTTTAGTAATCTGTTATTATATTTGCTCAAACTATCGTGAGAAAAAATTTGTACAGTGGTCCGTCAATCGACAGGTAGCTGGCGATGCTCACTGATCTTAACACATTCCCACACGGTGGCGCTTTTGGACGCCACTTGAGAAAAACAATTGGGAAACCACTGTGTAAAATGAAGAAATTGCTTGTAACAAGCAATTTCTTCATTTTACACAATGTTTCTGTACAGAAAGTTGAAAAAATCTAACATTTCATAAACTTTAAATTGTTGTCTGCAACTCCTTTCAATTTCGACTGGTCTACAAATTCAATGAGTTGTAATGAGTTAACTCCTTGACCATGAAATTTTAAGGGTCAAAACTGATTTTGAAAGGGTCAAAATGACTTAACCAATTCCCACATGACAACAATTGTAATTTTAAGATCTTTGACTTATTGTGTTGAAAACACTGTGGATAATAAAGAAATTGCTTGTAACAAGCAATTTCTTCATTATCCATTATGTTTTCCAAAGTTTTTTTTAAAATCCATCAACAAATTGGAGACTACATTTATTCCTGTAAACTGTTTAAATGTTACATAGACTCAAACGATTGGTGAGATAAAGAAGCTGAAGGATATAATTAACTCATTCCAACACAACCTCTCCTTTTTAAAACCCTCATGAAAAGTTTTGGAAAACATTGTGGATAATAAACAAATTGCTTGTTACAAGCAATTTCTTTATTATCCACAGTGTTTTTAACACAAAAAGTCAGATTTTAAAATTTTCATCAACTTATATCTGTCATCTGCAACTTCTTTAAATTTGGACTGTTCTAAAAATGAATTGTTTTTTTGTTTGTTTGAATTAGGTTTTACGCCGCTTTCAACAATCTTTCAAGTATATCGTAGTGGCTGAAGCACCCAACAATGGATTCCTGGTATTTCTCACACCAGTACCGCCATCACATCCCTTCCTAGCCTCCAGCTGCTATCCCACATAGGTCTACGATTATCGACCCATTGGTGGGAGACAAATAGTCGGAAAAGATGAGTGCAGCCGTCAAAATTTAATTGTGTGGAAATGGATTAGTTCAAATTAGGATTTAGAGTTACCCTCATGATATTTTGATAAAATGCATTGCAAGTGAATAATGTACATCTAATATTCAATATCTATCCAATTCAAACACAATCCCTTTTTTTACGACCCTCGAGAATAGACTAATAGATTTGGAAAACATTGTTGAAAATAAAGAAACTGTTTTTGACATACAATTTATTCATCATCCCTGACATTACATCCTCTTACCTAGAGCCCTGATAACCCATTACTAGACAATAAAATAAATTAGGAGTTGCAGGCGACAATTTTTAGTTGATGAAATTCTAAACATTTTCATCTGTTGGGTGGATTATGAAGACATTGCTTGTAAGTTGTAACAATCTAAAGTTTTCCTGAGCCTTTTTTTTCTGGGGCATCCAAAAGCAGGATTGAGTGGAAATGGGTTAATTTAGGACTAATGTTCTACAGTATACTGATCAACATTCCAATCTAATATTTGTTATTGCAAAACAGTTTAAATGTCCTCTCTTATCTGCTATACTGCACAGTACCTTTGATCAGCCAATATCTGAGGCACAGGAATCCTTTTAACAACCAAATAAGGAAATGCTAGGAATTCCTAGACTGGAATCTCACACTTAACCCATTACAAGACAGCGAAATTTTAAACTGGTCCAAATTCAAAGGAGCTGCAGACCACATTTGAAAATTTATGAAATTTTAGATTTTTTCAACTTTCTTGGTAGACAAGTAATTTTTTTCATTTCAAAAAATGTTTTCCCAATTGTTTTTCTTAGTGGGTGTCCGAATATCTCACTGTGTGGGAATAGGTTAACAAAAAACAAGACAAAATGGCTTTCCTAAATAGGATTCAAATCTTATTCTATAATAACATGCATGTTTTAACCCATTATCAGACGACAAAACTTTAGACTGGTCCAAATTGAAAGAAGTTGCAGACAACGATTTCAAGTTTATGAAATTTTAGATTTTTTCAATTTTCTGGGTAGAAAACATTGTGGAAAATGAAGAAATTACATGTTACAAGCAATTTCTTCATTTTCCAAGTTGTCCTAATTGTTTTTCTTGAGAGGCGTTTAAAAGCGCCACTGTGTTGGATTAACTTTAAGTGAATTTTTTCAATGTTCTGACTGAGATAATTTTAAAAAGTGGAACTATTTTAACCCTTGTCATGCTGAACCCGGAATATTCCGGTTTTGACAGGAGATGTAGACGAAGATCAGCCTGCACATAAGTGCAGTCTGATTTTGGTCTACACCTCCTGCTTGTAATTTTCCTGCCAGAGCTGTTGTATGAAATAGGTTTCCAAAAGAAATATTGATTTTTTTCAACAAGTTCTATCAATGCTTTCAGCCCTTTGATTTTACAGCAATCAGCAAGGTAATTTATACAGCATGACAAGGGTTAATCCATTCCCTTAACCCATTCCCACTCAATCCCTCCTTTTCACGCCTCTCAACAAAAAAGCTTTGGAAAACATTGTGGAAAATGAAGAAATTGCTTGGATCAAGCAATTTCTTCATTATCCACAATGTTTTCTATCCAAAAAGACGAAAAATTTAAAATTCCATCAACTTGAAATTGTCATCTGCAGCTCCTTTCAATTTGGACCGGTCTAAAATTCCACTGTGTTGGAATGGGTTAATGATGCTTTTTGACGCCCCCATGATAAAAAGCTATGATAAACACTGTTATAACTGTTGATCAACCTATTTCTAAATTATGACAACAACAAAAGAATAGGAAAGGACTAAAATGCTGGCAAACTTTTCCATAAGAGACATGAAAGAATAAATATATTTTGATTTCAAATGCATAAAAAAAAAAAAAACATTAAAATAGAAATTATGAATTTTCTATTGCCATCTTTAAGATTTTGCTGTCCTTTTTTTTATTTATTCATTTACTTTTTTTTTGTTATGGTGATAAAACTAGTGAACATTTCATGCAGGGTGACCATAGTGATTTATATCTCAAACATTTCTTGAAAAGCAGCTACAGGGTTCTCCCTAGAAATTTTTGAAGGCGTAGTGGCAAATGCGCGTCGTGTTGTCTGTTAACATCTTGGTATGACTATACATAATAAAGGTCATTAAAAGTGCTTTTTAGCTTGATTTTTGACATCTTGTTGTTTTATTGAGAGTTATTCTTGAATTATATTCTTCAACCTTTTAATTATTATAAGTTGATTTATCTATTCTGAGGCTTATTTTGATACCAACCAATTGTGACATTACTCAGCTTACTTCAACTCTCTATCCTATTTGTTGGAAAGGGCACTAAATTGTCTCATAAAAAGGATGTCGAAAAGAAAGATAATGAAAGAATATACCCAAAAGTCTCATGAGTAAAAAAAAGTGTCAAGTGCTTGTCTATTAGATAGGATTAGCTTTTCATGCTTGGCCATTTTATCAAGTCTGTCCAAAAATCATATCCTTGAGGACTCTTTAAAAAAGCATGGAGTGTTGGATTGACGAAAAATGCCCTTCATCAGAAAAAAAAAAAGAAAATATTATCAGTAATTTCAAAAATGTATTTTTAAGGTTCCTGTGTGAAATACCTCGTTTCATTTTCAAATTTTGCATCTTAAAGAGCTCCATTAGATTCTCTGTGTAAAATTTGAAATGCTCATTATTTGCTCTTTCAGAAGCCTTCGACTGTCTGACACTATAACTATTCTTCTAATAGTACTTTCAGCTATTTTATTTCAATAAGTTAATAAAAAATGTATAATATATCAGCAGTGTCCAACCTTATTTCTCAAATTATAACATGAAACTTGATCAAATTTATTAAACAAGTGTCTTTACTCTTCTCTTCTTTAAGTGATTTCAGCACTTTGATTTTCAAAAGAGGATTTTGTTTTCCAAATATTATAGGGTGAATGATCTTTTCCTGATTCTAAATAATTATTAAACCATTACTTTTTATGAAAAGAAATCCCTAATTGGTCTAAGGCATTCTTTTCTTGAAGTGCTTTCAGCACTTTGATTTTTATGGGGGTATTATTTCTTTTTTGGGTAAAAAACATGAGAGGATGAGATATTATTAGATGATTACTAAAAGTATAATAATTTTTTTCATCAAACTTTTAAAACAAATTTATTGAAAAAAATGGGTTGAACTAACAAGGGTACGAATGTTTGAGATAATGCCATCCATGTTGGACAAAAAATAAATGGACTTATTCCAGAAAATACATGTGTGTAATTATTAAACTGAGTTGAAAACAAGAGCTTAGTATAACTAGGATGGCTTCTATACAAATCTGTCTTTATTATTTTGGCAAATTCTTGTAAGGAAAAAAGATCGCGAAAAGGGTATGTTTTCAGCGATCAATGTATGAAATAAACTGACCCTATAAATCTTTCCTTCAAAAAATTAAATTTTAAACCACTGTGGCTTTAGTTTGATAGTTGTCACATCAAATAACCACATCTTTTACTTTTAACTAGACCAATCTCAGCCGAAGTGACAATTTTCCGGAACCGGGTCGCCATTTTGAATTCATTGTTTACATATTGGTACCTAACATCCTTGGTGACTGATAGCGAGGTACCAGTGGGAAACGCTAGAAAAAATCGATAATCACCAATTAGTAAGAGTGTAAGGGTCTTATCAATAGAGATGTTATGTAATAGGTGGTATACAACATTATAGATAAAGAGCCTGTCGTGTCCGCGCTTCTGCAACCAATTTTAATGGTTTGCTTTACCCTTTCTTCTGCTTGAAATTAAGCCGTATCGGTGACCAAATTTAAGCGTATCGGCGATCTGAAGGCGTATCGGCAAACTCTCGTAATTAATGAAGGCGTATCGGGGCCGATACGCCATAATGGCCTGGGGAGAACCCTGAGCTAATAAGATAGTGACATAAGAATCCTCATGTCACCACGAGTTATTCTTATCAATGCACTTACCAATTGAAACCAAGCATGGACGGTTTTAGATCGTTTACATATCATAAATTTATAATATGCAGTTTGATTAATCAATTGAATGGGGTACTTTTCCAGTATTTCAGTCATATCGCGGCAGCTGGAGCACCAAACCATGGATTCCTGGTATTTCTCACACAAGTATGTTACCACTACATCCTTTCCCAGCCTACAGCTGTTCATCCCATTTAGGTTTACTATTATCCACCCATTGGTGGGACACAAGTGTTGGAAAGGATACTTGCCGCGACCAAGGATCAAACCTGGGACCCCTTGACTTGAGTCCGATGCGCTGCGACAGCACTTTGGCGGCAGCCACCATTATATGCAAAGGTGGAAGGAGTGTTGTTATAGAGGTTAATTTTCAGTAGCAGGCTATAGTTTCTACATTGTATGCTGCATCACAATTGATGCCCAAGGTAAACTATATTTAGTCACATGCTCGTTTAGGGCAGATCTGAGAATTGAGTGCATTGCCTTCAGATGATCAAAATTTATATCAGCATTTTGTGTATTGCACTAAATTTTGTGTGCACCTACACAGGGCTTGAAAATTCTACTTGTCGGCTCATCCTGTACGTTTTTTTCCTCTTTATATATATCAAAACCAAGCAGAATTTTTAAGATTTGAATACTGTATAATATATTGATATTCTATTTTGTAGTACAAGTAAATTTCAGCAAATTTCAAGCCCTGTTACTAAGAGAATTGAAGCATGCCAATTGCAGTGGTTCCTTACTTTGTAAAGCCGGCAGCCAACTTTAGTGTTGCAATGGGCAAATAATGAAAGGTTACAGTTCAAGTAAGAGAGGTTACAACCCAGGGTTTGTATGTAAAAAGTTCATGAGGGGCACCAGTTTATCCTGGTACTGGGGAGTATCACTGAGTCAGCAAAACAGCAAGACAAGACCCAAGATATTCCCAAGGACAACTACAGTACAACACTATATGTAGGACAGGTGTCCCTCTGCCAAAACCAGAAGCTTTAACCATATCTTTACTCCCTGTGATTTTACAATGTAGAAAACATTGTAGAAAATGAAGAAACTGCTTTTTACAGGAAATGTACACTTCATTGGGAAGGAAAGTGAAGTGCAGGACAAGACTGTCAAATGATTGCTGGGTATTACCGTATTTTTCAATAAACTTTGTTCAGATTCTGTAAACAACACTCGTCTTACGAGTCCTGGGGGTGGGTAAATCTCCTCAGGAGATAAAACAGCTCGATCCAAACTTTCGAAGTTTTGTCTCTCATGATTGAGCTCGGCTCGTAATCGGTTCAAACTTCGAATACTCAAACCCGGGTCTTTAACGGGCGGGGAATCTCCCCTATTTGGAGAAAGATTCATTTCAAGCAAAAATGTGTGCACTTATAAAATGCATTCGTCTGAAGAAACTTTCCTGGATGCTGGAAACAGGAAATAGGTCGAATTTACTTCTACACCGAATTTTTTACGCTTCCGGTTTTAAGGGGGAACTCCCGGTGATATTTTTGGACTGTTGCTTAGGAACGGCGTCATTTATGAATGTAAATTGACGTAATTAGATTTTAACAGATCTTGTTTGTTTGTTTGACAGGAATATTTAATGCTTCCCTAAGATGAGGAGTACATCTTGAAGTAAGGTGAATAGGTATCTAAGCAGAGGATTTAGATCTATACAGGCTTTAATCCATTTTTTCAAACGATAATGGTCGATGAATTAAGATCAAATATACCGACTGCTGGTTCCGTATTTTTGGAACGTTCATATGTTAACTAATATTTAAGAACTATAATATAAAGGGTGTTTACAACTTGTAAATTCTTTACATTAGAATCGATAAAGAAAAACGACATCATATATGTAGATGACCATAAAATCTCATTTCATTCGACATGACCATATCATTGATCTACAAATGTACCATTAAATGAGCCTAGATTAAGACATGTGTATGTTTGAATAGACTCACGGAAGTAGAACATGTTAATTCAATACCTGTATAATGCGCTCCAATCGTTGATCCCTATCGCTGTCACTATAAGACATTGGACTCTCCTAATTCCAGTAAAAGTTCGTTGTAAACCTCGGAAATCAATTAACAGAACGCTTATTACACGTTTGACTGACAGCAATCCATTAAAAGCCCCTTAACTCGAGTAAACAAACAATTCTATTACACTGTCCACAAGACTTAAAAACAGTATCGAAAAAATAAAACTTGTACTCAATCTATCGTACTCCACCACCCTACAGGTTTTCAATACACATCGAATTAAGTATAGACCGATCTAAAAATATCCTTACGGTCTGTGAGATGGTAAGCCAATGGTCTCGTTTTCCGATTAATGTATCTTGATTTACAATAGGTAATTCCTGTATGTACTTGTCTGAGATTTTACCGCGGACTATAACCTAAACCGAAAGTTGAATGTTTTACATTGGTATTGGTGAGATTCGACCGGACAATTAATGTACAAAACAAAAATTGATTGACTAGTTTATAAATTGATTGATTGATCAATCGATCGTTTGATAACCAAACAACCGAATGAATGAACAAATGAACGATCAAACGTATTGACAAATGAATGAATGATCGATATACATGTATTCTATTACTGATATGCGATTGCTAGATTTTTTTTTAAAAAGCAGTACGATGATACAGATTTATTGTTTAGTTTCACGATTCCTATCCTATTTTCAATTAGATAGGGGGAAACATGCATGCATTTTTCTATTTTGAGTATTTCAATCGTTCCGAGCACATTTCCCCCAGTTTGAGTTATAAAATCACGGGTACCTGTTTCATATATAGAGAATATTAATTGAGTTTCCATGAAATACCGAACTGATTTAACCCCTTCTCGTACATTTCCTTGTTTTAACACCCCTGTGATTTTGTAAATGAAAAAACATTGTGGAAAAAGAAGAAATTGCTTGAAACAAGCAATTTCTTCATTTCACACAATTTTTTCTAACGTGTTGGTTGGTTATTTTTCAAACTGCACCCACTTTTATTGGTCGCCACTTACTTCTTTCTAATTGGACCAGTCTACAAAGTTTTTGAAAAACGGGAATGGGTTAACGAGCCACATGCAAACCGATTAAAATGCGATTTTATCGAGCTTTCACCTGTTGTAGATGG
Organism: Fragum fragum; assembly: GCA_946902895.1. Lineage (NCBI taxonomy): Eukaryota > Metazoa > Mollusca > Bivalvia > Cardiida > Cardiidae > Fragum > Fragum fragum. The sequence goes on along the minus strand of OX336378.1, from coordinate 30,407,782 downwards.
CGAATTAAAAAAAATTTAATAACATTACCAAGAATTAGATATTTTATTCAGGAATAATGACCTATGACTTGTGTTTCCAGTCACTTTAATTTAATGCTGTTCTGGAAAGGACATTAATTAGCGTGACAAAGTCTAAATCTTTTTAATGCATGATTCACTAGATAAAAAGATCGAGAAACAAACCGTACTGCACGAGCGACATTTTGCTCGAGCACCGACGAAACGCATTGTACACAATATGTGATTCTTACCACTAAAATGTCAAATGTTAATACAATGAGAGAAAAACGAGATAGCCTTTTCGTGTTCACACAATGCAAAGAGTAAAGAGAACATAGGATTTATTTATTCGGTATGGAATATCAGTGCGGGCCTGTCACAATCGCATCGAATTACCTAGAAGGTGATAAATTACTTTTGTCCCGGTAAATATCGAGAAATTTGCATACATTTGATCAGGTTTAGCCAATTTCAGGAGGACACTTATACTTTGTAGCTTTTACATAGGTTCGTCGCTACAGCCAGCAAGGCCGCGGTCATAGCGCAGTTGGTAGGGAGTCGGACTCTCAATAATGAGGTCTAGGTTTCGATCCCCGGCCGCGGCAAATATTCTTTCCGACTCTTGTCTCCCACCAACGAGCGGGTCGAATTAGAGTAGTCGAATTAATTTGGATGAGCAGCTGGAGGCTCGGAGAGGATGCAGTGGTAGTACTGGCAAGAGAACTTGATACCAGGAATCAATGGTTACGTGCTTCAGCCGCCGCGATATGACTGCTAAAAGTGGTGTTAAACGCGATTCAATCAATCAAAACATTTAGCAAAACGAAATACTAAATACAATTTATGGCATTTTGTCTTATTCTCTCCATATACCCATTCTGTCTTCAAGCTATACAATTCGTATATCTAGTGAAAACCATTAAAGAGGGTTACCAATGACTCTGGGCTTTCGATTGTTTTTTTTTTGTTTTTTTTTTTTTACTTCTGCACTTCCAAATTTTGTTTCTAAGACTATTTTGATCTATCTATTCTCATCTTTTAAACAAAAATGGAATAAAGTGGCGAAGAAAACATCCCGCGGAAAATGAAAAACAAGCTTGAGAAATAGCGCGTCCAGTAACTTTTCATTCTCAGAGCAGAAGAGAAAAACCGAGATTCATAAAGATTAGGTTTTTCGATTCATACCTCCACGAAAACAAAAATATTCTCTTCAATTCTTACAATTTGATAACATCAAGCGATATTAATTTCCCCTTTATTTTTCTTTTTTTTTTTTGGGGGGGGGGGGGGGGGTCAGAACGCTCGTTTTTGATAAACCAGATTAACAATTTAAATTATTATTTGGTAAACTGCCATGGTACCTGAACAATCTGGTACGACAGTATTTCAGGTCCACTTCAATTTGTCAATACATTCGGGATATGGCCAGGACACCTCGACGATACACTAGATAAAGACTGTAACGTCTTATCTGGCTTATCAGACCTAAAAGTGACATGAAACACTTCAACATTAATCCCGTTTATACCAAAAAGGCCAAAGGTAGACGAAAAATATATGGTTTAAACTTCTAGTTGTACTCGAATTATTCGTCTAGCACTTAAAATCCGAATGCAAAATTTATTCGGCGACAATGACTTCAAAAACGACTTATTTCATTTAGTTAAAGTTTGACCCATTCCAACACAATTCCACTTTTTCCGCCCCTATAGAAAAATAGCTTTGAAGAAAAAATGTGAACAATGAAGGAGTTGCATGTAACAAGCAATTTCTTCATTGTTCACAATGCTTTCCATCCTAAAAGACAAAGAATTTTAAAATTCTATCATCTTAAAGTTGTCGCCTGAGCTTATTTCATTTTTGACCCGTCTAAATTTTTGTCCGCTGGTAATGTGCTAATCTTGTACTATCGAGGAGAATTGAATAAATTGCAAGTTGGTACAGAGGTTGGAATTTCCCGCATTTCTCTTCCCCTTTTCTCGTTTTTGTTTTAATAACTTTTTGACCAATGCTGGTATACAGAATGACGATACTGTACCGTAACCATTTTCGATAATTTTCCTGAGCAAAGCCCGTAACCGGGCCGAAATATAAAGGAGTTACAGACGCTAACTTTAAGTTGATAACACTTAAAAAAATCTTTCTCTTTTGAGGATAGAACATATTTTGGGAAGGGAACAAATTGCTTGTTCAATCAATACTTTCAATTTTCACATTTTTTTCCAAAAGATATTTTCTTTGAAGACGTAAAAAAGTGAGATTTTGTGGGAGTGGTCTCACACGAGAGGATTTACTTGAGAAAACCGACGCAAAATAACACAAGCCTTGGTGAAATAGCTACGATTAGAGATATGAAGGGAATATTTTCAATTTCATTCAGGTTTGAAAATGAATATATAAATAAGTACACTGCATGAAGCCAAGCTAGGATTATTTCATACAGAGGTGTGACTAGGCTTTATTTTCAAACACAAGGAAAAAAATCTCTCCATTTTTTTTTATTATTTGATATCGCATTGGGACATACGTCATAAAATAAGTCGAGTTAATGTGGATTTTACCAGTTTGGTGAAATAATCTTCAAATACTTTCAGAAGTATTGACAACAACTATTTCGAGTGTAAAAGAATTGGTGCATTTTACACTCAAGAAGGGCGTGGTGAACTAAGAGTTGGGCCTTTGTTTTATAATTATCTATACAAAGTTTATACCGGGAAAGAATATGATAAGAACAGCATATTTGTAAGCCCTACTTGATTAAGAGGGTAGGTTCGTGTGAGGACTTTTTACGCTTTAAGATAAAACGCAATCTGGAGGACAATACTGATCATTTACAAATATTCAATATAGATCTATGGACGGTTTCCACACTTTTTCAACACTTATCAAAAGTGACAAAGAATACGAAGCTGTTTGGCAAATATTTCCAGCTACAATTTAAGAGACGAGGCGAATATTTAACATTTTTGTTTCCATTCAGGTATGAAAAAAAGACTTGTGACCTTTCACACTGTATAAAGCCATGAAGTGGGTTCATACAGAAGTAACATTACGTTTGGTGTTGTTTGTTGTTTTTTCTTTATTCAATGACAAGAAAATTAGTCCTTTCACTTCTTATCATTTGATATCAAAAGTATAGAAAGCCAAAAACAAACAACAACAAAATCCACCAAATCGCGGAACTACTTTTTGCTCATGCGTACAAAATAGTTCTGTATTCATTTTTTAATCGAGGAAGTTCTGTAAAACGAATTTTTGAGAAAATCAGAATACACGAATTTCAATAGATTAATCCGAACTTAATTTTTAAAAAAAAAAAAAATTCTAAGTGAATTAACTTTGATATTACAGGAAAGTAACTTGGAAATGCGAAATTAGAAATGGCTCAGCCTTTCTAAATAAATCCGAATAGTTTCGATTGACGAATATACAGCTGCATGAATAATGAAGTTTTGAAAAACAAGGATGAGATTACTTTTAGCGTCAAGAATTGATTTCTTATAGACATATCAGTACAAATTTCAGCTATCAGTTAAATATGCCGACATTTTCAGAGTTTTTGACTACTGATAACTGACTGGTTAAGGACCCTTTTAACCCATTCCCACACAACAAAAGTTTGGACCGGTCCAAATTGAAAAAAAAAGTTGCAGACGCCATTTTCAAATAAATGATATTTTAAAAATCTTTGCCTTTTGGAGTAGAAACTATTGTGTATAGCGAAGAAATTGCTGTATACAAACCACATTTCTTCGAATGTTAATCATTCAACGTGCTTATGACTTTACAAGAATTATCAAAATAAATTAAATTAATCGTATTTCATTTGGAGTTATTATGTTTTGAAGCTTTGCGATAGTTCGGTTAATCCATTTCGACACAATCCCACATTTCCAAGTCCCTAAAAAAAAGCTTTGAATAACATTGTTAAAACTAGAAATTTCTTGATTTAACACAATCTTTTCTACCAAGAAAGACAACGAATTTCATATTTCATCAACATAGAATTGTCGTCTGAAACTTCTTTGAATTTGGACCAGTATAAAATTTTGTCGTCTGGTAATGTATCAACAGGGATTGTGCTAGATAAAGGTTCTATTGAAATTGCTATCAAAGGTCAATTTCGAATCATGCATTATTGATGAGTTTTTAACGATCGGACAGTGAAAATAAAGTAGACATTAACCCTTATCCTGATGGTTCCGTAATACTCCGGTATTGGAAAACATATTGGACAAAGATCAGCCAGTGCATACGTTACATGTCAGGCGAAAATTGCCGTGCATATGCAAGCTGATCTTTGCCTGCGATGTCTTAAATAGGATGTTCCAGAAAATACTTGAAAATAGTTCCGAATTAGTACAGATCAGCCATTGTATTTAGAAAACGAACCTATATCGACAGGTTAGTTAAAAAGCATCGTAAGTGTCTCTACATTGTATACACATAGTAGATGCAATCGGATCCCATCGATCAAAGAAGAGATTAAATGACGTCATTTTGGTACCTACTATAATTTTTTGGATGAAACGTTAGCTAAGATGGTAGGAACGTTGGTCCCAGTCGAAAAAAGCCCTGGCCATCCATGGCAAATAATATAGGGTGACCGAAGTCGACGATTTCAAATTTCTCAGAAAGATCTTTTATGCATGGCGGATCATATACATGTATGTGCATACAGTTTTGAAATATTTTAGTATTTTAGTCTCAAGGCATGACCCACCGACCCCTATACATGTACATGATGAATAGAGTACAATCTTAGCATTTTTTCATTCAGGCTTATCGCCCCACTGCTGCATGATGCCGAATGTTAGCGTTATTAAATAACGATAATAATAATATAATTTAATGTTTAGTTTCGTCTATCGAAAACGAGCGTTCTGACTGGTCGGAAAAAATATTCATACCTCCATGAACAAAATTTTGAGCACGCACCTATTTTGTATGCTTCCGCACAAAATAGTACCATACAAAATGTATATTTTTTTTAAAAATCTTTTGCTTTTTTCGCTCGATGCTTTTAAATCAAAAGAAATGATTTTGTGGGGTAAATGTCGTATCAAACACTTTGCACGCAAAATGACCATAGCTGCCGATGCGATGTAAAATACCTTTCACACATTTTACAATAAAATATTTTATTCATTTTACAACAGACAGTGGGCCGCGGTCATATCGCAGTGGTAGCATGCAAGACTTCTAGTCCAGGAGTCAGTGGGCCCGATCCCCGGCCGCGTCGAATATCCTTACTGACAGTACCAATGAATGGATAATCGTAAACCTGAGACGAGCAGGGATGAGCAGCTATAGGGGCTTGGAAAGGATGTAGCGGTAGTACTGGTGTGAGATATACCAGGAAAACATGGTTATGTACTCCAGCCGCCATGATGTGACTGAAATACTGTTAAAAGAGGCGTTAACCCTATTCAATCAATCAATTACACCATTCGTTCTAGATTTTCTGTCGAGACAACTCGGTAACGATGGTCAAAATATACTACATTAGAGATCACACTACCAGCTCAATAGTTCTTGACCAAAACGTCGCTTGGCGTGCAAAATTCCGTAACTACAGCTTTATTCAAGCTGTAGTTACGGCATTTTGCATGCCAAACGACGAAAAGATTCTTGACGTTGAAAACTTAGACATGTATATGGCTTCCAAACAGAAGGATTTTTTTCAGTCTCTAGTAGTATTTGTACTTGGGTAAAAAATGAAGATGTTAGCTTCCTGATACAATCTGAAACTATAAAGTGTCGAAGAAAATAAGTTTTTAACACTATCTGAACCATTTTTTCAGTTTCAATGTAGAGAGAGAGAGAGAGAGAGAGAGAGAGAGAGAGAGAGAAAGAAAGAGAAAGAGAGAGAGACATGGGGGAGAGAGGGGGGTAAACCCGTCCAATTTTTCAGCTGGGTAGACGAGACTGGCTGTAAAGTTTCTTGTCCATGAACAGTCCCCGGTGACGGCTAGGCTCAAGCCCGTGTCCCCAAGATCACTAGTCAATCACCTTCACCATCGAGGCTGTCCTGCAGTAATTAGTTAATCAAACAATTCACGAACAGGTGCCCGGATCAGAACTAAAGGGAGTGGATCAGAACTAAAGGGAGTGGATCAGAACTAAAGGGAGCGGGTCAATGTTTGGGAGTACCAGGGTAACGGAGGAAGTAATCTAATATTTCACATACTGGACTAAAGGTCGTAGGTGGGACAATCAAAGCAAGGTGTGAATTACATTAGACTTTATTACAGTATCTCCTACCCTTGTGAACGAATAATGGGGAGTAATGAATGACCTTAGCTTGTATATTGTTACAAATAGTAATTGATTGAGGGATCGCTTGTAAACTATTACCATACTGAATTAGGATTATTTCTGTTTGGGTAGAAGGTATAGACAACGATCAGTCTGCACATACGTGCAGTTATAACACCTGTTTGTCCCTTTAGCCCATTACCACATAACTCCGCTCCCTCAAGCCCCAAAGAAAAAATAAACGTTGGAAAACATTGTGTAAAATGAAAAAAATGCTTGTTGCAATTCCTTCATAATCCACAATTTTTCTAACCTCCCCCCACACACAAACAACAACATCAACAACAACAAAAAGCCGGATTTTTAAAATTTCATCAACTAAAATACTTCGAACCACTTTAAAATTTGTTCGTCTGATAATGGGTTTGAGCTAGACTTTTTTTAATTATTCTCAAAGAAACATCAACTATCTATAGGAGGTTTCAATTCCTTTCAATTCTTTGATTTCGAAGCATTTGGGGCTAATATTCTATTAAGCATATCAATGATGATAACGGATTAATTTATAATTGTGAAACGTGAGAATGAAAAAAAGATACCAACGAAATATACTATCTTATGCTCATAATATTGGTCGTAAACTTCTTGTTTCAGAAAAATTAGTTAGGACCAATTGTAAATTTTATGAATTAGATTTATGGCGTTGTTGGTCGTTATCTATCGATATTGAATGTCCAGCGAAGATCGGGGATTCGGCAGAAATCTCACTATTGTAAAACAGCCACAAATTGTGATAGCCCTTCAAATATCGAACGGTGTGAGCTGTCAATAGTTTATTAGATTTTTGATAAAATTGTTAAAAAGATTCCAATAATTCGATAACGCTCTGTTTATAAGAATTATGACAGATGACAATTACTTATGTTAATATCGACAGGTTTGGTTAAAACATTAAATTTGACCCTTGACATATTAAAGTTAAATTGATTTTAACCCTTGTATTGTGGAACCCGCATTTTTTCTGTTTTGGCAGGAGGTGCAGACGAATATCTGACTACACATTCTTGCATTTTGATCTCAGTCTACAAAACCTGCCTGTCCCAATAAATCAGTGTTATTCATAACATTGATTCTATGTTAAATGTACAAAGTAGCCGTTCAAAAATGAAAAATATCAACCAAACTCTAAGTCGAATATTTTTTCATAAATGATAAGTGTATTACGTCTCCTTCAATAATCATTTAAAAGGGACCACAAATGTACGTCCGTTTTTAGGAAAAAACACGAATACCAAAGGTCCTTATTTTGCATACGTCAGATACGTTATGATACACCATTTGCTTAGACACTTGTAGTTAGGCTTTACTTTGTGAGAAAACACCTTTATTTTTTAACAAACTATGAACGGTTATCCTTTTTTCATAGAAATCAACAAAATAGATGATAGCATAATAAGGGATAATTAAACTATAAAGCATTTTTTAAAACATGGAACTGTTGTATTTTATTTGAAATAAAAACACTTTTTTCAATTAAAGGTAGATCTTCAAAATGTTTGTCATCTTCTCTCTAATGAACGCGATTTGAACAGTTCAGTCATATTACAGTTTGGTAGTTATATATTATCACATACCACGTCAAAAATATTATTTTATCTGATTATTCTTGTCACTTAACGTATCTGATGAAAGTGCAAGAGTTTTACTACAAAGCGAAATTATTCAATGAGGGCTCATTTGGCTTAACACGTGTCATAATTCTAACACAAATTTCACTAAACTTTAAACTGAGCTGGAAAATAAACTATTGTCTCTGATTGTTAGCAATCTGATTGATTTAACGTATCTGATGAACCATGGCTATTTCAACGAAAAAGTCTATTAATTTGTTCAATATCGTCTAACCCGAGCTTAAACTCCCTCCTGGAACCAACAGGTTCAGGCCCTTTTACTGTACAAAGAATTTGGTTGAACTTGACCCATATCAAATCATGAGGATTTGGCCATTTGAACTTGGCAATTGAAGCATTTCCGCGTGCTCTTTTCATGAAGGAGATATGAGCATCGCCGTCTAATTGGTCAACTTCAAGTACTTGTCCCACATACGAATCTCCTTCATAGACTGCAGCTACGAACTCATCTTTTTCGGGAATCACGACACGTTCAGCAGGTTGTTCAGGTTTAGCATCGGCATTTATTGCTGCCTCAGTTGCTTTGTCATCTGTAACTTGAATAGATTCCTTCCTAGTCATACTGTGCCATATCCAACCGTCACACTGAGTAGGACCAACCATACATAATTGGCAATAGCAGGAAACTTCTCTTGAAAACTGACCGCCGTTTTTTCGGAAATACGGAATGCGACTTCATTGTACCTGGCATGGAAAGGGGAGTTGTGACCTGAAGTTCAGCGGAAGTTTTGTCAAAGTCATCTGTTGTGTAGAAACGGTACTTTATTGTACTAGAACTAGCTTTTGCCCAAGTAAAAAAGTCTGCTGCATCCTGGATACAAGCTTTCCCTTGTTTTATAGCATCACTTGCTCTTCGCTTTGCTACACCACCTATGCCATCGCATGGCCCCTTTCCATGCCCAGATTCAAAGTAATTCCATCTGGCCGAAAATCCATCAAAGCGTTCGGCGTAGTACATAAGTGCATCAAAAATGAACCGATTGCGATATTGGGATGTAGGGCTGTCCGTCCAGTAGCGAATGTAGCTGGCGTCAGGAAAGATGTCTCTTAATTCTTTGCAGAGCATTTTCATAATAGTTACAACAGCAGCAGAGTTGTGATGAAGAACATCGGACCCAAAAACAAAATTCAAGTGTTCTAGACTATTCGCCACGCCTCTGAAATATACTACGACCGGATGTAAACTTACTGTGCTGGCATTCCAATATGCGCTCTGGATTTCGTCAGATGTGCCACATGTAAAGTTTTCAGCGAAGTCCATCTGTATTATTAGTTCATTGCATGGCAGGTTTTCTTTCAGCAATTTCAGAGCCGAGTGTTGAGCCGTAACCCTGTGAACATGATTCAAACATGCTTCATATTCATCTTTCATCATTGAAACAAAATCACCTCCGGTCTTTTTCATCTGAACTATCTTCATCTTCCTTTTACCATCTACCTCTACCCGGGACCATTCTTCATATTCGACATCAGCTGATCCAATGCTACTTAGAAGCTTTTCCATTTGTTCTTGCGTAACATTTTTACCAACAATTTCAGGGTTCTTCGAAATTTCAACACCTAGCTCACGAAGACATTTGAGTTTCATCGCGAAGTTTTGATGTCTTGAACAAAGGCATACATTTCTTGACATTGAGGACGTGAGTTTAATGTATTGAGGACGTAATTTACAAAACAGAGCCAACGAAATTTTGTTTTGGGTATCTGCTTGAAATCTCTGGTGAATGTTAGACATGTAATCGGTTAGTATGCGGATCTGTCTTTTCTCTCCGTCACATACTTTAGCGTCTGCTTTCCCCGGCATCATAACACTAATGTCATCTCTTTCTATAAATTCTACAACCTTGGCTTTCAACTGATCTCTCTCCTTTTTCATTCTTGTCCGTTTCTTAAACTCTATCACTTTATGATGTTCTCTTCGTAGTTCTCTCATGCTTATGCCCGTTTTTCTGCTCACAAGAGACAATTTCAAACACTTGTATTTTTGCAATATTCTTCCACTAATTACACGAGTAGAAATGTTGCGTTTTTGTTGTTGGCGGTTTGCACGGCGACTTGCTTTGATTTCATCAAGTATTGCATTAGACAATACTAATTTCTTTACAACAGCTTTTGGTAGTTTTCTTGGACTGACTCCATCTTTTCTTAATTCTAACCTTGTCTTGGACTTAGTTGTCAGCGAGTGTTCAGTATCAACTTTCCCGGTTCCTTTAGCTGCATTAGGACATTTACATCTAAAATCAGTCAAATTGCACCAGTTACGTTTTTTCCTGTCACAGCATGTATAGAGATATGTTAAGATCGTTTTTCAACCTAATATTATTTTTTACAAAACAACATAACAGTTATATCGAAGTTCCATACGTTTTTGCGAGGATGCTTTATGATTTTAGTCCAACTTATATGACCTACAAGTGATATATCGTCTTAAATTGACGTGTCACAAGCCATGGTTGTTGTATTCAAAGCACTAAACTTCACGGGAAAAGGGTCTTATAAAGGGCATTACATCGCTTAAATTGTGAATAAAGAATAATATTCACATATCGAATACTGTTAAGGTCCATTTCATCGTCAAATACCGCAAAATGCCACATTTAGCGTTGTCCCAAAATTTCAGTGAATTACGTTACGAAAAATAACTCAATATCTCTTAACTAATTATTCGATAGTACACTACAGAAAATGTGTTTTTGTAGACTGAATATGTTAAATTTTTCATTGGAAATTAATATTTTGTAAACTTATTCACATAGGTTTTTTGTCATTCATCCATTCTCCTATTTTCTAAACTAAACTTTTTTTGTGAATTACGTTACAGCTACCCCAACAAGCAAACAGATGCATACGAAATATGTTTCTACTTTTTTAAACTCACCATGCAAACCAAATACAATTGACATTCGTTTTATTCAGTTATGAAAGAAAAAATGATCTAATTTAAAGATCTTTGATGTATAAGTGAATTACGTAACAGTGAATTACGTTACACTGTCGTATTCTTTATCATTCCCTATGAAGAATACAATTTTCATGAGTTGGTAGTTTTCACAGTATCATCGACTTCCTGTATATACGTCACGAATGACGTCATTTATCGGAATTATTTTGGAAGAGGATTGTCGTAGTTCTGCACTAATTGTGAGTATACTGTTTTATCAAACTATATATATCTAAGCGCTTTTCCTATTGTTATGAACACATTTCGTGATTGTTATCGAAGTCTTTGAATTTGAAAATGTGTTTTTATTAGAAAATTTGAGTGAACTATTGTTGTGGAATTTTTCATCAATACATGTAACGTAATTCACCAACAGTGTAACGTAATTCACATTTTTTTTCATCCTTTCTATTTGCAGACATGGTGCGAATGACAAATGCAGAACGCCAAAAGAAGTATAGGGAAAGAAAAAAGTCTCAAGAGGGTGATGCACACCTAAAAAAAAGAATGCTCAAGGGAGAAAAAGTACTATGTCCCGACTACACAGCTGGCCCCTAGGAAACTTGAGAAACGAAGAGAAGTCATTCGTGAAAGCAAGCGAAAAAATCGCAAAAAGTCTTACGTAAATGCTGTTGCTGATACAGATCAAGCTGAGCATTGTATTCTACAACAACCTTCTGAAGAAGAGCCAGGTCCATGTGATTCTACAGTGAGCAATACAAACCTAGAGAAAGCAGAACCTCAACCATCATGTCTTAAGATTAAAATGAGCTTCAAAGCTAGAAGTAAGAAAAGGAAGGCAATCACACAACTTAACATTGAAAGGATAAGACTTTGACCTAGAAATTAGAAGAAGTAAATAGAAGAAATTCCTGTCTACGAAAGAGAATTCAGAGAATTAAGCGTAAATCGTCCCCAATTAAAAAATCTAATCAGACAACTGTCACAGAAGTAGAAAAGGAGCCTAGTGGTGCTGAGACTGAAGCAACCCCAAAAAGTAAAACAACTATTCAAGCAGAGAGTCTAAATATTACCCCAAAGTCAAAGAAAAAAGTTTTTAAGCAACTTCACTTCCATAACTGTATGCTAGAGCAAGTAAGGAAATCAGTCAAACATGTAAATTTTGTCCAAAATAAACGTCCACTCCTGAGGATCGTATGCGGCAAAATCCTGCACAAGTACAAAATGGGGAGAAACTTGGGAAAGCAAGTTCAATTGAATAGGAGACAGATAAGAAAAGCAAGAGAATGTAAAGATACTACAAAGACAAGACAAACAAGGGAAAGGCAGATGCTGCATGCAAAAGTAAAAGATTTCATGGAGCGTGACGACAACAGTACAAATCTACCCGGGAAAAAAGATTATCGTAAAGTTGGTACTGAAAAGGTACAAAAGCGAGTACTAAATGACTATTTATACAATCTCCATTTAAAGTTTAGAGCTGAAAACAGTCAGTCGAATATCAGTCTATCAGTTTTTTGTAGACTGAGACCTAAACACATCCAACTTGTGCAGTTTAAAGGAAGAAAAACATGTTTATGCCAAAGACATCAGAATATGGTCTTAAAATGTAAGGCTTTACGCGAACTTAAAGTGTTAACAGTTGAAAACCCAGATACACTTGTTAAAAATCTGGCCGACAACGAACTTTTAGAAAAGATCGAAGATATAGGTGAAGAGAAAATCAAGTTTTCAGAATGGAGGAGGGTAACAGTAGAGAAAAAGGGGAGAACATTCAAGCGGATGCAGATTGTGCAAGTAGAAGAAAGTAAAGAACGTTTCAAAAGCATGCTCAGTAAAGAACTAAATGAATTCAGAGAGCACATCGATAGGGTTAAAGCACAATATGAACAATCAAGAAAGCTAAAAGAGGAATTGCCATTAAACCACGCCATATGCCACATGGATTTTGCGGGAAACTACTTGTGCACATTCGCCGAGGAAATTCAGTCTGCTTACTTTGATAAAGGCTCTGTAACACTTCATCCTGTGGTTGTTTATACAAGAAATAATGAAACAAATGAAATTGAACACAAATCGTTCGTATTGGTATCAGACGAAACCACACATGCTGCTTCAACAGTGTTTGCCATTATGAAGCCAATAGTGGCTGACGTACAGGATATCCTACCAAACTGCGAAATGATTCATTATATGACTGATTCACCGACGTCCCAATACAGAAATAGCAAGATCTTTTCAGTAATAGCAAACCATGACAAAATATTTAATGGTATCAAAGCTTCGTGGCTTTATTTTGAATCGGGTCACGGGAAAGGGCCGTGTGATGGGGTCGGTGGAACGGCAAAAAGACTCGCCGACATGGCTGTAAAACGAAACTTGTTCGTGATACAATCTGCTCAGGATTTTTATAACTGGGGAAGAAGTCAAGAGAACAGTAAGCTGAAGTATGTATTTGTTCCAAAATCTGAATGTGAAGAGGCATCTAAAGAACTCTATGATATGACAATAAAACCACTGAAGGGAACAATGCAAGTTCATGCAGTTGTAGCCCTGGAAGACGGAACAATTGCAGTAAAAGACACCTCGTGCTACTGTAGCAACTGCTTCAAAGAAGGTAAATTCTACACCGTGTGCCCAGGCTGGAGTAAACCTAAACTTATTCGCGTTAAGGATATCACAGATCTATCCGAAACAGAAACCTATAAAGAAAAAGAAAGCAGGCCAGAAGGTCAGAATTACCATCAGAATGAAAACGCAAATAATGAAGATGCAGGCTCGGAGGAAGAAGCAGATAAAGCTGATCAAATATATGCAGTTGATTCATTTGTCGCTGCCCTCTATGACAAGAAATGTTACATCGGAAAAGTACTAGAATTTAACCAAAGCGACAACGAGTACAATATTTCATTCATGGTCCAATCAAAAAAGTCTTTAAAATGACCAAACAAGCCAGACACCGTGTGGATTTCCGCCGAGGACGTCATAATGGCTGTTGATGAACCAGTTAAGGTTGGGAAAACGCGAAATATGTACAGGTTAAAAGAACAGGACATGGAAAAAATAGACTACATAAACTAACTTATAAAATAACCAAGTATCAGGGCTAAGCAAATATTGGTTCAATTATGAATTCTGTTCTCTGATATAAGACAAATGGCAAATGAATTACGTTACGTGAATTACGTTGCGCCAAATTTCGATAGTTATGATGTGAGTTCAGAGTGTTATTGATATTGAGTGTTTTCCATTTTTATGTAGACACATGTTAGGATTTTGTTGGAAATATTTCATAAAGATCTGTCGTGGAAAAAATGACAAAACAAGTCGAAATATCATTTTTGACCTCAAATATCGCATTTTTACAAATAACTTGAATGAAGAAAATAGACTACAGATCCACATTATCATTTCGACATAATATTGAAGTTGTTTATTAGTTCCAGTTTATGGTTAAATAAAAACATTGAAGAAAATAAGCTTATTAGATTTGTAATCAAATGTGAATTACGTTACATTTTCCCTTTACAAGAAAACATATCAGTATCTAGATAAAGATAGGCATCAGGGTTGAATACATTCAAATTCTGAATTATAACTGCTTTTAAATACTCTACCGATTATCGATTTCTTATTATCAGGAAAAGTTATTTGATAATAGCTTTGTAAAACTGTGGTATCTGTTCGAAAGTTAAGTTTCTGGGAAATACGAATTACCCTTTATTTTGAAGTAGGGAAAACACTTGGGAAAAATACAAATCAGTATTGTTTTGTTTTATCTGTGTCGAAAAAAAATCTGTCAAAACAGCTGAAATAAAAACTGTTGTCCATTTCTTAAATTTGTTTACAATAATATCTGATGAAGAGAAAAAGGAAAATATAACGTAATTCACAGCCCTTTTTGTGTTGCCTATTTCAACCAATGAAAAAAATAACAAATCCTCATGCGCAACCTCACAATTTATTGAAAATGTGTTCCCAAAATATTGATTTTCCAAGATAATTTAGTTAAATTAATTTTCGTACGATCGATCTAGTGGCCGAATTTTACCTTGAATTGGTGCAACTTAACTGACTTTGGACGTTAACACTCTTTGGAATCCGTTGATGGCGTTTCATCCATTTGTTCTTGCTTTTCATAAGGGATGATATTTGATTATTAAGTCTTTGAATTTTGCTGTGAGCCCTTTTCAGTGCACTTGATTTTTGCTTGTTTCGCCGTTTTTCAGGAAACGATAGTTTAACCAATAATGTTGATTGGCCACGCTTTGCTCTTGCACCAGTTTCGCCAGATGTACTAGAAACAACATCAGATTGTTCTTCAGTTTCTTCTGTTATTGTGATATTTCTAGCTTGCTTTAATTGTAATGCCTTTTGTCTGTCACGATAATTCTTGCTGTACACCCTGTTTCTTTCTCTAACACTCGTTTGATCTTTCTTTGTTAAAGACTTTATCGGTTGTCTGTAACCTTTTACCCTGGCTCTTTCTTTCTTTAAAAAGGATGGATCTTTTGTCTTTTTACGTTCTCGATACTCCCTTTGATATTCTGCCGCGGTTTTAACCATCTTTCTGAAAGGAAAGAAAATGCATCAGATACGTTAAATTGAGAGTGATGAAGTGCTTTTCCAATAATACTATTGGATATATGCACTGCTAATTATTGAAAAAAACAATTATATTTTGTATTTATTTTGACATAATGATGGACGGAATGGCATATATTTTCTTAAATATAACTTAAATCACAAATGTTCTTTTCATCAAATACGTTAATTTTTTTCATCAGGTACGTTAAATAGCAGTTAATGTCAAATTTAGGCACTACACCTTTCGTCACATGTAAATATCTGTTATATCGTATAATATTGATTTAAGTAGGTGGTAATATAAACTAATTCAAGAAGAATTGCTACAGTCTTACCTTTTAAATAATCTTGAACTGCATCCACACTTCACATTTCACATGAAAACGCTGTAAACACCCGATTATGCTGATCACATGGTTTCAAGTTTTCGTAGAATGATGACGAAACAACATGACGTCATAGCATGAAGATTTTTAAAATTTTGGGCTCCAGACGGGGTTTGAAAATCGAATAAGACAATTTAACTAACGTATCTGATATTAACGTATTTGATGGTCATACTGTAACCATGGCAATAAAATTCAACATGTTATCCGTTTTGGTTTGTAAGAGAGTGTTTTACACCACTGGAATATTCATAATGTCATCATTGTGGAATTTTGTGTTCGGAATAAAGCCTTTACTGCACAGCGACGAAGAACATGTTAACGTATCTGATGATATTTGCGTATATTTTTAAAAGTTATGAATTCAGACACAAGTTTAAGAAAAACTGATTCAGCTTTAGCAGAGTTACTGCTTTTCTTCAACCTTTATGCATTTACAACCATGTTACTGTCAATAATGTGTTACTATTTCATTGCTATTACGCTTTCCAGTACCACTTATATCGGTTTAACGTATCTGATGTATAAAACGAGGACAACGTTCTATTGAATATTTTGATTCAACGATTTGCTTCAATCGCTTAGCATTTGGATGTTTTTAAGTCTCGAGTTCATTCCTGTTGGAAAACAGACCTAACAGCGTGCCGAATGCATACAAAAAAAAAATTAAAATCGGCTTTGAAATGAGACATATGGTGTTTGGACAAGTACATTATTGTATAAGCCGATGTGCTTTGTGTTGTGTGCACCATTCAATTTTTATATTCAGTAAAATGTTTCAGGTTCAATAGTTAAACACGATACCAGGGTCAACAAAAAAGCAAGAAATGTTCATCTCGATGTAAGAACTTTAACATGTATGCACAAGGACAGCTGCTACAGTGAAATAAGCACTTTATCGAAGAATCAGTGATAATATAAATTCTCAAAAACAAACAAACAATAATATTTACAAAATTTAAGGCCTTCCAGTGCTTTTAGTCCTTTGATTTAAATATCAGGGATTGTATTCGGCATGAACAGGATTTATAGAACGCTCTTGAAATGTGCACCTAATAAAAGGGTGGAGTTAAGGTACTTGCTTGCCCTTTCTGGCTAACGTTCGATGTATTTCAGTTTTAATTCATTTTATCTACTACGAATATTACAAGAAACTTGCTTTAACCATTTAACAGACAGCAAACTTTTAGACTGATCCAAAGTGAAAGGAGTTGCAGACAACAATTTAAAGTTGATTAAATTTCAGATTTTTTTCAACTTTTGGGGTAGGAAACATTCTGAAAAATGAAGCAATTGTCACAGAGCAAGGACAAACTGTGTTCCAAATACCCATGTGACCTGCGGCGTAAGCGGGAATCGGACTTGTGCAACAATTTACCAGCCTAGGACCGTAGGTAACGAGGAAAGACATGCATAAATAGATTACGTTTGTACACCACCTGGCGGTGTCATCGTGCCATTGCGTTGACTCGGAAAGACTAGGGGAGGTAGTCGAAGTATGGATTAATTGCATTGGGTTAACTTCCCTTTACAAAGCTTGTTTTTCAACAAGTTTTGTATACATTTATGTGTCTCACCGATTAGAAATTTCAGAAAAATCTAATAGTATTTTTTATTCCCCCACATCGAAAGATCGGGGACATATTGTTTTACCGTTGTCCTTCTCTCTGTCCGTCTTTCCGTCTGTCTGTCTGTTTTCAAAAATAAACGATAAAACTTATCATTGTCAATTACTACCAGCCTATTCAAGATACAATGCTCATATTTGGCATGGTGATACATCTCCTTAAATCGCATCTCCTCATGTCAAGGTCAAGGTCATGTGATAAGGTCAAGGCCACATACCAAGGTCAAACGCCAAAAAATGTCCTTGTCGTTTTGACTAAAATACTCTATTTAAACTCATGTACAAGTCAACTACACTTTTCATAGTCAAGTCCTGTTGCGGGGCATTGTGTTTCACAAACACATCTTGTTTTTAACTTTTTTCTAAATTGCGCATTCTCAGAAACAGCGATAAATTTCATTATAAGTTATATAAAATTAGATAATAAATTATAATATTTGCAGACAGCACTCTTACGAGGAGAACGCTTACAATCACCACCGAAAAAAAAGTTTTAAAAAAATTGTTACTAAGAAACGTTTTCGAGTATTTAGTCCAAGTGAAACATTATAGGACCCGGCAATCTTGGAAGTAAAACACTGCAGACCGTGGTCATATGCATTTTGACATTTGGAAGTGAATGTTGGGATGTACTAATTGTCTTTAAAATGGTTTTATTGGCTGTGAATGAATACTCATGACTCTGTTCATTTTGTTACACGATGTTTCATTTCATTCTCCACGCTACAGGAGAATTTATTTCCGTCGCGGTAATGCAAAGCGGAGAGGAAAATAAGAATACTACGTCACATTAGTAATGACATCGCGACGGAAATAACATCAATTGTAAAATTTGTAATTTGGAGAGGAAATTCAAATATTGCACAACGGGATATGCATAGTGCACATTCAGATTCGTATCGAATACTATCTCATTAATTTTCTTTGAAATAACAAAGTACACGAGATAAGAATGTCTCTATTAGGATGAGGTCATGTATTAGCTTTACGAAATTCTTCATAAAAAATTAGTAATGTAAATATTCACGTAGTCAAGTGTTTAAATCTGGGAATTAACCCTGGGTTAAAGTTAAAGACCTTTGTCAGGACAAAGTAAGTAGTCCTTTCAAATACAACAAATTACTTTCACTTTAACCAATGTCCTAAATACCCTTCTCACGTTGAACAGATTAAATCCATAAAAAGATTTAAATTCAAAGAGATTGTAGACAACAGGACGAAAATGTGTGAAAATTTAAGAAATAAAATCAAGTCACATAGGATATAAAACGTTGGAAAAGGAGAAATTGCTTGTCACATGAAATATCTTTTTCTCACAAAGTTCTCATACATAATTTTTTCAATTGTGTCTAAATGCGGGATTATATACCAATGGGTTATACAGCTTTTCGACTGACCAATTGTTTGGTTTGATTGAATGGGGTTTAACGCCGCTTTTAACAGTATATCAGTCATAGAGAGGCTTTTTGAGCAGCTAACAATGGATTCCTGGTATATCTCACACCATTACCACTGTTACATCCTTTCCTAGCCTCCAGATGCTTTCCCACTTAGGTTTACGATTATTCATCCATTTATGAGGGACAAATGTCAAAGAGGATATGTGCTGCCGCCGGGGATCGAACCCATGACATCCCATATTTGTCGACTGATCATAGGCAATAGCTTTTGTAGATGATGTAGGTAAAAACCAATCTACATACAATTGCATTCGAAATGACATAGCTGAATATTCCACTAACAACAATAATATAGCCTCAAGTTCGGAAACCTCTAACACAACAAAATTCTAGACTGGTCCAAATTGAAAGAAGCTGCAGACGACATTTCAAGTTGATAGATTTTTTGTCTTCTTCTTCTTTTTTTTTCGTCTTTTGTGATAGAAAACAATGCGGATAATGAAAAAATTGCTTGATACAAGCAATTTTTTCATTTTCCACAATGTTTTCAAAATCTTTTTTCTTGAGGGGCGTAAAAAGGAGGACTTCTGATGGAATGGATAAATACAGATTTTAAGTCTATAACCTTTTGAAATATCATCCATCATGGTTACATTTCAGAAATGATGGGTCGCCGCTGTCGACTTAAATGTCGTAACCACATCTAATTCAAGCTAACTGACCATTTATCTTGCAGAATTACATCCGTTTAGTATAAAAGTCAAAATTTCAGTCGGTGGTCAGTTGGAAAGGCCATCAACCCGTCAACAGACAATGCCGAAAGCGTAGGGCTTCATAATGTAATATTTACGAAAACAGTCGATTTATATCACGATGAAATAACGAACTGACTATCTGTATTCTACATATGAGGGCGGCCAAAGATATAAGAAGGGTCTTAAGGCGTCCATACAAAGGTGGAATTAGCATTTAATGTCGTAAATTTCAGGAGGTCGCTTTAAATTTGACAGCCTAGACTTTTTGCAATCCGACCTAATTTCCTTTTTGATTAATGATATCTAATGGTTTTAAGTATTTTGGAACCCGATATTGCGATTGCAGAAGACGTTTGTGTGTGCTAACAACAATGACGTAACCCATAAATAGCCAATTTATGTTTCTAGACAAGAGCCCAGCCTACAGGTACCTGACGGCTGTTAGGTACTCGGTAGTGGATTGACAAAACAAAACTTAGCCGAAAACGGGGTATAATTCTTACAAAAAAAATGAAATCAACAATTTCAAAGTAATACACGTTCACATATCTCCGCCTTGCTTGGTAGAAAACAATGTGGAAAATGCAGAAATTTCTTGCAACAAGTAATTTCTACAATTTCAGCATAATTTTCATGAATAATTTTCTTGAAAGGCGTAAAAAAGACGGGATTGTGTGGGAATGTATTAAAGTGTCATCTGTAAGTTTCACTTACTTGCTAGACTGTGTCACGAAATTACAGTCGTACTTAACCTATTTCCACACAGTGACACTTTTGGACGCTTCTTAAGAAAAACACTTGGGAAAACATCGTTGAAAATGAAGAAATTGCTTGTTACAAGCAATTTCTTCATTTTCCACAATGCTTTCTGTCGAGAAAGTTGAAAAATTCTAAAATTCCATAAACTTTGAATTGTCAGTTGCGACTCATCTCAAATTTGCCCAGCCTAAAATTTTGTCGTCTTGCAATGGGTTAAACCGTTACCAGCTTACTGGTCGAAAGTCAAAGTAGATAAAGGCGACTATTTATAGTTGATGAAATTTTAAAAATATTTATCTATTGATAAGAAAATCTTGATGCTTCTATCATTTTCCACATTGTTTTTCATTAAGCTTACATTATTACATATAACAATGCCTATATATAATTACAGTTTTGAATTATACAAATAGGATATTTTAATATATAGCGGTATTGTTAAAAAATTTGGCAGTAGTTTCTCGTCCATCTATATTTTCTTCTTTTTTGACGGGAATTTCAAAAACCCAACACACTCACATACACACATAATAAGGCATCAAATCATATATAAAACTTTGCACTCTAACGTGTTGGCTGTACATACCGCGAAAATGACAATTTTTAACGTTTCGAAAAAAAAACCCCTCACCACTTCCCATCATCGTTGGGCAAGCAAACTATCGTAACTACAGCTTTTGCATATCAAACGACGATATAATCCTTGTTTAAATCGGAAATTGACATTGACGACGATCTGTCTTAAATGGCTTGTCAGACAAAAGAAAATTAATGTCGTTTTATTGTCATAATGTTACTTCTTTCTTGATTCAATTTCAATACAGTTAAGAAAACGCATATTTAAATATATACCAATACTTACAAAAAATATATGTATAGTTTAGTTTAAGCCTTCACGCAAATCGATTGGGATATTAGATCCCAGTCTAAAACACTCAAGCATTTTCAAGTATTTGTTTAGAGAGGAATATAAATTTGTTTTTGAGATAACCTTTTTTAAGCGAAAAAAAAAGTTACAGTAGGGCTTTGGAACTGAGTAAGACAAATGAAACTGGTAAAAGAGATAACAGAGTAAATAAAACCCTGAATTTTCAACTAGCTGTGCCACGGAACAAAACAAGAGTTGACGGATCGTTGCCCCCCCCCCCTGAGCCCTTGTCATGTTGTATAAATTACCTAACTGAATTGTTGCGAAATCAAAGGGCTTGTTGTTCAAAAATCAATATTTCTTTTAGAAATCAATTTCACAAACGACTCTGGCAGGAAAAATACAAGCAAGGGGGGAGACCAAGATCAGACTGCACTTATGTGCAGGCTGATCTTGGTCTATACCTCCTGCGAAAACCGGAATATTCCGGGTTCAGCATGGCAAGGGTTAAGATATTAAACGGCGGCATTTTTCTAAATTTATAATCAATAACTACAACCAATTTGTAAAAATGTTGGTTCGCGACCTAAACGTTGTAACTACAGTTGGGATAAAAATTCACCAAAAAAAAAATGCCTGCTTTTGTTCGAGTTCAAAGACTCGCTGGCCCTGCCAAGAAATTATGGCCCCGCCATAAATTTAGCAAAATTACGCCGTTTAATATGTTGAGTAGAGCTTCCTATTTCAGCTCAGTTGTGCCGCCGCCGGTGATCGAACCCATGACATCCAATTATTGAAAATTAGGAGTCTGACGCGCTATGACGGCGGCAGTCGAAAAAGGAGCACGATTAGTTCAAAATATATTTAGAGTTATCCTCCTTGTTGGTTTAGATTGCTGCCCATTCCCACACAGTGACGCTCTTAAACGTCTCTCCAGAAAAAAAATTGGGAAAACATTGTGAAAAATGAAAAAATTGTTTGTAACAAGCAATTTCTTCATTTTCCACAACGTTTTCTACCAAGAAAGTTGAAAAAATCTAAAATTTCATAAACGTGATAACGTCGCCTCCAACTTCAGTCTATCAATTTGGACCAGTCTAAAATTTTGCCGTCTGGTAATGGGCTGATAGTGAATATATATTCTTAATATCAAGTGTTAGTACCAGTTATGCCAGAGATAAAACAAAATGTTAATTTTTTTGACGACGACGACGCAGACGCTGACGACAACATAGCCATAGCAATACCTCGTGTTTTTCTGAAAATAGCCGAGCTAAAATGTTTCACTTACAATGGGGAACAATTTGTGGGAATCATTTTCCGTTTCAATCTCAATTAATGAAGTCACAGTCCGTAATAATTCGGACAGACGTACGCTCTGACTTGCGGACATAAGCTGAAACAAGTTGTCATAGTAGTGTCTAAGTCTCACTCAAACGCGAAAATACTCAACAAAAAAGTTGAATGAATCAAAACAAAACCTTACCTTATAGAAACTTTGCCAAAAGTTGCGATCTACTTCAAACAAATGATCGATTATAATCAATACACAGAAGAATCGATAAGAGGAGAATACCTTGAAACTGAGGCACTCCAGAAGGTCGCTGACCTTAACCCATTACCACACAAGAAAAATTTAGACTGGTCCAAATTCAAGGAAGTTGCAGACAACAATTTAAACTTTATGAAATTTTAGAATTTTTTGGCTTTTCGGACAGAAAACATTGTGGAAAATGAAGAAATTGCTTGTGACAAGCAATTTCTTCATTTTCCACAATGTTTACCAAGGCTTTCTTTCTTGGGGGCGTCTAAAAGCATCACTGTGTGGTAATGGGTTAAGAGTTATACAGTTTCCGGCAAATGTTGCAGGTCCGTATAGAAACAGGGCTGTTTGGGATTAGCTTCCCCCAATTTTGACGTGAATGAAAAATGACATATTATTTTACCCTAATCCTCACACTTGCAATAAAAAAAACTTCCAAAAGTCTAAGTTACACCAATCCCCTTAAATAGCCACCCAATCTAGTAATACTTCCGTCGTTGAAGTATAGAAGTTCGTGAAGTATACATCGTGTGGTTCGATCAGAAACTCCGATAGTTTCAGTCTGAAAACTACTTATTATATCAAATTTAGTAAGTTTATTAAACCATTCTGATCGTTTGACAAAATTCTTTTCGTTAATTAGAAAAGAATGTCACCCCTTGAACTTAAGAAAAAAAGATGTGACGGGACTTTGCGTAAAGATAACATAAGCAACAGCAACAAAATCCCGAATATAATAGTAACAAACATAAAAAAAATGTGCAATAATAATAATAATAATGAAGGAGAAAACGTCCAGTGATGTTTTGAATAAGGGGTGCTCAGTGCCTGTCCGAGCATCATGATATTAGAAGGTCTAACAAAGCGAGGCTATACATCATCTCTTGTTGAAGATGTCTGGACCTCGAGAAACTACCTTACACAACTCATATTTCACCTTCCCTCTTTCGAAGAATAGCCGCTGTCAATCAAAAGTCGATTGACCAGTCAAATGATTTATAAAAATCGGATATAAAAAAGGTGACCTCCAACAAATACATCTAAGATTCTTTTTGGTTTGGCAACTAAAATGTCGTACCTACAGCTTATTCAAGCTGTAGTTACGACGTTTAGGTCGCGAACCAACGATTTGTACTTTCGTTTTTTGGTACCTGGCCATAAATCTGGGTATGTCATTCTAACTGCCATGTCTGAGGTCGGCGGGCGTTGCCAGTTATCCCTCTATTCTAATAGTAGTAACATGGTCCATTTGCATCATTTTCAAGAAGTTTTGTATTCGTGGCGTCAAACGGAAACAAACGCAAATAAGGATTTCGGGATTTTATTATTACTCAGTAATATAGAACAGTAAATCGAACTAGGCAAAACTCGTTAAAAAAAGAAAAAGAAAAGTACGAACGCACTTTCTATCAGAACATGCATTTAATCCTTTTTTGAGTATTTTAATTTCTGATAGTTTCAACAAATTTGATCGGAAAAAAACGAGTTAAATATGGAATGCTGAAGAAAATAAAGCTGAGGATCAAAATGATAGCCAAGTTTTACATATCAAAGGGAAATAATCAGGATTATTTAATGTTTTAATATTGCTAGTGTTGTGTACCTTTGTATCGATTATTTCTTTTTTCATATATTTGTTTAAATAGGTTTAACGTCACTTTTAACAGTATTTCAGTCTATCTCGGCGTCTGGATCACCTTACAATGGATTCCTGATATTTTTTTTTCACCAGTACTACCACTACGTTCTTTCCGAACCTCCAGCTGCTATCCCACTTAGGTTTACGATTATCCACCCATTGACAGGGGACAAATGTCGGAAAGGATATTTGCCGCGACCGGAGATCGAACCCAGCACCCTCTGATTAGGAGTCCGACGTATTACTATACATACAACCGATAAGTTGAGAAGTAAATGGTTGAATGAGATGATTATAGCAAAAAAGGACCATTTAGGATAAGCATGGATCCAATACTTGACAGAGATAAGCAGGTCTTGTGCAGGTCGATTTGGATAGGTATTTCAAAATATATAAGGCCCCTTCAGAGAAGTGAGATAAGTTTCTACCTTGGTAAGCATACGGGGACTACGCATTTCGCATATTTTCTAATACTATAGAACTAGAACAGCAGATCTCTGTGACTCTTGGCTCTGATACTTATGAAAATAAAGCATTTGTTATTTGCCAAATGAAAGATAAATCAATCCTACACCGAAATGAAAAAGAGTGCTATAGTAACAATATACCCCACCAACTAGCCAAGAAAATGAAAATTAAGCCCCCCCTTTTCTGTGACTCAGTCTAAAATGGCAAAACCAGATACATGTAATATGCGCAAGATTAGGTGACTGGGAATATTCCATGATAATTTCATTAAAATTAGTGAATAAAATGTGAAAATAAAAATTTTGGATATAGGCCCCTATTAACATGATGCAAAACCCCGACAACATGCCCAAGGTCAGGTGACCAGTAACTTTGTTAAAATTCTATTCAAATTTGTAGATAAATGTATATAGGAGATATGTTCATAAGATGTAGACAGATTGATGAACAAACAGCATGTTGGATGTAAGGACGGACAGACGGACATGGAATATGATACTGACATACGTCTGCCTTTGGTGGTGTATGAAAAATTATCCTCTATATAGCCAAAATACAAGTAGCATTTTCTCATTTTTCTAAGATGGTGACTTTTCAAGTGGCAGGTTATGAACAAACATAAGTCAACAAAGTTCATTTATTCAACCCTTTCCTGGTTAATCCCTGTTTTTGACATCCCTGTGATTTTACAATGGAGAAAACATTGTGGAAAAAAGAAGAAATTGCTTGTGACCAGCAATTTCTTCTTTTTCTACAGTATTTTCTACTCTACTGAATGGTCAATTTCAGAAAAAATCCATTTTTATTTTCGTCTGCAAAACCTTTGAATTTGGGCGGTTCTAAAATTTTGCAAAATGGGAAAGGGTTAACCTAATATGGAACTATAAAATTTTAGACTAGTCCAAATTTAAAGGGGTAGCAGACACAATTCTAAAGAAAATACAATTCAAAAAGTAACCATCCTTTGAAAATATTGATGGAAAAGAAGAACTTACTCCATGATGTTATGTCAAGTATGACATCACAAGGACCAAACAGTTTGGGATTGTACAGGAAGGGTTAAACTATTACCTAACAACAAAATTTCAGACTGGTTTAAGATCAAAGATGTTACAGACAAAAAATTATTGTTGATGAAATTTTGAAACAATTTGCCTTTTGGGGTAGAAACATTGCAGATAAATAATAAATTCTTGTAGATAGCAACTTCTTCATTATCTACAATGTTTTCAAAAGCTTTTTTTTCTTGAGGGGATCAAAAAGAGGGATTGTTTTACAGTGGGTAAAATTCTTACAAAAATTAGCAAAACTGTGCTCTGTTGATCAGTATAGATACAATAGTTTTGCACACACACCACTGGCCATTCATCTTTTTTCTGCCCGAAAATATATTCTTGCTACCCTCTGTGAATTCATTTTTGATTTCATTTTCATTTTTTGTTCACCATAATCAATAAACTCACAAACGTAGATATGAAGAAAAAAGATAACTTGATACATTGTGATGACAGGAGAAATAAATTGATAGAACCTTTCTACCCTATTTGTTAGTTAATTTTCCAGTTCAAACAAACTTTGAAATACAATGTATTTCTTCTTCAACGTCTTTAAATATGGAGCAGTCTGGGTTATTTTTGTCCTGTAATAAGGACAATTTGATTATGCATTAACCCATTCCCACACAGTAACGCTTTTTGACGACCCTGAAGAAAAAACAATTGGGAAAACATTGTATAAAATGAAGAAATTGCTTGTAACAAGCAATTTCTTAATTTTTCACAATGTTTTTTTATCAAGAAACATGAAAAAATATAAAATTTGATACACTGTTTACTGTCGTCTGCAACTCCTTTCAATTTGGACCAGTCTAAAATTTTGCCGTCTGACAATGGGTTAATGCTGACAATTTCATTATGCATTAATAAAGTCAGGTCATACTTTTGGGTCACAATAACAGTGAGGTATAAAATCACACCAACAAGAATAAAGGTGTTAAACTGATTATCTTGTTTAGATCTATGTAAACAACTACAAAAGTTGGTCTGATGCTGTTGGTTTGTTACTAATTTAACCCATTACTACACAATGACGCTTTTTGACCATCTGAGGAAATACAATCACAGAAAACTTTGTGGGAAAAGGAGGCATTGCTTGTAAAGAGCAATCTCTCCTTCTCTCACAATTTTTCTAGCATTTTTGGCACTTTATGGCATTTTCCAATGCTAACACAATTCGATATGTCATCTGCAACTCCTTTCATTCTAGAGCAGTCTAAAACTTTGTCATGTGGTGATGGTTTAAATTTTTGATCATTCAATCCATTCCTACACAAACAATTTTTGACAACCCTAAGAAAAGAAGCTTTAGACAACATCATTGAAAATGAAGGAACCGCTTGTTACAAGAAATTTCTACCTTACCCACAATGAATTCTACTCCGAGAAATAAATATTTTTAGAATTTCATTAACTAGGATTTGTCATCTGCAACAACTTTGAATTTGGACTAGTCATAAATTTTGTCGTCTGGTAATGGGTTACAAAAATATATTGAATATTCAAATAGCAAGGGACTGAAATTGATTAATGCTCTTTTAAAATCAAAGTGCTGTCAGCACTGTAATCTCTCGCCACTGAATAATTGAGATATCTTGTTGTTGTCGTGACTTTTAGCATAGTATATTTCTTTGAAAAAAAAATAGATACAATTCTTTTAGGCTAGCACAATGCAAGTCAGACCTATAAATAATTCTTTAACCCTTTCCCATACAAGCCTTCTTTTTACACGTCTATAAAGAAAAAAGCTTTGGAAAACATTGTGGATAATGAAGAAATTGCTCGTGACAAGCAGTTCCTTCATTATCCACAATGTTTTCTATCTAAAAAGACGTATAAAATTAAAATTTCATCACCAAGAAATTTTTGTCTGCAGCTTCTTTCAATTTGGACCAGTCTAGATTTTCTCACTCAGTGACGCCTTTAGACGTCCCCAGGAAAAAAGCTTTGGAAAACAATGTGGAAAATGAAGAAATGAATCCACAACCCCAATAGACAAAATTTAATATGTGATTCCCATAATCATGGACCTTCATCTTTGCCCACACAATCCCGCATTTTACACACCTCTTGATAAAAGCTTTGAAAAACATTGTGATAAAAAGGATTTGCTTGTATCAAGCAATTTCTTCATTATCCAGATGCTTTCAACCCCTGTAGACAAATATATTCCATGAACTTGAAATTGTTGTCTACAACATCTTTCAATTCGGACTAGTCTAAAAATTTGTTGTGTGGGAATGGGTTAAACTTGTCAGCAGCAGGTTCACACATATCTAAGTTACCTACATACCAGATATGATCAAAGTATTGTTGAGTAATATTGAATTTGTCTATGAGTTAAGTTTTTAATAGAGGGTGAGTGAAATTCAGGCTTTAATTTGGCATACGCTACAACTCTAGAGAAAAAAATCTGTACAAGCCATGTACCTCAATATACGTATTTGTCATATACCTTGTCTTATGTAAATTTAAATATATGATTTTTTGTGCAATGATGTTCAGTTGCATTCATGAATATAAAAACAAGCAAATACACATTGTGTGGTAATGGGGTGACTAAAATATTCTTGGAAAAAGAGAAATTGATAAAACTTGATATAATGGTTCAAATTCAAAATACAAAATATTTCGAAAACATAAGAAAATTAATTTACTAGCAATGATATAGTGACTAGAAATTTTTCCTTTCATACTTTGGAATAATAGACAATTCAAAAGAGATTCTTTGAATTATTCACTAAGCTATTATGCTATGATAATTCTTGTAATTGCCTTTTAGATCCCGTTGAGGAATTTACTTGAAATCATTACAATACTGCAATTCAGTGAATAGGTTACTAGAAGACAAAATTTATTACTCATCCAAATTGATTTGTTTGTTTGAATGGGGTTTTACGCCGCTTTCAACAATCTTGCAGTTATATTGCAGCGGCTGTAGCACCTAACAATGGATTCCTGGTATTTCTCACACCAGTACCGCCATAACATCCTTTCCTAGCCTCCAGCTGCTATCCCACATAGGTCTACGATTATCAACCCATTGGTGAGAGACAAATAGTCAGAAAGGATGAGTGCCGCCGTCGGGGATCATCCAAATTGAAAGAGGTTGCCAAAAACATAAAATCAGCGGCAAATAAATTAATCCTTGTCATGCTGAATTACAATTCATCTATACATTTGCATTAAAATCAAAGGCAGGTTAACACTTTTATGAAAATTTATCCTATTCAAAGCTCTGGCTTGATAAGAGACAAGCAGGCGATGTAGACTAAGATAAGACTGAACATATGTGCAGGCTGATCTCTGTCAATACCTTCTGTCAAAGAAGGAATATCTGGGTTCAGCATGACAAGGGTTATTTTCTATCAGAAAATTTGGAAAACATTGTCAGAGAGCAGAAATTGCTAATGTTAAGGCTCTATCAAAGCTCTTCAAACATAATCAAAATGGGACATGTACATCTCTGCTTGTCCCTATATTAGTTTGAACATAATCTACCTAAAAGCTGATGAGAAAATGGACAGGTTAGAAATTTCATCTGCAAGTGTAAGGTAGACAGTTATTTTCTTAGTCACTGTTACATTGAATGTTTAGTAAAGCATATTTAACCCATTACCAACCAATAACACATTTTGATGCACTTAAGAATAAGAGAAATTGAGAAAAAAAAATGTGAGAAAAGAAGTTGCTTGTATTAAGCCAAAATTTAAAAAAAAAATCATTCTTTATTAAAATTTGTCATGAAAATGAAGATTAAATTGATTGATCCTGTCAAAATAAATGAAGAAAGAATTTCATTAATTTAACCCATTACCAGACAGCAATATTTTAGACTGGCCCAAATTGAAAGAAGTTGCAGATGACAATTTAAAGTTTACTAAATTTTTTATTTTTTCGACATTCTAGGTAGAAAACAATGTGGAAAATGAAGAAATTGCTTGTAACAAGCAATTTCTTCATTTTCCACATTATTTTTCAAAGCCTTTTTTTCCCACTGAGTGGGAGTGGGTTAATAAAGGAGATATAATATGCAAGACGAAGTTTCTTTTGTAATCACAGTATTATTCTACCCTGTTTTACACTGAACTTATCAATTTAATGCAATTCAGATTGTCCTCTGCAACTTGTTTCAATGATCTGGACGAGACTTTAACGTTGTTGTCTGGTAATGGGCTGACTATATATTTATCTAGAGTATGATATTGGGCAAGGAGACAACAAATTGATTAACAAATTCCCTCAAAATCTCTCCTTTTTACACATCTAACTAAAAAAGCTTTGGAAAACATTGTGTATCAAGCAATTTCTTCATTATCCTCAATGTTTTCTATCCAAAAATTTAAAATCCATCAACTTGTTATTGTTGTCTGTAGATTCTTTCAATTTGAACCAGTCTGAAATTTTGTTGTGTGGGAATGGGTTAAAGGCACTTTACAGCATAAATTAGTCTTTGACTCACACTGAGTACCCAAATAGTAAATTATTCATGTTTTACTCTGATTTGTACTGACTTATCCATTGATTATCCCTAAATATCATAGGAAAGTCCATTCAGAGTCCCAGGGGAGACTGAGAAAAGACAATTGATACCATTTAACCCATTACCTGATGACAGAATTTTAGATTTGCCCAAATTCAAAGTTTTCAAGTTGATGAACTTATAAAATCGCATGGACTTACTCAGTACCGGAAAGGCTTAACAGTCCTGTATTGACCCTAGTTAGTGACCGGCTTTGTTAGCCCATTTTTTCCATGTTTACTACTTAAAACCTTTAACCAGCCAACAAAATCTTTTATACTGGTCTAAACTGAAAGAAGTTCAAGACCAATATTCAATGTGTGTTTCAATTGATAGATAATTGCCAATTAGTGTAGAAAACATCATGTGTACAGGAGAAATTGCTTGTTACAAGCAATTTCTCCGTCTCAAGCAATGTTTTCTTTTTGTTTAACCAATTCCCACACAGTGACGCTTTTGGACTCCCCTCAAGGAAACCAATTTAGAAAACATTGTGGAAAATGAAGAAATTGCTTGTAACAAGCAATTTCTTCATTTACTTCAATTTTTTCTACCAATTAGGTACTAAAATTTTGTTGTGTGGTAATGGGTTAACATGTAAAATGCAGGATGGTGTAGAAGTTGGCTAATAGTTTTCAAACCCTTGGTATATTGGGTTTTCAGTAAGAGCTAAACTTTTTGTTTGATTTCTATTTTGAGTAATGCTAAAGGATTGCCAATTACAGCCAATAATGTGTATAACAGCACACTGAATATTCTCAAAAAAAAAAGCTGAAGGGTTTGTCCAAAACAGCAAAAAAAAAAAACTTTAGGATGGTCTAACACCGGACAGAAGTTGTAGAAAATAATTTAAAGTTTATGAAATTTTACATATTTTTGTGTGTCTCTTTGAGTATGAAATATCATCTGCCCAGAGTTGAGAGACAAAAGACGCACATCGCAGTTCCTTTTTTCAGAAGTTGAAAAGAATATTGGCCAACTCAAAATCCCCAAAATTGGGAGCATAGGGAGAGACTGACCGAGCTAGCTATGCTTGTTGGTCTAAATTTAAAGAGAATGCAAGAGACTAATTTAACCCTTTCCTGTACAAACATGGAATTTTACATCTCTGTGATTTTATACTTGAGAAAACATTGTGGAAAAAGAAGAAAATGCTTGTGATAAGCAATTTCTTCTTTTCCGACAATATTTTCTACCACATAGGATGGTTTCATTTCAAATAGCATCCAATTTTCATTGTCGTCAGCAATCTCTTTCAATTTGGACCAGTCTAAAATTAAAACAAAAAAACGGGAAAGGGTTAAGGAGTTTTTAACTTGAAAAATAAGTGCCAATTAAGTGGAAGAAAAAAAAAATGTTGCAATTAATAAAATAACTTGCTTCAAGCAAATTCTCCTCATGTCACAATGTTTCTCTCTGTTGTTTTCAGACAGGGCTTAAAAATCCAGCATTCCATGATAATAGGTTTACCCCTGGACAAGACTATAAAATTTTAGACTGGTCCAAAATGAAAAGAGTTACTGATGACAATTTTATGAAATTTCAGATTCTTTCATTTTTTGGGGTAGAAAATGAAATCGCATGCAACAAACAATTTCTTCATTTTATATAATGTTTTCCTTATCATTTTTCCTAGGGGACGTCAAAAAGCATTATTGTGGGGGAATGAGTTAAACAAAAGGACATCCCTTTAGATTACTAGAACATCCCTTTAGATTACTTGAGATGTATACAAGTTTCTATATTCAATAATTCATGAAACTGAGTAAATACAGACATCTGCTCCTATTGATATACTGCCATACTAGCTGGACCATGATAATCCTAATTGTTTTAACCAGACAACAAAATTTGAGACTGGTCCAATTCAAAGAAGTTGCAGACGACAATTCATAGTTGATGAAAAACAATTGGGAAAACATTGTGTGCTTGTGTAAATTGAGGAAATTGCTTGTAACAAGCAATTTTTTCATTTTCCACAATGTTTTTTACCAAGAAAGTTGAACAGTCTCAAATTTCATAAACTTTCAAATTGTCGTCTGCAACTCCTGTTAATTTGGACCAGTCTAAAATTTTGTTGTGTGAGAATGGGTTAAGCGTATTGTAATACTTGGGAAAGATTTAACCTGTTCCAATTCTGTACCATTTTTTATGCTCCCCAAGAAAATCATTGGTAGATAAAGCAGGAGGACAAGGGTTAACTTTTATTAAAGGCAAATACATGTATATATAAGGCTTGATATAATTCGTTTAGAGACTTCCAGGTTTGGTCAAACATTGCTTATCAGTAAAATATATATGACCCAGCTATAATCTATAAAGTGTCAATGTAAGTCTAGTGAACAAAGTTTGTTTAGTAATAATATTGATTAGACTGGTGCAATTAATGCAGTTTTATTGACACATTAACACAACTATTCTTTTACATCCTTTTAGAACAAGTCCAGTCCTTAATTGTGCTTATAACTTATTCCATTCTCACTCAAAAAACATTTAGACTGGTCCAAATTCAAAGAAGTTGCAGAGGACAATTTCAAGTTAAGGATATTTTTCTTTTACTGGCTAGAAAACATCGTGGATAATGAAGAAATTGCTTGTAACGAGCAATTTCTTCATTTTCCATAATGTTTTCAAAAGCTGTTTTTCTTGAGGGCGTCTAAAAGTGCATTGTGTGGGAATGGGTTAAATTTGTTATTTAAAAATCCCTTGGTTTTATTCCTAGAAAAAAGAAGTGACTCCTATCTTTCCATGCCCTTCAAGAAAACAATATCAACAATGTTTCTATCCAATCAAACAATGATTTTTTATGGAATTATGTGGGAATGGGAAAGTACATGAAACTACTTTTATTTGACATTTTTTGGATAAGTGAATGCATGTTTGATATCTTGACCTTGACTTTGAATGACAACCTTAACTTTGTCCAAAATGAAGGAATGTTCAACGTGAAATATACTGTAGTATTAATACCATAATTTTCAGTCAGAAGAACATGCAAATTAACTCTTATTATGCTGAATAAAATCCAGTCTCTCGAAATGCATAAAATCAAAGGTCTGAAAGCACCAAAAAGGCTGATTGTGAGACAGCATTTCTTATAAAAACTAATTTCATAACAGTCCAGTCTTAAAAGAGACAAAAAGGTGATGTAGATTAAGATCAGACTGCACAGTCATATGCGTAGGCTGATTCTTTATGTCGCTGCCAACTAAGGAGTATTGCTGGTTTGGTATGAAAAGGATTAACACTGTACTTGGTCACTTTGACTTGAAAATTGATGCATTGTGGCTGTCAATCAAAGAATTAACTGACCAACCAAATCGTTCATTAAGACTAGAAGGGAACTTTCAACTCCTACCTCCGCTCATACTAGCTGTAGTTATGAAATTAAGGTTGCTTATCAATCATTTACTTTTTGTTTGATGCTACTGCCCACATATTTTGCAAAATAACGCCATTTAATATCAAAGTGGAACTTTCTGTCGGATCTCAGTGGGAATTGCCAGCGTCCCGTTAATTGACATTGACCTCAACAGATTGATCTTGGTTCTAGAAGATTTATAGGTCATTGGTCTACCACACAGAAAATATGAGACTCCCTCATCAAAATCATTCTTACCCCTTCTCATGCTTAAACCTGAGTATACCTATTTTGGCAGGAGGTATAGGCAAAGATCAGCGTGCACATTTGTGCAGTCTGATCTTTGTCTTCACCACCTGTTTGTCCATTTTAAGTCAGGTTTGTCTGTAACACTTTAATTTCAAGAGAAGTATTTACCTACACCCAGGCCTTTCAGTCCTTTGATTTTAATGCAATTCAGAAAGATGGATATTATTCAGCATGACAAGGGTTAAGATTTTGTCAAAAACTAAAACAATGTCTCTTTGACCACAAGGAGTTGAACTAGTAGCAATAAATGAATGAGTCCATATAAATCAAATGGAGTGGTTTTGGTCATTGTTTATAGGCCTATACTGAAAATAACAATACTAAGTTATTTTGTCTATTGACTCCATTGAGTTTATAGTGTATTAGATCTAGTGTAATATATATCATCGTTGGGCGTGCAGAATGTCGTAACTACAGCTTGATTCAAGCTGTAGTTACGACATTTTTGCACACCCAGTGACTATATTGTATGTATGTCTGTCTGTTAAACCTTACTATGCTAATTTCTGTAATGGCAGGAGGTATAGACAAAGATTAGCTTGCACAAAAGTGCAGTCTGATCTTAGTCTACATCTCCTGTTTGTTTCCTTCAATGCAGAGTTTTTCAGCCCTTTGATTTTTGTACATTTCTGACAAGAATTTTATGCAGCATGACAAGGGTTAAACCCATTACCACTCAATCTATCTCAAGTATGTGCTGAAAATATGGTTATAGAAAACACTTGAAGAAAAAAGGAGAATTAGTTTTTTTACAAGCAATCTCTCCTCTTCTCACATTGTTTTCTAAACTGTTTTTTTATTTTCATTTGTATTTTTCAATTTGAATGCATCATAATTTATTTGGTTTTTATACAAAACACCTAGGATCCCTTTTGCCTGATTATTCACAAATAAATAAGTATCTTACTAGTAGGGTGTCCTCTTCTGGTGTATAATCAGAGTGTGGAAAAGTTTTCAAGAATGGGGCATAGGATCTCACTCCTCTTGCGGGTAAATAGGTCAATTCTGGGTCACCTGACCTATTGGGCGGTGGGCGAGGACGGGTGTATCTCGATCTCAAAGTGTCATAGCGTGAGGGCACAGACCTGGATGGAGAATTTTCTCTCTGAGCAAAATTAGATTCGAAAATATCACTGATGATTGAAGCATCATCGTAAATAGCAGTTATAACATCATCAGTGTCCATGGATATATTTTTTGATACAGGGAATTCCATATAATTATCAGTGGACAGGTTTAACTCATTTTCATCACTTACACTACCGAGTTTATCTAGAGATTCATTATGCTGCAGACTAGGCACTAGTACAATGTTATCAAGGATTTCCCCTGAATCAAGGAAAGCACTTTCAGGAGGGATTTCCCTATCATCAGGGAACCCCCTCCCATCAGGGAATCCCCCCTCATCAGGGAATTCCCTGTCATCAGAAGTATTATCTTTTTCAATCTCTGACAGTTCCGTATCACTAACTACATCTTTCATGTTTCTTCTCATTAATTTATTTTTATTTTCTACATCGTCCTCATCACTAAGCATCGGATCATGCTGGCGGGGTGAAATGGATGAGGAGAAATCGCTCTGACTTTGATTTCCCTCCTTCACTAGTACTAAGTCCTCCTTCTCTTGTATTGTAGTGTCAGGTGTGCCATCAGAATCCTCATCATGCACCAGAGTGGAATCCCCATTTGGAATTCCCTGACCTTTGACCTCAGAACTGTCATTTAGATCTCCTTGCTCTGCATCCATAATTCACCTTAATATCCACTGATATAAAATCCAAATATAGACAAAGGTAAACTTTAAATCACCAATAGATAGATATGTCTGTCCCATGAATGAGGAACGTAAAAATGTTAAATCCTTTAATCAGGACATCCAGCACACGAGTCAACAGAAATTTATCAATAACGATGTAGCCAGGTATAAGACCAATGGCCTTTTTTTCGTCTCATTGTACAATTCTCATAGCTGATAATTTAATCCATATTTACCTGCTTTGACCCGTCTCAACGATATCCTGCAATTTAATGCACTGAAAAAAAGCTGCTGAAACATTGTGGGAAAGGGAGAAAATGCATGCATTTTTACCCACTGAAGAATTAGAGATTTGAAAAACATTGTGAGAAAAGGAGAAATTTCGTTGTAACAAGCAATTTCTCCTTTTCTCACAATGTTTTCTACCCCATGTGACAGTTATCTTTAAATTAATTGCATTTTGAAATGTTGTCTGCAACTTCTTTCAATATGGACCAGTCTAACTTTTCATCATTTGGTAATGGGTTAATCTTTATTTACCTGATTGATGGGGGATAATAACTTGAATTGACTGCCCAGTACTAGGCTCCGAATTCCATTCCCCAAAGACAGACATGAGGAAAAAGATGAGCAGCTGAGCTAAAAACCAGCAGCCCTCTAGTTCACTAAGACTACAAGTTGGTGGCCTCTTACCTTAGTCATGCTGAATAAATTACATTACTGATTTGGTGTAAAATCAAAGGGCTGAAAGCACTGATAGAACATGTTCAAAATCAGTATTTCTTTTAGACATAAATTTCATAAACAACTCTGGCAGGAAAATTTCTGGCAGGAGGTTTAGACCAAGATCAGACTGCACTTATGTGCAGGCTGATCTTGGTCACACCTCCTGTCAAAACCGGAATATTCCGGGTTCGGCATGACAAGGGTTAACATCTTTAGGAAAACTTGATAGTTTCAAAATAACTGTATTACATGGAAACATAATATTGACTTACTTAACCCTTGTCATGCTGAATTAAAATCCTGTTTAGAATTGCACCAAAATCAAAGGACTGAAATCACTTGAAGCACTAGTTGCAGGTCAATATCTAAATTTAAAACTGATTTTATGAACAATTCTGGTTTTGAATGGAATAAACAGGTGGTGTAGACTATGATCAGTCTGAACATATGTGCAGGCAGATCTTTTTCTACACCTCTTGCTCAAACAGGAATATTCCAGGTTCAGCATGACAAGGGTTAACACATTCTCAAACGACAATTTAACCCATTCCCACACAATGACACTTTTTGATGAGCCAGGAAAAAACACTTTTATAACATTGTGAATAATGAAGAAATTGCTTGTTACAAGAAATTTTTCCATTTTTATTAACGGTTTCCTCCCCTAAACACAAAAACTTGAAAATTTTGTCAACTAAAAATCCTTGTCTACAACTGCTTTGATTTTTGACCAGTCTGAAACCTTGCTGTATGGTAATGGGTTACCCCAAAAGACAAAGATTTCAAAGATTTCACCAACTTTAAATTATCATCAGCATCTTCTTTGAATTTGGACTGGTCTAAAATATTATCATGTGGGAATGCCTTAAGTTACAGGATATATAAAGTAGGAAAATATGAAATATCACCACTAAATGAAAAGACTAATGCTCTAGTGGCAGAGAGCCAATACAGCTCTTCCTTATCTCTTATAAGGAGTGTAACTCCTTTTATGGAATTATCGGAGAGGTATCTAGTATTCTCTTTGTGTTACAAATGTCTTTTGCCCAACACTCGATAAACTCTACTCTTTTTAATGCAGGCATGCTTGGGATATACAAAATTTTATTCATATTAACCCTTTCCCGTACAAATACTGGATTTTACGTAGCTGTGATTTTATACTTGAGAAAATATTGTGGAAAAAGGTAGAAATTGCTTGTCACAAGCAATTTCTTCTTTTTCCTTAATATTTTCTACCACATAGGATGGTTTCATTTCAAATTGCATCAAACTTTCATTGTCGTCTGCAACCTCTTTCAATTTGGACCAGTCTAAATTGTCAAAAAACAGGAAAGGGTTAATAAAATTAAAACCTTAATGGGTGCCTGCATGATGCTCAGTAGTGAACGGCTTAATCCATTCCCACACAATGATGCTTTTTGATGCCCAAAAGAAAAAAGCTTCAGAAAACACACAATTGTAGTGCAAAATAAAAAAAAGTTGCTTGTTAAAAGGCAAATTCTTCACTATCCACTTTGTTTTCCATACTAGTGCACAAGGATTTTTTAAAGCAATATCTGCCCTCAGAGGAAAGAAAAATAGTTGAAATAATCAATTGCTTATTATGGTCACCAAACTAAACAAGGACCTTTATAATTTTGATATGCAAAAGCAGGGTCTTCGGCAATGACTGATATATGCACAGGTGCTGATGACTAATCGATTTTGTTAATCTTTGTGACCTAGCTGTTTGTTGAAATGACTAGCGAAAATTAATACGTCATCACTGATGTCATAGTTTTATGTAAACAAACCTTAAATTGTGGTGGGTCATAATTTAAAATACAGAAATTTCTTTCATGCATTGTAGGCTTACTGCGTAGAATAATGTTGATCTTTAATTTCCATCGTCATATTTATTTAGACTTTTGAGCATGGGATATGGTTTTCTTATTACTTTTATAGTGAGTTTGGGGGAAGTTATGGCTTTAAGAATTCAATGATAAAAAATTGTCGTCTTCAACTTATTTCAATTTGGACCAGTCAAAAACTTTTGTGCTGGTAATGGACTTGAAAGTGGTCAAAAAAGTTGAAGCCAAAAGTGTCATAATTCTTACAAGATTGCATTAAGTGCTACCTCATTCGATAGCAATGTTTTCTCTTTGGATAGCAAACAAATTAGTATTCCAATTTTCAAGTGAATTTCTTCAGTACAGTCAAATCCTTTTAATTGCAACACATAGCAATTTACTTAACCCTTTCCTGTTTTATGAAATTTTAGACTGGTCCAATTTGAAAGAGGTTGCAGACGACAATGAAAAATACTTGCAATTTGAAATATGACCATCCTATGTGGTAGAAAATATTGTAGGAAAAGGAGAAATTGCTTGTTACAAGCAATTTCTTCTTTTTCCACAATGTTTTCTAAAGTGTAAAATCACATTGAGGTAAAATCCTGGGTTGGTCCAGGAAAGGGTTAAACCATTCCCACTTGATAAGATTTTAGACCAGGGTTTTCCCTGACCCTCTCCTTCTTTGAATTTGGACCTCCATTTTTCAGAAATGACCCCCAAAATAGCTAGACAGCCTTCTTTATCTTATTTGATAGGGGTCATAATGTGGCAAAATGACCCCCTGTTTTGAAAGTCAAGGGAAAACCCTGTTTTAGACAGGTCCAAACTGAAAGAAATTGCAGACAACTTTTCAAATGCAAGTAAATTGAAAATAAATATCTTATTGAGTGGATATGATTTTGCAATTAACCCATTCCCTCATGATAAAATTTTAGACCAGTCCAAATTCAAAGAAGTTGCAGACGACAATTTTATTGTGATGGAACCTTTAAAATCTTTGTTTTGGGGGTAGAAAACATTGTGGATAATGAAGAAATTGCTTGTAACAAGCAATTTCTACATTTTCCACAATGTTTTCCAAAGCTTTCATATCGAGGAGGCGTTTAAAGTGTCATTGTGTGGGAATGGGCTAACAGGATTACATTGTAATATCAGACATATCACAAATGAAGAGCAATGACAACATTATGCAGGTGATGACATTTAGATGGAAATACCCCTGGCTTTCTAAAAAAAAAGTCACCCTAAATATTAGTCAAATTATTTCTCATGTCCCTTAATCTTAACCCATTCCCCCATAATCACAGCTTTTGACCCCTCCAAGAAAATTAGCTCTACCGGTAAATTGAGAAAAATTGTGGAAAAATGAAGAATTTCTTGTTACAGGCAATTTCTTCATTATCCACAATTTTTCTACCCCAAAACATAAAATTGTAAAATTTCATAAACTTTGAACAGTCTTCTGCAAATTCTGTCTATTTAGACCAGTTAGAATGAATTAGATGTTGCGGAAAATGAAGCGATTGCTTGTAATTTGTCCTACTTTAGGAAATTTTCTACTGTATATGGCATTTATTTCCAGTTTACACATATTCTGAATTGCCATCTGCAATCTCTTTCAATTTGGACCAGTCTGATTGGTTAAGCTCGATCACTTGCAGCAAGCAAGCGGTGTTCACACACAATAGTTATATTGACTAATGAAATCACCAGGATGGATACAGTCTTTGGAGTGCAAAGATATTCATTGACAGTTCGTCTCTAATTTAGTGTATTCAGGAAATACAGTATAATAGAGAAATTGCTTTGTCAATAAGCAATTGACATTGATTTGGGACTCTGAGCAGCTTTTATTGGGCTTGATTTGTAATTGAGAACTAATGGTGTTATTAGGTACAGTCTTAAGAGAGTTGCTGGTTAGGACTACAATTTCAATCTTAGAGTCATGAGTTTGAATCTCTGATAGGCCAGCAATCTATTTGACAAAAGCCTTTAATATGTATGCTTCATTTTTCTAATATGGGTATATGAATAGTTTAGAGACAAGTTGATTGATTAAATGGGGTGCAATGCCACTTTTTGACAGTATTTCAGTCATATCGCGTTGACTGGAGCACCTAACCATGGATTCCTGGTATTTCTCACACCACACAAGTGACCCATTGACAGACCACACAATTTTAGACTGGTCATAATTAAAAGAAACTGTAGACAACAATTCAAATTGCTTTGAAAAAGAAAACTCAATGCCAAATTAGGTGGAAAATAATGTGGTTAATGGAGAAATTGCTTGTTTCAAGCAATTATTTATTTCATGTAACTCTTTAGGAGCGTAAAAAAGTGGGATCATGTTAAAAACCATGAAATTTGCAGCACTAAGTGTGAATCTGATGACAGAGTGTATTATAATATCGGCCTTTTCTCCTGTTTCTACAACAATGTTTCTTCTCAGTGATCATATAGTGGATAAATTAACTCCAAACTTCTGTTTACATCATACAATATTTAATACTTCTAAACTACTCTGGGAGCATAAACCCCAGTCATAAATGTGATCTATCTCTCGACTCATCCCCCTGTCTAGCGCATTTGCTTCCCTACTTATATGGACCCCAAAATACTTCATCTACAAATCAGATATGTTGTTTCGCATCATCCTCTCAAAAATGTTCATTCAAGAAAGTATTGGTAGCAGATGGGCGTGTTTATCTTAAACCCATTAACATAATATTTAGTATTGATTTCATGGATTCGGACCATGGCTACTCTGCTTATTCCTTCTTGAAAGAAATATATGAGCTTCCACAATA
This sequence comes from Fragum fragum, assembly GCA_946902895.1. NCBI lineage: Eukaryota > Metazoa > Mollusca > Bivalvia > Cardiida > Cardiidae > Fragum > Fragum fragum. The sequence goes on along the minus strand of OX336378.1, from coordinate 30,366,525 downwards.
AACTCGAATCATGGATTATGCTACAAGAGTTCAGTAATCGGTGATTCATTGACAATGCCAACTCTGACAAGACAGTTAGTTTGAGATGTAAACCAACATTTTTGCAAAACATTATGGTCGGGGAGATAAAAGGACATCAAAAAGTCCTGACTGCAGCTTCAATAAGTTGTAGTTATGCTGTTTAAGCGGCTAATCAACTAAAACATTAGAAATAAACACAGAGGTAAACTAAATTAATTTGCTCAGTTAATAAATTTTTTATTGATACCAGTTATCCAACAATTATTATAAATTCATGGTCTTTTTAGTCCATTGCCACATAACAAAAATTCCAGATAAGTCCAAAGTGAAACAAATTGCACAACAAAGTGAACTTCAAATTTTGTCTTGTAGGGTAGGAAACCTTGTGGATAATGAAGACATTGCTTGTAATAAGCAATTCTTTATTTTCCACAATGTTTTCTTAAAGTAAGCCTTTTTCTTAGTCCATTCCCACTCAGTGACGCCTTTAGACACCCCCAAGGAATAAAGCTTTGGAAAACATTGTGGAAAATGAAGAAATTGCTTGTTACAAGCAATTTCTTCATTTTCAACAATGTTTTCTACCCAGAAAGTTAAAAAAATCAAAAATTTCATTAACTTTTATTTGTCATCTGCTGTTTCTTTCAATTTGGGCCAGTCTAAATTTCTGCTGTTCGGTAATGGGAGATTCCAAGAAGATACAAACAAGCCGAGTTTCACATGCAAAAATTGTAGTGTTATAGATTATTTTATTGGAACATTAGACATTATTAAATATGTTAAGAGAATGACTGTTATGGAATACTCAAGTTTATTTTCTGATGTCCATTGTCCAATAAGTCTTGTTATCACTCTCCCTGAACAATATACAACAAACAAAACTGAAGAAAAAAAACCAAGCATAAACTCTAATCAACCATTGTGGAATACTGAAAAGACTGATCTTTTTTATAAAAGAATATCGACGTATCCAAAATAGAACAAATAGAAGAAAAAATCTCTGGAGGAAACAATACAACCCAAGCCAGTCTAGATGATATTTGTGCAGATATTGAAATTGTATTCGACACCGCCTGCAAAAAGACTTTTGAACGAAAATGTACTATTCCCAAATCAAAGTTGAATACTGAAAAATTATGCAAACCTTGGTTTAATACTGAATGCAAAACACTGAGAAACAAATATCACATAGCACGTAAAATGTATAACAGGAATAAAAATGAAAGGAATAAAAAAAATTTAAAAGAAATCAGCAAACAATATAAACAGAAAATAAATACTTCGTACACAAAATATAAGGAAAGTAACATTAATAAACTTAGAGATATGAGAACAAATAATACAAAAGGTTATTGGAAGATCATCAACTCCATAGGTAAAAAAAAAGAAAATGATATCAAAGTAAGCTTAAATGACCTGTATGAATTTTTCAAACAAATTAATTGTGGAAATAATGAAGCTTCAAACAGAGACATTGAGAATGAGACACAAATCGGTGAAAACATACTTTGCCAAATGAATGAAGAATTGAAGTCTACCATTACAGAAGAGGAAATTTTAAAAGCTGTACGTTGCCTAAAAAACAATAAAAGTCCGGGAATAGACAATATCTTAAATGAACATATCAAAAATACAATAAATAAAATGGTACCAATATATAAAAAGTTATTCAATCTTGTATTCGATACTGGTAACGTGCCAAGTAACTGGACAAAAGGTGTACTACTACCAATTTACAAACGTAAAGGGAATCCCTCTTCACCAGAAAACTACAGACCTATCACACTTTTAAGCTGTTTGGGAAAGTTGTTTACGGCTATTCTAAATAATAGAGCAAAAAAGTTTACAAATGAGCATGACAAAATAAGTAACTGCCAGTCGGGATTTAAACACAACCATTCAACAATAGACAATCTGTTCGTAATACAAAGTTTAATTGACATATTGAAATGTTCAAAGAAAAAACTATTCTGCACATTCATAGATTTTAAGCAAGCCTTCGATACTGTGTGGAGACAAGGTCTATGGCTAAAAATGGTAAAGAATGATCTAAATGGAAAGTTTTTGAAAACTGTTCAAAGTATGTATGACAACATAAAATCTTGCATTAAAACACCAAATGGTTGCTCTGAATTTTTCAAAAGCACAACTGGAGTTAGACAAGGTGAAAATCTTTCTCCAATTCTTTTCTCTGTTTATCTGAATGACATTGAAGAATTCTTTGAGAACAATAATAGTAAAGGTATAGAATGTGAAGAAGTTATACAAATATGATTATTTATTTGAAACTATTTGTTATTCTTTATGCAGACAATACAGTTTTATTAAGCGAAACAGCAGAGGATTTGCAAAGCAAGCTAAACATTTTTAATGAGTACTGTAAAACCTGGAAGTTAACAGTAAATGTATCAAAAACTAAAGTTCTAATATTTGGTTCCAAACCTAGAACTACTAATAACTATAAATTTACCTTTGACCGCACTGACTTGGAAGTAGTGAGTGAATATAAATACTTAGGCCTCCACCTTTCAAGAACTTGTAGCTATATTAAAGCAAAACAACACTTAGCCAAACAAGCAACTAAAGCTATGTTTCAGCTTGTAAAAAAAACTAGAAACCTAAACTTAACCATTGATTTACAAATTGACTTGTTTGAAAAAACCATCAAACCAATACTACTTTACGGCAGCGAATTATGGGCCTACATAGACACAAAAATACTAGAAACAGTCCAATTAAAATATTATAAATACATATTGAATTTAAAAAATCTACACCCTTGTATCTAATTTATAGCGAACTTGGTATACTACCAATACGAGAGGAAGCAAATTGTAGACTAATTTCATTCTGGTCAAAGCTTGCCACGGATCAAACCAATAAATTATCATCGAAAATATATAAGGTGATTCATTCAAAAAAGAACAGCAACACTATTAAATCAAAATGGCTAGACCACGTATTATATTTACTACAAACAAACTTTCTTTAATATCTGGATAAACCAAAACCAATTCAATCCTAAATGGCTCTCGATTACATGTAAAACCCGTATAAAAGATCAATTTAACCAAAACACTAACACTATCATTAATAACTCGAGCAACTTTATGTATAAAACAATTCATGAAAATACATCTATGAACCCATATTTTAAGATACTTCCTAATTACAGAAGTCAAATATTAACTTCATTCAGAGCACGAAATCATAAATTACCCGTTGAAATTGGTAGATGGAATAGTACACCTTTATCAGAGAGAATATGTTATCTTTGTAATAATGGAATAGGAGATGAATATCACTTTATAATGGAATGTACACATTTCAAAGAAAACCGATCAAAACTCATCGGAAAATCTTATACTTCTCACCCTAATGCTATAAAGTTCAATAACCTCTTTAACTCACAGAATAAAACAGAACTTGTAAAACTGACAGAGTTTATAAAAATCATCACGCAGATTATAAAAGATAATAACGATAATACTTAAGGTCGAAAAATCAAGTACATATTACAATAGTGATCAGACATAAGATGAAAAGCTAACCCATTAATAACTAAAGAAATCCATTATATTGAGTATACCACTTTAAAAAGTCTTGAAATAACTTTTTCTTTCATTTCTGTTGAAGTTTATCACTCGAAATTCACATTTTATAATATTTTATGAATTAAGAATAATTTATAGGAATGTATTTGTAAAATGTATATTTCTTAATATCAAAAGCTTAATAAGCCAAAAGTAATCTCATAACAAATAATTGCTATGAGGCCAATGTAACCACGGTACGGATGATCATTGGCCTCATCTCAGTGCCTTCAGAGTAATATATTATCAAGACGAAAATATGGACATTCACCTTGAAGGTCTAAACTTTTCGCCGATAGCGTTCAATCATTGGTATCTTTAAAACTAATTTGAAATTTCATTCTATGATTAAAATGTATATTCCTTTAAGAGATTCATACTGGGAACATGCAATGATGTTAATAAATAACTAAAAATGTTACTTGATTAATATTTTGGCGATATATTGACTGTTGATTTGATAGAAATAAAAACGTTGTAGCTACTGCCTGTTTAAGCTGTGGTTACGATGTTTAGAAACCAAAGTCTTCGGAGCGGTTCCACAAACATTTATCCGGAAGAAAGACCCTTTTCTTTTCGTTTCGGTTAAGGTCTTCTTTTTTGACAAAACCGGAATAATGTTAAAGTTCGCGACTAATTTATTTCTTGAAATGCCAGCTGTATATGCAAAAATAAGCCTCAATTACTTAAACAACAAAAAAATGAAAATCCTACCGTACAAACTTTGATTTATCCATTTTAGAAATTAATCCATGTTACATTGTTTATTGTTATTCCAAAATTGTAGAATAAGCGCACATCTCGTGCCAACATGCTGACCCACAAAACCACGTGCAAAACATGTCGCACGGTTTAATTACAGTGACGGGGCGGCATGTTGATATTCGATGTACGCAAATCAACGACATTTGTTTACATCTTAAAAAGCCGTTTAAAAATTTTGAATTATTCCTATACATATTAAATTTCTCTCTCTCTCTCTTTCTTTCTCTCTCTCCCTCTCTCTCTCTCTCTCTCTCTCTCTCTCCCATTAAATCTAATATTGTTCAATACCATAATAATACCATGTTGTCCTCTATTATCATGTTGGCATCTTTTATGTTATATGTATATGCTGAGCTCATTTTTGTGCCTAGTGCACATTGAGCAGTTTATTTGATTAAAACTTGTAAACTTGTAAACTGGTAATGGGTTAAGGGGTGTAAAAAGGAGCAATTTAGGGGGAATGGGAGGCATGCTTCTTCATCCATTACCACATGACAAAATTTTAGATTGGGCAAAAGTGACAAAGTACCAGAAAATAGCTTCAACTTAGTGGAATTCAGAAAACCTTTGCCTTGTAGGGAAGAAAACATTGTGGACATACAAGAAATTTATTGTTACAAGCAATTTCTTCCATTTTCCACAATTTTCCCCAAAGCATTTTTCTTGAGGGGCATAAAAAAGCAGAAATGTGTAGGAGTGTTTTATTTACAGAATGCTACTGTTTTGAGCGTATAAATATGACAGGTTTTTGTTACCATAGTTGATGCTGTTAACCCATTCCAACACAGTGGAATTTTAGAATGGTCCAAACTGAAAGGAGCTGCAGACGACAATTTCCAGTTGATGGAATTTTTAATTTTTTACGTCTTTTTGGATAGAAAACATTGTGGATAATAAAGAAATTGCTTGATCCAAGCAATTTCTTCATTCTCCACAATGTTTTCCAAAGCTTTTTCATTGAGGGGCGTAAAAAGGAGGGATTGTGTGGGAATGGGTAAAGGGTTATAATACAATTACCCAGCTCAGTCCAATAAAGTGGAACATGTTTCCTTTTCATTGCTTGTTTCCTTTTATTGACAAAACCCTCTTTTTCCAATAAAGACATGCAAATCCGTAATCAGTTTAGAGCACTGTGTGCTCTGTTAATTGATCGGTAATTTATACAGGCCCAGGTGGGAAAATCCATCGATGAACTAATTACTGGATAATGAATTTTAGACAGGTCCAAATTTAAAGAGTAAGAAAACAAATCAAAGTAAATGTAAAATTGAACGATAAGTTTATTAGAAAATAAAAACATTATTGGAAGAAGGAATAGCCTCTTAAAAGTAAATTACTGCTTTTTCTTCAAAATAAAAAAAATCTCCAAACATTCTTTTACGTATGTTGACAGAAAACACATCTTCTGTAAGAGACATTATCAATCCAATTATTCAATTAATTGGTCTAAACAATCAACCCATTAACCAATCCATCCATCCAGCAAGCCTGGCTCCTGTCTATCCATCAATCCATCTATTCATCAATCTGGTCCCACTCACTAATCCATCCATCCATTCATCCATCCATCCATCCATCAGTTCATCAATCCGCCCACCCATCCATACATCAATTCATCCATCCATATGTACATACATACACACACACATATGTACATACATACACACACAACTATCCATACATACAACATATACATAAACCCATACATACACACACACTTACATAAAAACATACAACATACATATGCACATACATATATACATACAACATACATATTAAGCACATACATATACACATATAACAAACATATGTACATACAGACATACATATACATACATACACACACACATACATACACACATACACACATACATACATACATTATTTATATCCATACACCCATCCATACATCAATCAATCCATAAAAGTTTCCATTTTAATTCTACCATTTTCATCTATCAATAAATCAATCCTTCCAATTTGAAAATCAATTATTTCATTGGATATTATAATAAGCTGTATTAAGCCATTACCAGATTTCAATTTTGGACTGCTCCATTTTGAAAGGAGTTCCAGATGACAATTGAAAGTTTGTAAAATTACAGATTTTTTTTTAACTTTCTGGTTAGAAAACATTTTGTAAAATGAAGAAATTGCTTGTGGCAAGCAATTTCTTCATTTTACTCAATTTTTTCCCAATTATTTTTCTTGAGGGGCATCAAAAAGCACCATTGTGTGGGAAAGGGTTAAAGTTTTTTTCTCTAGTCATACTATTTCAGGGGCTAATATAGCTCATCTATTGTGGCTAAGGTAATCTTATTCATAAGAAATATCACATAAGCTTGCACAGAAAATAAGAAATTTGTAATGGTCTGCATGCTCTCTGCCATCCATTCCTCTACTATCACCCCTTTCTTATGGCATTCATGAAAACAGTAGTGCAGGAGTCATTATCCTGACATTGGTCCAGCAAAACAATCATTCTAGCTAAAAACTGTACAAATCCAATCAATAGTTTTGGAAAGAAAGATTTTTCCAAAGATTTTAATATTTTATTCGACCAATTACTGCTTAAAAGCACCCCCCACCCCTGCAAAAAACCGCCTCAATACTCTCTGATTAAAATATTTAAGGGAAGTTGTCCAAAACATCATTCCAGTCTTAGTCTCTTAATGTCCAATGAAACCCATTACTAGATGAAATTAGCTGAAAATATAAGCTGTATATGTCTGCAAAGCTTTATATGTCTACAAAGCATGAATAATGTCTAAGTTCAAGGGGAGATAATTCTTGAACCAGGGGGAATTAAGACTTGCAAAACTTCAACATGAGGTTAATCTTTGTATAAAGTTTCAAAACTGAAGGAGGGGTACATGACACAAAATTGGTAGTATTTTGTACACAGACAGACAGACGGACACTCAGACAGACGGACAGACAGGCTAATTCCAGCATACCCCCCAAAACATTTGTTTTACGGGGGTATAAAAAATTAGACTTATATCTCTTAATGTCCAATGAAACCCATTACTAGATGAAAAAAATTAGACTTAAATCTCATGTAGTATAGAAAACAATATGAGAAAAGGAAAAAATTGCTTTTCATAAGCAAATTATCGTATTTGTGTAAAGTTTCTAAAAGCCCTAAGACTTCAGGGCATCACAGTGTGGGTAGTGGTTTAAATATGAAGCTTAGACATATGAATGTATGCAAATAAGACACCAGACCATGGCATTAAACCCACTGACCCTTGGTCAGAACTAAACTAAAGGAGAACCACTCCAGCAGCCTGTATATACTTATAATTCCTGAGAAATTTGGTTGGAAACCATCCTCCAATTTGCAAGAACAAGATTTTCAAAATTTTCTCTCTATATGTGTACCATATACGGACATAACCTCCTCTCCCCTAAAACCATAATTTTTAACCAAGCTATATTCTTTGAAGGAATCTGAAAAAGAGTCACCTAAGGATCAATTCTGAGAAATTCTGTTGAAAACTATCTCTTGTTATTGAGAAGAACATTGTAACAGTTTAATTGTATACCTATATGGAATTTGGCCCTGTCCATACAAGTCATGCTTCCATCCGATCAAATTCTATTTAAGAAATCTGATAATGGGTCACCCAAGTGGCATTCCAGCATAATTTGGTTAAAATACACCTGTTGGTTTTCTGAGAAGATTTTCAAACTTTTCACCATATGTGAAAAATACTCCTGCTCATTAAAGCCATGTTTTTCATTAGAACAAAATTCTTAGGCTAAAGATTAAATTTAAGAAAGGCCATATTTTTTGCAAAGAGTCACAAACCTTTTAAACTATAATTTGATAGTGAAGATATGCATTTAGAGCTACCTCTTTGATAGTCTTGAATGCTATTAACCCTTGTCATGTTGATCCCAGAATATTCCTGCTTTGACAATGGCTTTGGCAAGTGTATATACTAAGATCAGCCTGCACAGACGTGCAGCCTGATCTTAGTCTACACTACCTGCTCATTGTTGTTGTTTTGAGAAAAATCTTTGATCACAAGATTGATCTAATTATATCAAAGTTTTCAAATATAGTGAAAAGAGGAAAAATATTCAGTAGGACTAGGGTTAAGATAGAAAAGATTTAACCCATTACCACACAATCCAACATGTTGATGTAACCCGTGAATAAATATTCGACGCCATCTGGATTCAAACCAGGGCCCTTCCTGTCCCAAAGCTCTCTACCAAGTCGCTATAAAAGTTAGCTTGTACGTAAAGGCAGTATAAGCACAACTTATACACCACCTGGCAACATTTACATTGTAAAGAAAAATAATAAGAAAAGCATTATGGTGAAAGGAGAGATTACCTGTTTTTTTACCCTAGATGACACATCATTTACAACTTACTTTCTTGTAATTAAACTTTGAAATGTTGCCTACATCTTCTTTCAATTCGGATAATTCTAAAAAATTTTAGTCTGCCTATTGGGTTAAAAAATCTGTCTTGAAAACATAAAGCAGGTCATGTACATATCTTAAGAAAAGGCTGTTAAACCCTTTACCAGACTAAGAAAGATTTAGACTTGTCCAAATTTACTGGTAATACGTCTCTCACACCTTTGCGTATCGACCCGCGTAAGCGTGGCGTATCACGATAAGAAAGGAACGCCGTGACAACGTAGCAGGAACGCGAGTTTACGTAGCGCATACGCCTCGATACGTAGCATGATCTCCTCGTACGCCGAGGGTCGACGTATTTTTAAGTGTGCACTTAAAAATACGTGGCACGTACGTGACAGCTCTGATACGCCGCGCTTACGTAGTGTATACGCCGTAGAAACGAAAATAACGTAGCAGTTACGTAGCAGGAACGTAGCTCTTACGCCTTGTACGTGGACTGAATGAAAAGCTAATCATGCCGCGTAACCACGGCGTAAGCCCGCGTATGCGTGGCGTATGTGCGGCGTATGTGCGACGTTAACCGCGTTGTCACTACGTTTTCTCGTGTTCATGCTACGTACGTGTTACGTATGTTTCGTTTCTATTTCGTTGCAGCTGCGTTGGTGTTGCGTTGTCGGAGTTTCTATTGCGTTCAAAGAGTTTGTGTCTGAATAGCGGCATAGTACCAGTATCCTTGGTCTGCTCTCATTATTTCCAAAGTCATGGACCAAGAAGATTATGATATTGCTGTTGTCGGACTTGCCTGGACATTTTGCTTACAAAAACAAACTGAAACAGCTATTAGGTGGCATTTTCGGCTGCTTTCTGATGAATGACTACAACGACGTGAAATAAACAGTTTTATACCCCAAAGTAAACAGTATACGTCGTGATTACGCAGCAGCAACGCCGCGCGAACGAATTGAACGCCGTGCTTACGTAGCGGTTACGCCGCGACAACGCCTTATACGCCACGCTTACGCCTCAGAACGTGGTACTTACGCCGCTGGATCTCCATACAAACACGGGAACGCAGCAGGAACGACGCGGAAACGCCACAGGAACGTAGTACATACGCCATACCATTGAGATCGAACAAAATACGCCTTGGTCATCGGCGTTTGATCCACGTAAAACATTTTTGGCCCAAACGCCGCAGATACGCAAAGGTGTGAGAGCAGCATAACATTTCCAAAAGGCTTGTTACATGAACTCAATACCAGACCACAAAATTCTAGACTGCTCCACATTGAAACCAGTTGCAGATGACAATAAAAAGTTCATGAAATTCTAAAAATCTTTATTATTTGGGGGTAGAAAACATTGTGGATAATGAGGAACAATTTCTTCATTTCCAACAATGTTTTCCAGAGCTTTTTCTAGAGGGGTGTCATTGTGTTGGAATGGGTAAAAGCCTTTATAAATTATTTATGGCCATCACCATAGAACAGTTGGTTGCTCTTAGGTCTCCTAATCATGGGGTCCTGGGTTTGTTCGCCATTTGTGTCAAATACCCTTAGAGACATTTATCTCCAACCAACGGGTGGATAAATCTAAACCTTATTGGGATTAGCAGCTTGAGGCTTGGAAAAGATCCTGTGGTAGTACTCAGGTGCGAGAACTAACGGTTATCCATGGATAGGAGTTCCAGTTGCCACAATATGACTGAAATACTGTTACAATCAAAATCAATCATTCAATCAATCATTCCTTTTCAGATAACTTCACTTTAAATTACATGCACTTTCTTGGTCCCTTTCCTGTTCAATCCCCAGTTTTTACATCCCTGTCTTTCTATATTTGAGAAGACATTGTGGAAAAAGAAGATTTTTTTGTAACAAGCTACTACTTCTCCCACAATATTTTCTATTATATAGGGTAGTTACTTTTTGAGCTGTACTCACTTTATAATATCATCTGCCACCCTTTTGAATTTGGACATTTTTGGACAAAATTTGAAAACAGTAATGGGTTATTATAATTCCAACTGGGGTATTAAAAAAGAATTGTGTGGTAATAGGTTAAGAAAAGTTGTAGTTTTAGCATATTTATTAACCCTTTCTTGGTCAAACCCGTGAAACGACGTTGTGATTTTATTTGTGAGAAAATATTGTGGAAAAAGAAGAAATTGCTTGTAACAATCAATTTCTCCTTTTCCACAATATTTTCTACCACATAGGATGATTTCATTTCAAATTGAGTACCACTTTTATAATTGTCTGTAACCTCTTTTAATTTAGACCAATCTAAAACTTCAAAAAACAGGAAAAGGTCAAAACACAGACAATTGAAAGATCTAGACTATACAGGAAAACAAAAGATTAAAGGGTCATCAATATTTTGACAATATGAAGGGATTAAAGTGATTATTTGTGATACAAGGTGTTTGATTTCTTACAATATTTGTTGACTCTAGCATACCATTCAAGATAAACAAATAAGCACACTTTCAGAAATTTCACTAACTGCCAGAAAACCAAAATTTAGGCAGGTCCAAATTGAAAGAAGTTGAAAGTGATAATTCAAAGAGTGCCAAAATTGGGAAATTAGTAGCAAATAAGGAAGAAAACATTGTGAGTAAAGAAGAAAATGTTTGTTACATGTAATTTTCCCTTTCCCCAAAATTGTTCATAACCATTTTTCTTCAAGACATCAAAATGGGATCGCGTTATAATTGGCCAATGAAAATAATACATGTACTAAGTACTTGAAGCTATAAAATCACTGTTTTCTCTATAAGATTTACCATAATACATAGGGAGTATTACAAAAGTGCCTTTTTCTCTTTGATGCTATCATGTTCAAGAATCCTGTGTAGGTATTTTTTTATTGGATGAGACTGAAGATCCAATAAAAAATACCTACCCTCAATTCGATTTACCTTTTAGGACATGAAACCAATTCTCACACAATGACACTTTTAAACGCCCCTCAATATGAAAGCTTTGGAAAATATTGTGGAAAATGAAGAAATTGCTTGTTACAGGCAATTTCATCATTATCCTCAATATTTTCTACCCCATCAAGAGATTTCATCAACTCAAAATTGTTTTCTGCAAATTCTTTGAATTTGAAGTAGTCTAAAATTTTCTTGTGTAGGAATGGGTTAAGAAAATTCTATTAAATGATTGAAAAATAACCAACTGTCCGAAAAAAAAGAATGTCAATACACAAAAAAGCAGTCCATGTTAAACGGTACCCGACAAATACAGTTTTTGGTACACGCCGAATATGGATTTTTCTTCTGTCGAGTTATATTAGATAGCCAGATTTTAATCCATATCTTTTATAGGTATATAATACAAGTTTAATGCAACACTCTCGCAAGTAGCTGTACAGTGGAATCCTGATAATAGCAACACCAATTTGTCTACGCTTAAGTTGCAATTTATTGATTGATTGGTTGAATGGGGTTAAACGCCTCTTTTAACAGTATTTCAGTCATATCGCGGCAGCTGGAGCACCTAACAATGGATTCCTGGTATTTCTCACACCAGTACTACCACTAAATCCTTTCCTAGCCTCCAACTGCTATCCCACTTAGGTTCACGATTATCCATCCATTGGTGAGAGACAAATGTCGGTAAGGATATGTGCTGCTGCCGGGGATCGAACCCACGACATCCCATGATTGAAGATTAGGAGTCTGACGCGCTACCAACTGAACTATGACGGCAGCTCTACAAGTAGCTGTTATTAAAGGTAGCTGTTTGTGTTATAAATCTAATGTTTGTGCAAAATGTGAGTAGTTAAGTAGTGAATTGCTATTATCAGGGTTGCAATTAAGAGGATTCCACTGTATATTCTTTTAGACTGGATTTAGCTGAACAGTTATATTAGTAAGATACTTCTGAACTGCCATTAGATTTATTTCTTTTTCCAACCAGTTTTCCATCAATGCTATCAATTTACAGCTTGGTGTAATGAGCAGTAACAAGGTTTAAATCCGTTACCAGACAACATAAGTTTAGATTGGTCCATATTCATAGAAGTTTCAGACGACAATTTGAAGTTAATGGAATTTTGAAAATCTTTGTCAATTGGGAGAGAAAAACATTGTTGATAATGAAAAATTGCTTGTCGCAAACAATTTCTTCATTTATCAACAAAATTTTAACCCTTTCATGTACAAACCCGTGATTTTATGTCCCTGTGATTTTAAGCTTGAGAAAACATTGTGGAAAAAGAAAAAATTGTTTGTACCATGCAATTTCTCCTTTTCCCACAATATTTTCTATCACATAGGATGGTTCCATTTCAAATTGTATCCAATTTTCATTGTTGCTTCCAACCTCCAGTCTAAAATTTACAAAAAATGGGAAAGACGTAATTAAGTATAAATGTTTGGTAATGGGTTAATTATCTTGCCACAAGACACACTCAGCCACATGAATGCCTTGCATTCACAGTCTAGCTCTCATCATTGTGCTAGTGGGCAGTCAGATACGTCATGTAATTACTTAATTTATAATATCGTCTGCTGTCCAGTTGAATTTGGAAAAGTCTAAAACTTTGAAAAAAATAGGAGAGGGTTAAAATGTTTTGTATATGACTTACAGCTATGACATCTTCTAAACTACTGCTACTGCTGTGGCTTCTGTCAAGCTTCTTTAGTTCTTCCTCTTCCTAGGGAATAGATATAGGAACTAGAGGTACTTGAGGGCCTGTATCACTCCACAGGACTGATGAACTAATTCAGAGATAGTGTTTTCAGGCATTCAATATATTTTGAATCATCTTTATATATCTTTCAACTATACCTAGTAACTGAAATCTTTGAAATACCTTAGTTCCAAAGAGAAATCTAAATTTTCATTTATTTTACAAATAGGTTGAAATTCATTTAATAAGTCAGATGCAAGTGTGTTAAAAACAAATAATGCAGCTCTATAGAGCTATTAGTGTTTTTAACACCATCTTGGGTGTGTGTTTACATAAAAAATAGAAGATATTGGAGATTTGTAATGCTTGGCAGCATTTTTGAATTTGAAGGGAGACAATCCTTGAATATTACACCCTTTGAAGTTGCATTTACATCCCTTCATTGATAATTTCATCCTGGCTGAAAAATGTCACGCTTTTCAACCAATCAAATTCTTTTCAATGAATCAGAAAAAGGGTCATCAAAGAATCATCTTGATGAAATTTAATTGAAATTTTCATTTCGTATCTTCTGAGAAGTTTCCAGTATATACCTTATACGGAAACGAGCCCTGCCCATAAAAGCCACATCTTTCATCTGATCAACTGTTTCAATGCATCTGACAAAGGGTCAACCAAACATTAGTTTCTGTGAAATTTGGAAGTAAATCAGCCAGTGAATTTTTAAGAGATTTCAAAGATTTCACTTTGCACCATAATCTATGGAAATCAAGCCACTCATAAAAGCCATGTTTTTAATCCTATCATAATTCTTTAAAGGAATTTGACTACAGGTCACCCAAGGATCATTCATGTGAAATTCACTTGAATTCCGGCAAGTTGCTTCTGAGGAAATTTCTTTTAGATAAAAGTTTCACAGATGGACGCACAGCAGACACAAAGCAATGACAGAAGCTTGAGAGGCCTTTGGCTAGTGGAACTAAAATGCTTTTTTTTCCAACAAAATACTCATTTAATTAACCCTTTTCCTGTTCATCCCTGGTTTTTACGTCCCTGTGAATCTATAATTGAAAAACATTATGGAAAAAGAAGTTGATTGTAACAAGCAATTTCTTCTTTTTCCACAATATTTTCTACACTACTAAATCATTATTTCTCAAGTTAAATCCACTTTAAGTTTTTGTCTGCAAAACCTTTGAATTTGGAAAGGTCTTCAATTTTGCAAAACAGGAAAGGATTAATCATACAGACATACACCATTCCAAGATATTTCCTGCTAAAAGAGCTATAGTAATCATAGTAAGAAAAGAACAATATTTTTCTGCAAGCATTTTTGTGCACAATGATTATTGACGTGGGAAATTAAAAGCCCAATTAAGCCTTTTGTCAAAACCAATCAGTTAATATGTGCAACTTGTGTAGATGAACTTCATACTGATACATGGGCGTATAAAATTGAACAAGAGGACCAGTATGATCTTGTATCGCTCACTTGAGTCTTCTTGACCCTAGAAATGTTACATAAACAAATTGGTCTACTGGGAGCTGCCACATTACCCATTCCCTTAAAATCCCACTTATTGATGCCCTAAAGAAAAATAATCCAAAAAAAGGGGGGAAAAACAACAATTTCTCCTTTCCTCACAATGTTTTGTACCTTATATGGCATTGATTTTTCTCATTTTAGACAAAGATCTGGTAATAGGCTATCAAACGTCATTGCTCTAGGCCTTCTGGTTTTATGGAAATAATTTTTTGATTCTGTGTAAAATTTGGTTTACAATTGGACGGAGCCAAAATATTTTCCTAGGAACATTGGATAGGCTTTCTGGTTTCAAAGAAGATTTTTTTTCTTTAAAATTTCCTTCTTTATTTTTTGAAAATTAGGGTGCAATTTCGCAGAGAAATTTCATCATAATCCACAGTGTTATCTACACCAAAGACAAAGATTTTCACAATTTGAATCACAAAATATTTTCAAATACAATATCTTTGAATTTTTAGTTGTTTTGGTAGTGGGTTAACCCATTCCCACACAAGAACATTTTAGACTGGTCTAAATTGAAAGAAGGTGCAGAGGACAAATTAAACTTGATGAAATTCTAGAATCTGTCAACTTTCTGGGTAGAATATATCACTGAAAATGAAGAAATTGCTTGTTACAAGCAATTTCTTCATTTTACAAAATGTTTTCCAAATTGTTTTTCTTGAGGAGCGTCATAAAGAGTCCCTGTGTGGGGATGGGATAATATTTGTCAGTATTTCTTACCTCAAGCGTAACTTTTTTTCCAGAGTCAGGTTTTGTGCTTGTTGCACTAGCTATATCTTTTAGTATTTCTTACCTCAGGTGTAACTTTTTTTCCAGAGTCAGGTTTTGTGCTTGTTGCACTAGCTATATCTTTAAGTATTTCTTACCTCAAGTGTAACTTTTTTTCCAGAGTCAGGTTTTGTGCTTGTTGCACTAGCTATATCTTTTAGTATTTCTTACCTCAGGTGTAACTTTTTTTCCAGAGTCAGGTTTTGTGCTTGTTGCACTAGCTATATCTTTTAGTATTTCTTACCTCAGGTGTAACTTTTTTTCCAGAGTCAGGTTTTGTGCTTGTTGCACTAGCTATTTCTTTTAGTATTTCTTACCTCAAGTGTAACTTTTTTTCCAGAGTCAGGTTTTGTGCTTGTTGCACTAGCTATATCTTTTAGTATTTCTTACCTCAGGTGTAACTTTTTTTCCAGAGTCAGGTTTTGTGCTTGTTGCACTAGCTATATCTTTTAGTATTTCTTCATCTTGAGACACGTCTCTGACAGGATCATTTTCAATGTCTTCATAGGTAGACTGGTATGAAATAATGAAATATGATTTAACCAATTACCAGACAGCAAAAGTTTAGACCGGTTCAATTTAAAAGGAGTTGCAGACAGCGATTTAAGCCTGTGAAATATTAGATTTTTTTCAATTTTCTGGATAGAAAACATTGTACTAAATGAAATTGCTTGTTACAAGCAATTCCTTCATTTTACGTAATGTTGGCCTGATTGCTTTTCTTGGAGGGCATCAAAAGCGTCATTGTGTAGGAAATGATTAACCCATTCATTTACGATGACGCCGTTTGAAGCCCCTCAAGAAAAACATTTGAAGAGAAGCATTTGACCTTCAAATACGACAAAAGGATAAAGACATAGATGTAAGGTCAACATTTGAAGTTTGGCTATGACATTGACCTATGCAATAGGAGCTTGACTCTAACTCAGGACACTTGCTCTCATATAGATGTGAAAATATAAGGTAAATTAACAATTGGACCTTAGGATCAAGAAATATAGGTAAGGTCAAAGTTACGCTTTGACCTTCTGATGTGACCTTGACTTTAAGTGTAGCAGCCTGTATCAAGTGCAGCATACTTGCTCTCGCCAAGATGTACAAGCATGTGAAATATTATGAGAATCACATCATAGATTTCTGGGATATAACAAAATGTCAAAGTCATAGCATGACAATGACTCGGGCAATTAGAAGGCTATAGCAATACCTCAGGGTTTCTTCAAAAACACTCAAGCTATGAATAAAATTCTACACTAGATGGAATTGTTAGAACAATTCAAAAATTTACCTGAAAGCTTGCATCTATGTCTGTACCAAGATCCATGGAATCATTCTGTACATCGTCATCGTCTTCATTCGTTATTATTATCTTGACAGGAAGTCGTGGACTTGGTTCTGTTCTTGATTCTATCTTTTCAGCCATTGTCAAAAAATTACTCCATGTGCCAACATTTATAATTATCTATACTCACAGGTAATGATCAGCAAATGCTTTGTGATAGTGCCAGGTGCTAAAAAACAGAAAAAGGTTAACCCATTACCAGAAAGAAATTATCTAGACTAGCCCAAATTGAAAGAAGTTGCAGACAAAAATTTAAAGTTTATGAAATTTTGGATATTTACAACTTTCTGGGTAGAAAACATTGAAGAAAATGAAGGAATTGCTTGTAACAAGCAATTTCTAGATTTTCGACAATGTTTTACAAAGCTTTTTGTTCTTGGGCACATCTAAAAGTGTCACTGACTGGGAATGAGTTAAATAACAAAATCATTGATATCTAAACAAGAGGGTCGTTGGCCCTGGGGCCCTCACCTGAGATAAAGGCTCTTTTTCTTTCAACAGTCTAATTTCATGTTAAGGTTAGGATTATGACACAAGTGATCCACAATTACATATAAAGACTATGAACCTTTGGAATCCAAAAGTCCAAATTACAAATTCCAAGGCTTTAGTGCCGATTTGAAAGAAGGGAAAAACTTTTTCCATGAGTTATAATTTCAGAAATAAGAAAGAAGTCTGTGAACTGATGCTTCATGCCTATACACCCCCCCCCCAGGTCTGCCCCTGGAGACCTGAGGATCATGATTTTAGCTATTTTGTAAGAGGTCAATATACTGATGCTTCATGCAAAATATCAAGGCTGTACGCCTCCTGGGTCAGGAGGAGAAGATTCTTAAAGATTATTTTGAAATTTCACTTTTGTTGCCATGGCAACCAGAGTTTTTAACGGATTTCAATTCTTTCAGCTTATTTTAAGGGGGACCACCTAAGGAACATTTCTGCAAAATTTGGTTCAAATTGGCCCTGTGAATTGGGAGGAGATGTCATTTAAAAAATCGTTCTTTATTTCTATGTAAACCCCACCCCCCTGGGGCTCCGGCCCTGGGGACCCGAGGATCATGATTAAAGCTACTTTGAAAGAGGTCAATATTCTGATGCTTCATGCAAAATATCAATGCTCTACCCCTTCTGGGTCAGAAGGAGAAGATTTTTAAAGATTATTTTAAAATTTCACTTTTGTTGCCAACCAGAGTTTTAAACGGATTTCAATTCTTTTAGCTATTTTTGAAGGTGACCACCTAAGGAACATTTCTGCCAAATTTGGTTCAAATTGGCCCAGTGGTTTGAGAGGAAATGTCATTTAAAAAATCGTTATTTATTTCTATATAAACCCCACCCCCCTGGGGCTCCGCCCCTGTGGACCCAAGGATCATGATTTTAGCTATTTTGAAAGAGGTCAATATACTGATGCTTCATGCAAAATATCAAGGCTCTATGCCTTCTGGGTCAGGAGGAGAAGATTTTTAAAGATTATTCTATAAATTCACTTTTGTTGCCATGGCAACCAGAGTTTTTAACGGATTTCAATTCTTTGAGCTTTTTTTGAAGGGGACCACCTAAGCAACATCTCTGCCAAATTTGGTTCAAATCGGCCCAGTTGTTTTAGAGGAGATGTCATTTAAAAAATCGTTCTTTATTTCTATATAAACCCCACCCCCCCTGGGGCTCCGCCCCTGGGGACCCGAGGATCATGATTTTAGCTATTTTGAAAGAGGTCAATATACTGATGCTTCATGCAAAATATCAAGGCTCTACCCCTTCTGGGTCAGGAGGAGAAGATTTTTAAAGATTATTTTAAAATTTCACTTTTTTTGCCATGGCAACCAGAGTTTTTAACGGATTTCAATTCTTTTAGCTATTTTCGAAGGGGATCACCTAAGCAACATTTCTGCCAAATTTGGTTCAAATTGGCCCAGTGGTTTAGGAGGAGATGTCGTTTAAAGAAATTGTTGACGGACTACGCACGACGCACGACGGATGGACCCCGGACAAAAGGCGATCACAATAGCTCACTTGAGCACTACGAGCTCAGGTGAGCTAAAAATGTTTCTTTCAAAACACTATCTTCCTGATTCAAGGACAAAATTATCAGTATCTTAAAAACTGACAAAGTTCTAACTGTTTTTGTACATTAACCAATTAGCAGACAACAACATTTTAGACTGGTCCAAGTTAAACGAAGCAACAGACGGCAATTTTTTGTTGATGAAATTTTTAAAATGAGGTATTTTGGATAGAAACAATGTAAATAATGAAAAAATTGCTTGTAAAAAATTCCTTGTATTTGCCTCGATGTTTTCCAAAGCCTTTTTCTTGAGGGGTGTAGCAATAATCAGACAAACGTGATGTCATCAAAATTTTTGAATTTTCAGTACTCATAAAGTAATGCCATTTATTATATGTATCATGTATTTTCTACAGATACAAAACAGCTGCTGTGAAACCCATCCCCACATAATACAAGAGCACTTCAAGTGGGTGTCAAAGGCAAATGGCTCCAGGGTGCTTGATCATCAGCAAGAGGCCCAAGAGGGCCTACATTGCTTTAATAGCTTCAACATTTTCAACCAAGAAAAAAATCAAAATAAAGTTCTCTGGCTTAGATTTCATAAAAAATATTGAGAAGAGACACATAGGGAAGATTTCAGTAAAATTTGGTCCAAATTGGTTTCATAGTGTTAAAGGGTTAATAGGCCATGAAAAGCTAGCATAAGATTAACCCTTTCCTGTTTTAAATTTTTTTAGACCTGTCCAAATTCAAAGGTTTTGCAGACGAAAAAATACAGTGGATTTAATTTGAAAAATAACCATTCAGTAGAGTAGAAAATATTGTGGAAAAAGAAGAAATTGCTTGTGATAAGCAATTTCTTCTTTTTCCACAATGTTTTCTCAAGTATAAAATCACAAGGACGTAAAAACCAGTGATTGTACAGGAAAGGGCTAACTGAAATTTTCGTGTTTGGGCAGGAGGTATAGACAAAGATCAGCCTGCACACATGTGCTGTCTGATCCTAGTCTACACCTGTTAGTCCCTTTCAAACCCAAATTGTTCATGAAATTAGATTTTAAATGAAACACTGACCTGCGACTAGTGCTTTCAGTGATTTCAGTCCTTTGTTTTAGGGAGATTCTTAACAGGATATTAATCAGCATCACAAGGGTTAATGGGCCAACTGAAATTTTCTAAACAATTTTTTTAGGTGCGACACTCAAGCAATGTACCTGTAAATTTTGGTCCAAATTCACTGAGTACTTCATGAGGAGAATTCAAAGTGAAAAACTGCAAAGACCATTCCCACAAATTTGATCCAAATTGCCAGGGAGTTTCAGGGAGAAAATCAGATAGACAGATGGATGGACATAAGACACTATTGACCAGTGGAGGCAAATGCAAGTATGTTGTAACAATATACAGTAACATATCTTAACCCTTGTCATGCTGTATAAAATCCCTTAAGGAATTGCTTTAAAATTAAAGGACTGATAGTACTGAAAGTACTTGTTCAATAATAAATATTCAATTTGAAAATCAATATCATAACTTCTCTGGCAGGAAAAGTACAAGCAGGAGGTGTAGACCAAGATCAGACTGCACATATGTGCAGGCTGATCTTTGTCTATACCTCCTGCTCAAACCGGAATATTCCAGGTTCAGCATGACAAAGGTTAACCATAGTCATGAATTACTTACAGAATTGCATTAAAATCAAACGGCTGAAAGCACTGGCAGTACTTCTTGTTCAACTGTCTTCCCTACATTGGAAAATTTATTTCATGAACAACTCTACCTTGAAAAGAACAAATAGGAGGTGCAGACTAAGATCAGACTGCATCTATATGCAGGCTGATCTTTGTCTATAACTCCTGCAAAAACTAGAATATTCTGGGTTCAGCATGACAAGGATTTATAACTCAAAATATTTATAAACATTTTGTATTTTTCTAGAATGATTACCATTTTTGCCCCTTTTTTTGTCAGTGCTTCCAAATCTGGGATTTAAAGAATTAAGCTTTTATGACAAAACTAAACTTTTTCAATTGGCTATAGTTTTCTAATCTTTCTGAGAAAATTTGGTGTTTGAGACATTTAATCTAGATCTACAGTTTTTTGCAAGTCATAAATGTATCAAAGGAAATACTTGGAGAATATGTTGGAAACTATACAGAGGATTTCAAGAGAAATGAATAAAACAATTATAACCAGAAATCTTGCCCTCAATATCAGTTCTGTACGGAAGAAAACTTAACCCATTACCACACAATAATGCTTTTTGACGCCCTAGAGAAATATAATCATGGAAAAAGTTGTTAGAAAAGGAGAAATTGCTTGTTGCAATAACAAGCAATTTCGCTTTTTCTAGCAATGTTTTCTATCTAAGCATCATTTTCACATTTAAGAGCAATTTAAAATGTTATCTGCAAATGCTTTCAAACTGGACCAGACTAAAATTTTGTTGACTGGTAATGAGTTAACAATTGTTCAATAGCAGCCGTCTATCAAGCAATAAACCAACCAATCAAATTATTTATTCAGCCCGGACCTGAGCTTATCAACCCCGACATTTGCGCCATTTTTGTTTACCTTTAATGTTGGTTTGGCGACCTAAACATTGTAACTACAGCTTAATCAAGCTGTCGTTACGACGTTTAAGTCACCAACCAACCATTTTACTTTTTTGTTACATGCTACTGGCCATAAATTTTGCAAAATAACGCTGTTGAAAATCGAAGTGGAACTTCCTGTCGGAGTCAAAGGAAGGGGCAAAAGAGGGCCAGTGATTGGTCAATTGTTCCAGTACATGTATTACCATTATTTTGTTTTTAGCCACTTCCCAAGGCAAATTCTAACTTTTATAAATTTGTCCATGGTAGAATGTTTGCCAATAATTTTTTTGTTATATATTTCAATTGATCTTTGTGCTAGACTTTATAGATCATATCTTATAATTGCCTGAGTAGATTTGGCTCATATGGGGGTATTTTTTGAAAATGAGCAATGAATGAAAATTTGGCAGTATTACTTTGCAATGTGAAATTAGCCAATAACCACATAATCCTGCATTTTGACACACTTATGAAAAGTGGCCGTAGAATACATTGGGTTGAAAGGAGAAATTGCTTGTAACACAATGTCAGTTCTACCCTAGTGAAAATTGCTTTTCAATTCAATCGATTCCCACACAATCCCACTTTTTGACCCCCCTCACGGGAAAGGGTTGGGAAAATATTGTGGACAATAAAGAAATTGCTTCTAACAAGCAATTTAATTACTGCCCACATGTTAATTAGTCTAAAAAGCAAAGATTTTCTACATTCCATCAACTTGAAATTGTCAGTCTAAAATTTTGCCCTGTGGCAATGGGTTAAATGCACATTGAAAGCTCCTATGCATCACTTTAATTTATTTCAATTTTGTTCCTTATCTGATTTTATGTAACTGACAAAAACGGAAAAGTTTAAGTCAAACACATAAACTTTTGAAAATTGGACAAGTCTACAATTTTGTCCTGGTAATTGGTCATTCCTTCTCCTTCATCTATTTGCAAGCAGCACACACAACTTGACTGCCTTCAACCCATTCCCACATAATGATGCTTTTTGGTGCCCCTCAAGAAAAAAGCTTTGGAAAGCATTGTGAAAATGAAGAAATTGCTTGTATCAAGCAATTTCTTCATTTTCCAAAATATTTACATCACAGAGAGTTGAAAATATCTGAAATTTCATAGACTTTAAATTATTGTCTGCAACTCTTTTCAATTTGGACATGTCCAAAATTGTGCAGTCTGGGAATGCACAAATACAGCTTGACCCTTTACTAAATGACAAAATTTAAGACTGGTCCAAACTGAAAGAAGTTGTATTTGACAGTTCAATACACATAGAAATTGATAAGGGCCAAATAGGGTATAAAACATTTTGAGAAGAAGAGCAATTTCTCTTTTCCCCACAATTTGTTCTTCCTATCATTTTTCTTTGGGGGTTAAAAAAATTCTGGATTGTTTAGTTTATCTAATGAAACATCAATTAATGAACAATGTTTTAACATAATGAAACGGCATTTTTTTCATTTCCCACATTGGTCTCTAACCCCCAAGACAAAGATTTAACTTAAGTGAATGTTGCCTTTAACTTCTTTGAATTTGGACAAGTCTAAGATGTTAACCCTTGTCGTGCTGAACCCAAAATATTCCTGATTTAGCAGGTGGTATAGACAAATATCAGTCTGCACATAAGTGCAAACTAAACTCTGTCTTTAGTATACCCCCGCTTGTCCCTGTTAAAGCCAGAGCTGTTTAAATAATCAATTTCTCAAAGGAATAGCAGCCCTCATTAATGCATTCCAGTGCTGTCAGTCCTTTGATTTTAAAGCAATTCTGTTTAAGATTTTAATTCACCATGACAAGGGTTATCATCTGGTGATGGGTTAAGTGATCAAATTAAAACTATGTTACCTTGCATTAAAGACTATCCAATATATCAACCTTGTTTGAGGAACACAATTTTGACCTGATGATAATAATCTATTGACTCAAAATTAAAATAAATACTTCTCACAGCACTATAAACATAAACACTAAAATACTCACTTAAAGACAGATTTTGAATGAAATCAAGTAAGTCAAAGTTAGAGTTATAGAAGGAATGAAATTCATACCAAAGACACTGTCATACAAAAAGGAAAACTAAAAATATCAGTTTCAATTTTACATTTACAAATTACATTACACAGAATTTTTTCTCAGGCAGGGATTTCAACCAAAAATGGAATCTCTTGTAATAGTGTCGGTCAGTGGGCAATCAAAATGTCATAACTACAGCTTAATACCCGAAAGGGGAGTTGGGCAGTATATATAGATAGATAATAAGTTGTACCCGTAGTTACAACATTTTGGTTGCTCACTAATAATGTTATATATTGATTACTTGGCTTTCCCTTATCTGACAACCATATTTTACATAGATTCAAGGCAGTCCCCTGTTGTCAATTGTTGATAAGCCCATTACCACACATTTTTTTTTAAACTGGTCCAAATTGAAAGACTTTGCAGATGATAATTTCAAGTTGATGAAATTCTAAAAATCTTTGTCTTTCTGGGTAGGAAAATTGTGGATAATGAAGAAATTGCTTGTAACAATATTCCGGTTTTGGCAGAAGGTGTAGACCAAGATCAGTCTGCACATAAGTGCAGTCTGATCTTGGTCTACACCTCCTGCTTCTACTTTTCCTGACAGAGTTGTTTATAAAATTGATTTCTAAAAGAAATATTGATTTTTTAACAATAAGATCTATCAGTGCTTTCAGCCCTTTGACTTTACAGCAATTCAGTGAGGTAATTTATGCAGCATGACAAGGGTTAAGAATTAAGAATTACCTTATGGGATAGAAATCAGATAATGGGCTTTATTTTTAGAAGAAAATTCTTTTTTCTCACTAAAAATTCAGAAATATTTAACACTTGTCAGGAAACTTTTTTATTTTATTCCCACACAAGTATCCCTAAGTATTTAAACCACCATGAAAAAAAGTCTGAAAACATTGTGATAAAAGAAGAAATTGCTTGAAACAAGCGATTTCTTTATTTCTCACAATGCTTTTTATTCAGAAAGACAAAGGTTTTTAACCATTTCCTGTTTTGAAAAAAATTTGACCAACCCAAATTCAAAGGTTTTTAGAGATGAAAATTTTAAGTGGATTTAATTTGAAAAATAACCAAATTATACACAAATAATTTCTTCCTTTCCATAATTTTTTCTCAATCATAAATTCTCAGAGATGTAAAAAAAAACAGGGATTGTGTTGTACAAGGGTTAAAATATCACCAACCAACCATTGTTGCCTGCAATTTCTTTGATTTTGGACCAGTCAAATTTTTTTGTTGTCTGGCAGTGGGAGAAAGTTTAAAAGCAGACAATGCAGTAATACCCCTTTAAATGAATTTCTCTTTCGTGTAATTATTTACTTTTAAACCTTAAATTCACTTATAATTCATGAATGGAATTCGATATTTTCATTGTTTTACTGGCCTATTCATTAAAAGTGCAAGTTAATATTTTAACTAAAGGTATTGAATTACTCATGTACATTGAAGTCAACTGGAATAAAAGCTCCAGATAAAGGGATCGACTTCCATTTCAATTAGTAATATGTCTAGGCGAACTGAAACATTTTGGGAAAAGCAGGAATTTCCGATTGCCACCATTTTCTCCAATACCGGCGGTGTTTTTGATCCCTTCTGCAGCAAAATTAATTTCAACCAAAAATCTTGTTTTTTTCACCTCTATTTCACACTTTATTATGTTCTTGTATTTCAAAAAACTCGCAACATTGGTAGAATTTTTCTTAAGCAAAACAAGCGAAAATCATGATTATTCCGAAATTATGTCACCGCCTTGTAGTAAGATTTCGCGGGAATTTTCACGTGTTAAAAAGATTATCGCTAGATGTACACCGCTTGCGCTTGTACACCGTTTGGGCATGCTGTCGATTATCTCTTAGCCCCGCCCCATTATTTTACCTCGTTGGTAATGAAAAGTCATGTTTTAATGTAGACTTGCCACCATTTAGTCTGGCATCTTAATCGATTATTAGTCACACAAAGCTGTTTAAATAGATCTACGATGCATAAGTTGCTTAAGGTTTAGAATTGTATGAAATGGTAATTATTGAAAAAGTAAAATGAACAATTTTTCTAAAACGCCGATCTTAATTTTTAGTGGATAATAGATGTACTTTTTTATATGCTGTAGCCTGCACGTGCACAAAGAGGATTTTTAATGTTGTGCACGTTCTGTGTGAAGACGATTTGAGTCTATACTTTCTGTTCTAAATGCATTAGGCTATACAGATTTTTAATGATGTACACCGTTTAGGCACTGTCTCCTCAAGGCGGATCTTAGTCTATATTTACTGTTCTCTAAATGCATATTACAGACTTTTCATGATGTACATCGTTTAGGCACTATCTTTATAAAGCCGATCTTATTCTATATTTACTGTTCTAAATGCATTATTTTCAGATTTTTAATTATCTACACCGTTTAGGCACGGTCTCTGTAAAGCCGGTCTGAGCCTATATTTACTGTTCTAAATGCATAATATATTTTTTATGGTGTACACCGTTTAGACACGGTCTATGTAAAACCGATCTGAGTCTATATTTACTGTTCTAAATGCATAATATATACTTTTAATGATGTACACCGTTTAGGCACGGTCTATGTAAAACCGAGATCTGAGTCTATTCTTACTGTTCAAATGACATTATACCGATTTTTGATGATGTACAGCGTCCAGGCACGGTCTGATTAATCCTTTCTGGGTCTGTACTTACTGTTCTAAATGCATAATATATATTTTTAATGATGTACACCACTACGGCACGCTCCATGTAAGTCGATCTAAGTCTTTTTTTTTTACTGTACTAAATACATTAAACAGATTCTTAATGATGTACACCGTTCAAGCACGATCTAAGTTAAGCCGATCTAAGTGTATTTTTACTGTTCTAAATGCGTTATACAGATCTTTAATGATGTACACCGTTCAGTTACAGTCTATGTAAAGTCTATCTAAGTCTATTTTCACTATTCTCTAAATGCATATTACAGATTTTTCATGATGTACAACGTTTAGGCATTATCTTTATAAAGCCGATCTTATTCTATATTTACTGTTCTAAATGCATTTTAAATAGTTTTAATGAAGTACACCGTTTAGGCACGGTCTTTGTAAAGCCGATCAGAGTCTATTTTTACTGTTCTAAATGCATCATACAAATTTCCAATGATGTACACCGTTTAGGCTGGGTGTCTATTAATCATATCTGGGTCTATATTTAATGTTGTAAATGCATTATACAGATTATTAATGATGAACACCGTTTAGGCACAGTCTCTTTTAATCCTATCTGGGTCTATATTTACTGTTCTAAATACTTTATATATATTGTTAATGATGTACACCGTTTGGGCACGGTCTCTCTTAATCCTATCTGGGTCTATACTAACTGTTCTAAATGCGTTTTATATATTTTTAATGATGAACACCGTTTGTGCAGTGTCTCTAGAAATCCAATCTGGATCTATACTTACTGTTCTAAACGAATAATTTATATTCCTTATGATGTACACTATTCAGGCACGGTCTATGGAGAACCGGCCTCTATTAACTCTATCTGGGTCTATACTTACTGTTCAAAAGGTTTTATATATATCTATAATGATGTACACCGTTTGGGCACGGTCTCTCTTAATCCTATCTGGGTCTATACTTACTGTTCTAAATGTACTATACAGATTCTTAATGATGTACACCGTTTAGGCACGGTCTCTGTAAAGACGACCTGAGTCTATACTTACTGTTGTAAAAGCATTATACCGATTTCTAATGATGAACACCGTTTAGGCACGGTATCTGTAAAGACGATCTGAGTCTATACTTACTGATCTTAATGCATAATACATATTTTTACTGAGATACACCGGTTAGGCACGGTGTATGTAAAGCAGATGTGAGTCTATATTTACTGTTGTAAAAGCATTATACCGATTTTTTATGATGTACACAGTTTAGGCACGGTCTCTGAAAAGCCGATCTGAGTCTATAATTACTGTTCTTAATGCATTATATTGTTTTTAATGATGTACACCATTAGGCACGGTCTCTGGAAAGCTTGTCATAGTTGATATTTACTGTTCTAAATGCATTATACATATTTTTCATGATGTACACCGTTTAGGCACGCTCCATGTAAAGCCAATCTAAGTCTTTAATTACTGTTCTACATGCATAATTTATATTTTTAATGATGTACACTGTTTAGGCACGGTCTCTGTTCAGCCGATCTTAGTCTATATTTACCGTTCTAAATGCATATTATATATTTTGAATGATGTACACCGTTTAGGCACGGTCTTTGTAAAGCCGATCTGAGTCTATATTTACTGTTCTAAATGCATATTATATATTTTGAATGATGTACACCGTTTAGGCACGTTATCTTCTAAGCCGATCTGAGTCTATATTTACTGTTCCAAATGCATTTTAAATAGTTTTAATGAAGCACACCGTTTAGGCACGGTCTTTGTAAAGCCGATCTGAGTCTATTTTTACTGTTCTAAATACATTATGCAGAAATTTAATGATGTACACCGTTCAGGCACGGTCTCTGTAAAGTCGATCTGAGTCTATACTTACTGTTCTAAATGCCTCATACAATTTTTCAATGATGTACACCGTTTAAGCTGGGTGTCTATTAATCCTATCTTGGTCTATACTTACTGTTCTAAATGCATTCAACAGATTTTTAAATATGAACACCGTTTAGGCACAGTCTCTTTTAATCCTATCTGGGTCTATATTTACTGTTGTAAATGCATTATATATATTTTTAATGATGTACACCCTTTAGGTACGGTCTCTCTTAATCCTATCTTGGTCTATACTTACAGTTCTAAATGCATAATATATATTTTTAATGATGTACACCGTTTAGGCACGTTATCTGTTAAGCCGATCTGAGTCTATACTTACTGTTCTTAATGCATTATATATATTTTTTAATGATGTACACCGGTAAGGCACAGTCTGTATAATCCTATCTGGATCTGCACTTACTCTTCCAAATACATTAAACAGATTTTTAACGATGTACACCGTTTAGGCACTGTCTCTTTTAATCCTATCTGGGTCTATATTAAATGTTGTAAATGCATTATACAAATTATTAATGATGTACACCGTTTAGGCACGTTCTCTATTAACTCTATCTGGGTCTATATTTACTGTTCTAAATGCTTTATATATATTGTTAATGATGTACACCGTTTGGGCACGGTCTCTCTTAATCCTATCTGGGTCTATACTAACTGTTCTAAATGCGTTTTATATATTTTTAATGATGAACACCGTTTGGGCAGTGTCTCTAGATATCCAATCTGGATCTATACTTACTGTTCTAAATGAATTATTTATATTCCTTATGATGTACACTGTTCAGGCACGGTCTATTGAGAACCGGCCTCTATTAACTCTATCTGGGTCTATACTTACTGTTCAAAAGGTTTTATATATATCTATAATGATGTACACCGTTTGGGCACGGTCTCTCTTAATCCTATCTGGGTCTATACTTACCGTTCTAAATGCACTATACAGATTCTTAATGATGTACACCGTTTAGGCACGGTCTCTGTAAAGACGATCTGAGTCTATACTTACTGTTGTAAAAGCATTATACCGATTTCTAATGATGAACACCGTTTAGGCACGGTCTCTGTAAAGACGATCTGAGTCTATTCTTACTGATCTTAATGCATAATACATATTTTTACTGAGATACACCGGTTAGGCACGGTGTATGTAAAGCAGATGTGAGTCTATATTTACTGTTGTAAAAGCATTATACCGATTTTTTATGATGTACACCGTTTAGGCACGGTCTCTGAAAAGCCGATCTGAGTCTATTATTACTGTTCTTAATGCATAATATTGTTTTTAATGATGTACACCATTACGCACGGTCTCTGGAAAGCTTGTCATAGTTGATATTTACTGTTCTAAATGCATTATACATATTTTTCATGATGTACACCGTTTAGGCACGTTCCATGTAAAGCCAATCTAAGTCTATAATTACTGTTCTACATGCATGATTTATATTTTTAATGATGTACACTGTTTAGGCACGGTCTCTGTTCAGCCGATCTTAGTCAAAATTTACTGTTCTAAATGCATATTATATATTTTGAATGATGTACACCGTTTAGGCACGGTCTTTGTAAAGCCGATCTGAGTCTATATTTACTGTTCTAAATGCATATTATATATTTTGAATGATGTACACCGTTAAGGCACGTTATCTTCTAAGCCGATCTGAGTCTATACTTACTGTTCTAAATGCATTATACATAATTTTTTAATGATGTACACCGTTCAGGCACGGTCTCTATTAATCCTTTCTTAGTCTATATTTACTGTTCTAAATGCATAAAATTTATTTTAAATGATGTACATCGTTTAGGAACGATCTCTGTAAAGCCTTTTTTAGTAAATAATTACTCTTCTAAATGCATTATACATATTTTAATGATAAACACCGTTTAGGCACGGTCTTTGTGAAACCGATCTTAGTCTATTCTTACTGTTCTAACTGTATCATACAGATTATATATGATGTACACCGTTTAGGCACGGTCTCTGCAAAGTCGATCTGAGTCTATACTTACTGTTCTTTATGAATAATAACTATATTTTTACTGAGATACTTCGTTTAGGCACGGTGTATGTAAAAAGCGGATGTGGGTCTACATTTACTGTTGTCAAAGCATTATACCGATTTCTAATGATGTACACCGTTTAGGCACGGTCTCTGCAGGCCGATCTGAGTCTATACTTACTGTTCTTAAAGCATGATATATTTTTTTTTTACCGAGAAACACCGTTTAGGCACGGTGTATGTAAAGCCGATGTGAGTCTATATCTACTGTTGTAAAAGAATTACACCGATTTCTTATGATGTACACCGTTTTGGCACGGTCTCTGTAAAGCCGATCTGAGTCTATACTTTCTGTTCGTAATGCATAATATATATTTTTTCATGATGTGCACCATTAGGCACTGTCCATGTAAAGCCTATCTAAGACTTAATTACTGTTCTAAATGTATACTTTATTTTTTTAATGATGTGCACCGTTTAGGCACGGTGACTCTGTAAAAGCCGATCTTAGTCTCTATTAATTGTTCTAAACGCATAATATATAATTGCAATGATGTACACCGTTTAGGCAAGTTCTCTGTAAAGCAGAACTTAGTCTATACCTACTGTTCTAACTGCATTATTTATGATGTACACCGTTTAGGCAAGGTCTTTGTTCGCCGATCTGAGTCTTTACCTACCGTTGTAAAAGCATTTTACCGATTTCTTATGATGTAAACCGTTTAGGCAAGGTCTTTGTAAAAACGATCTGAGTCTTTACCTACCGTTGTAAAAGCATTATACCGATTTCTAATGATGTACACCGTTTAGGCACGTTTAGGCACGGTCCGTGCAAAGCCGATCTGAGTCTATACTTACTGTTCTAAATGAATAATATATATTTTTACTGAGAAACACCGTTTAGGCACGGTGTGCGTAAAGCCGATGAGGGTCTATATTTACTGCTGTAAAAGCATTATAACGATTTCTTATGATGTACACCGTTTAGGGACGGTCTCTGCAAAGCCGATGTGGGTCTTTACTTACTTTTCTTAATACATAATATATATTTTTACTGGGTAACACCGTTTAGGCACGGTGAATGTAAAGCCAATCAGAGTCTATTTTTACTGTTGTAAAAGCATTTTACCGATTTCTCATGATGTACACCGTTTAGGCACGATCTCTGCAAAGCCGATCTGAGACTATACTTACTGTTATTAATGCATAATAAGTACTTAAACGATGTATACCATTAGGCACGGTCTCCGGAAAACCGATCTTAGTTGATATTTAATGTTCTAAATGCATTATACGAATTTTTCACGATGTACTCTGTTTAGGTACAGTCCATGTAAAGCAAATCTAAGTCATTAATTACTGTTCTAAATGCATAATTTATATTTCTAATGATGTACACCGTTTAGACACTGTCTCTGTAAACTTAGTCTATATTTATTTTTCTAAATGCTTAAAAAATATTTTTAATGATGTACACGGTTTAGGCACGGCGTGTGTAAAGCAGGTGTGGGTCTATATTTATTGTTGTAAAAGCATTTGCCGATTTCTTACGATGATAACCGTTTAGGCAAGGTCTTTGTAAAGACGATCTGAGTCTTTATCTACCGTTGTAAAAGCATTATACCGATTTCTTATGATGTACACCGTTTAGGCACGGTCTCTGCAAAGCCGGTCTGAATATATACTTTTGTTCTAAATGAATAATACATATTTTGTAATGATGTACACCGTTCAGGCTCGGTCTCTATTAATCCTTTCTTAGTCTATATTTACTGTTCTAAATGCATAATATATATTTTGAATGATGTACACCGTTTAGGCACGATCTCTGTAAAGCCGGTCTGAGTCAATATTTAATGTCCTAAATGCATAATACATATTTTTAATGATAAACACCGTTTAGGCACGGTCTATGTAAAACCGATCTTAGTCTGTACTTACTATTCTAACTGCATCATACAGATTATATATGATGTACACCGTTTACGCAAGGTCTCTGTAAAGACGATCTGAGTCTTTACTTATCGTTGTAAAAGCATTATACCGATTTCTAATGATGTACGCCGTTTTGGGACGGTCCCTGCAAAGCCGATCTGAGTCTATACTTTCTGTTCTTAATGCATAATTTATATTTTTACTGAGAAACACCGTTTAGGCACCATGAATGTAAAGCCGATGTGGGTCTATATTTACTGTTGTAAAAGCATTATACCGATTTCTAATGATGTACACCGTTTAGGCACGGTCTCGGCAAAGCCGATCTGAGTCTATACTTAAAGTATTTAATGCATAATATATATTTTTAATGATGAACACCATAAGCCACGGTCTCAGGAAAGCCGATCTTAGTTGATATTTACTGTTCTAAATGCATTATACATATTTTCATGATGTACACCGTTTAGGCACGGTCCATGTAAGGCCTATCTAAGACTCAAATTACTGTTCTAAATGCATAACTTATATTTTTAATGATGTACACCGTTTAGGCACGGTCTCTGTAAAGTCGATCAGAGTCTACATTTATTGTTCTTTATGCATAATATAATGATGTAAGCCGTTTAGGAACGTTCTCTGTAAAGCCGATCTGAGTCTAAACTTACTGTTCTTAATGCATTATACATATTTTTAATGATGTACATCCTTCAGGCACGGTCTCTTTTAATCCTTTCTTAGTCTATATTTACTGTTCTAAATGCATTATACATATTTTTCATGACATATACCGTTAGGGCACGGTCTATGTAAAACCGATCTTAGTCGGTGCTTACTGTTCTAATTGCACCATATAGATTATTTATCATGTACACTGTTTAGGCAAGGTCTCTATAAAGACGATCTGAGTCTTACTTACCGTTGTAGAAGCATTATACCGATTTCTTATGATGTACACCGTTTAGGCATGGTATCAGCAAAGCTGATATGAGTGTATACTTCCTGTTCTTAATGCATAATATATATTTTACTGAGAAACACCGTTTAGGCACGGTGTATGTAAAGCCGATGTTGGTCTATGATAACTGTTGTAAAAGCTTATACCGATTTATTATGATGTACACCGTTTAGGCACGAACGCTGCAAAGCCGATCTGAGTCTATACTTAGTGTTCTTAAAGCATAATTTATATTTTTAATGATGAACACCATTAGGCATTGTTCTGGAAAACCGATCTTAGTTGATATTTTCTGTTCTAAACGCATTATTCATATTTTATTGATGTACACCGTTTAGGCACGGTCCATGTGAAAACCAATCTTAGTCTATAATTACTGTTTAAATGCATAATTTATATTTTAAATGATGTACACCGTTTTGGAACGGTCTCTGTTTGGCCGAATTTAGTCTATATTTATTGTTCTAATTGCACAATAAATATTTCTAATGATGTACACCGTTTAGGCACGGGCTATGTAAAACCGATCTTAGTCTGTACTTACTATTCTAACTGCATCATACAGATTATATATGATGTACACCGTTTACGCAAGGTCTCTGTAAAGACGATCTGAGTCTTTACTTATCGTTGTAAAAGCATTATACCGATTTCTAATGATGTACGCCGTTTTGGGACGGTCCCTGCAAAGCCGATCTGAGTCTATACTTTCTGTTCTTAATGCATAATTTATATTTTTACTGAGAAACACCGTTTAGGCACCATGAATGTAAAGCCGATGTTGGTCTATATTTACTGTTGTAAAAGCATTATACCGATTTCTAATGATGTACACCGTTTAGGCACGGTCTCGGCAAAGCCGATCTGAGTCTATACTTAAAGTATTTAATGCATAATATATATTTTTAATGATGAACACCATAAGCCACGGTCTCAGGAAAGCCGATCTTAGTTGATATTTACTGTTCTAAATGCATTATACATATTTTCATGATGTACACCGTTTAGGCACGGTCCATGTAAGGCCTATCTAAGACTCAAATTACTGTTCTAAATGCATAACTTATATTTTTAATGATGTACACCGTTTAGGCACGGTCTCTGTAAAGTCGATCAGAGTCTACATTTATTGTTCTTTATGCATAATATAATGATGTAAGCCGTTTAGGAACGTTCTCTGTAAAGCCGATCTGAGTCTAAACTTACTGTTCTTAATGCATTATACATATTTTTAATGATGTACATCCTTCAGGCACGGTCTCTTTTAATCCTTTCTTAGTCTATATTTACTGTTCTAAATGCATTATACATATTTTTCATGACATATACCGTTAGGGCACGGTCTATGTAAAACCGATCTTAGTCGGTGCTTACTGTTCTAATTGCACCATATAGATTATTTATCATGTACACTGTTTAGGCAAGGTCTCTATAAAGACGATCTGAGTCTTACTTACCGTTGTAGAAGCATTATACCGATTTCTTATGATGTACACCGTTTAGGCATGGTATCAGCAAAGCTGATATGAGTGTATACTTCCTGTTCTTAATGCATAATATATATTTTACTGAGAAACACCGTTTAGGCACGGTGTATGTAAAGCCGATGTTGGTCTATGATAACTGTTGTAAAAGCTTATACCGATTTATTATGATGTACACCGTTTAGGCACGAACGCTGCAAAGCCGATCTGAGTCTATACTTAGTGTTCTAAAAGCATAATTTATATTTTTAATGATGAACACCATTAGGCATTGTTCTGGAAAACCGATCTTAGTTGATATTTTCTGTTCTAAACGCATTATTCATATTTTATTGATGTACACCGTTTAGGCACGGTCCATGTGAAAACCAATCTTAGTCTATAATTACTGTTTAAATGCATAATTTATATTTTAAATGATGTACACCGTTTTGGAACGGTCTCTGTTTGGCCGAATTTAGTCTATATTTATTGTTCTAATTGCACAATAAATATTTCTAATGATGTACACCGTTTAGGCACGGGCATCTGTAAAGCCGAACTGAGTCTATATTTACTGTTCTTAATGCATAATTTATATTTTAAATGATGTACACTGTTTAGGCACGGTCTCTATTTATCCTATCTTAGTCAATAATTACTGTCCTAAATGCATTAAACATATTTTTAATGATATACACCGTTTAGGCACGGTCTATGTAAAACCGATCTTAGTCTGTACTTACTATTCTAACTGCATCATACAGATTATATATGATGTACACCGTTTACGCAAGGTCTCTGTAAAGACGATCTGAGTCTTTACTTATCGTTGTAAAAGCATTATACCGATTTCTAATGATGTACACCGTTTCGGCACGGTCTCTGCAAAGCCGATCTCAGTCTATACTTTCTGTTCTTAATGCATAATTTATATTTTTACCGAGAAACACCGTTTAGGCACGGTGTATGTAAAGCCGATGTGGGTCTATATTTACTGTTGTAAAAGCATTATACCGGTTTCTAATGATCTACATCGTTTAGGCAAGGTCTCTGCAAAGCCCATCTGAATCTATACATACTGTTCTTAATGCATTTATATATATTTAATGATGTACACCGTTTAGTCACAATCTCTGTTAAGCCGATCTTAGTCTATATTTATTATTCTAAATGCATAATATATAATTTTAGCGATGTACACCATTTAGGCACCGTCTCTATAAACCCGATCTGAGTCTATATTTACTGTTCTAAATGCAGAATATTTATATTTAATGATGTACACCATTTAGGCACCGTCTCTATAAAGCCGATCTGGGTCTATACTGACCGTTCTAAATGCATTATATATTTTTTAATGATATATACCGTTCAGGCACGGTCTCTATTAATCCTATCTGGGTCTTTACCTACTGCTCTAAATGTATTATATATATTTAATGATGTACACCGTTTAGGTATGGTCTCTGTAAAGCCGATCTTAGTCTATATTTACTGTTCTAAATGCATAATATATATTTTTAATGATGTACACCGTTTAGGCACGGTCTCTATTAAGCTTTTTAGAGTCTATATTTACTGTTCTAAATGCATAATATATATTTTTAATGATGTACACCGTTTAGGCACGGTCTATATTAAGCCGATCTTAGTCAATACTTACTGTTCTAAATGAATCGTACAGATTATTAATGATTTACACCGTTTAGGCACGGTCTCTGTAAAGCCAATCTAAGTCTATATTTACTGTTCTAAATGCATTAAATATGTTTTTAATGATGTACACCGTTTAGGCACGGTCTTTTTTAATTCTATCAGGGTCTGTATTTCCGGTTCTAAATGCATAGTATACATTTTAATGATTACACTGTTTAGGCACGGTCTCTTTTAAGCTTAATTGAGTCTATATTTAGTTTCCTAAATGAATATTATATATTTTTAATGTTGTACATCGTTTAGGCATGGTGTCTGTAAAGCCGATCTGAGTCTTTACCTACTGTTCTAAATGCATAATATATATCTTTAATGATGTACACCGTTTTGGCAAGATCTCTGTAAAGCCTCTTTCAGTCTATGTTTACCGTTTTTCTTGCATTAAACATATTTTTAATGATGTACACCGTTTAGGCACGGTCTCTGTAAAGCCGATTTTAGTCTATGTTTACTGTTCTTCTTGCATTTAACATATTTTTAATGATGTACACTGTTTAGGCACGGTCTCTGTCTAGTCTTACTGTTGACGTCGCGCACGATATTGCGAGTAATTTATGTAACGTCAAACGAACATTATTGGCTATTGGCGCTTTCTTTCCCGTTTATTCAAGAAAAAAGTTCAATCGGTGTTGTTTAATGATATATTTCGAAATCAGAAGAATAAATGGATAAAAGAAAT
Source organism: Fragum fragum (assembly GCA_946902895.1). Taxonomy (NCBI): domain Eukaryota; kingdom Metazoa; phylum Mollusca; class Bivalvia; order Cardiida; family Cardiidae; genus Fragum; species Fragum fragum. The sequence continues at coordinate 30,329,496 of OX336378.1, read as the reverse complement.
GAGTACATATCTAGATTTTAGTTCAATTAAATTCATACTTTTTGTTGATTTTGTTGATGAATAATGTTACGCGTTTGAGTATTGCCGCTACATTATATATACGCTGCGCTGGCGGTAGTCAACACTGAATTTTGAAAATATGTATATATATCTTTTTTACACATTTTTGCAATTGCATTTGCGAAACAATCATCATATCACTCAATTTGAGGGAAAATTTAGTTGTATACCTGAATAGTTAATGTTATTTCATATCGCAAATATTGTTTTCCGCAGAACAGGTTTATATTTTAAAAATAGATGGGGAAAAAAAGAAAATAGCAGGCCTAACTATTATTGCTTTACAGTATTGGTTTTGACGTCCCTAAAAGATATGGCCAAGGAAAACATTGAGACAAAAGAAGAAACTGCTGATAACATTTTGTCTCAATATTTTCTATTCTATATTGTACACAAATGAATGCTTTTCAATCTTAATATTGTCGTCAGCATCAGCTTTCAAATTGGACCACCCTGAAATTTTGTCGTTTGGGTAAGGGTTAAACAATGCCATTGCCAGTAATCGTGTTTGTTATAGATTTTCTGAGATGTTCAAAAACCTTTTGAATACCCTAGAAATCGACCGCTGTTAACGTCGACGTTTAAACACCCTTTTGACGTAAATTGGGGGGGGGGTATTTTTGTTTTACCTGGGAAAAAAATGGCGTTTCTCGTATAATGATGATATGCATCTACATGTTACACCATATTAAAGATATTGTAATGAACTAACAGATTATCAAAACTTTGATGCTTAAAATTTGACGAATTTAAGCATATTAATGTTAAAATGTGCGCTAAAACATTTTTCCGCGAAAAAACGCAGGGGGTGGACATTTCTGTTTTACCTGGGAGAATTCAAAATAAAACATGAAAACGAGGTTATAGATTATTCAGATTTCATACATCTAAAGTTCATTTGATAAACTTGGTCGTGAATAAAGTTTAAATGAAAATGATACAAATATATTCAATTCAAGGAAGGTGAAAATTGACATTTTATTGTAAAAAAAACCCAGAAAATAGCGAACGTCACGCGCCTAAGCGAGTTTGTTTTTTCATTATACTGACTTTCATTTTTGCATATTTTTCATAAAAATCATATTTTTGTCAAGCAAATAGGATAACAAACGAAAAGTGCAATCTTTAAACATGGGTTTATGCTACAAATACGCGTTTTATTTGGAGTAATCAAATCGTCGATTTTGATGTTAAACGTCAGGCTTAAAAATTGGTATCCTTTTCATAAAATAATGACCGAAATTTATGACTTTCAAGTGTATCCAGTCATTATATAAAACTATAAGACAGGTTCATGTATACAGAAAAAGATTTTATCAAAAAACAATTCTTCACTAAATATGCTTCTTGAACCAGCGTATCTCTCATTGAGGATCAAGGTTTTTCAAGACTGGTCGCAATAACGTGCGCGACGTCTGTTCTAAATGCATAATATATATTTTCAGTTATTTACACCGTTAAGGCACGGTCTCTATTAAGCTTATCTGAGTCTATATTTACTGTTCTAAATGCATAATATATATTGACAATGATGCAAACCGTTTAAGAAAGGTCTCTGTAAAACCGATCGTAGTCTATATTTACTGTTCTAAATGCAAAATATATATTTTTAATGATGTACACTGTTTAGGCACGGTCTCTGTAAAGCCGATCTGAGTCTATATTTACTGTTCTAAATGCATTAGACATATTTCTAATGATGTGCACCGTTTAGGCATGGTCTCTTAACCTATATGGGTCTATACTTACTGTTCTGAATGCATGATATATATTTTCAATGATGAACACCGTTTAGACACGGTCTTTGTAAAGCCGATCTAAGCCTAACTGTTCTTAATGCATTATACAGATTATAAATGATATACACCGTTTAGGCACGGTCTATGTAAAACTGATCTTTGTCTATACTTACTGTTCTAAATGCATTATACAGATTATTAATATTGTACACCGTTTAGGGATGGGCTTGGAAAGGCTGATCTGAGTCTATACCACCAATAAAGTTTCATGATTATAGCTATTATACTTTCAGCGTTATACTCCGGACAAAATCCAAGCATGAAAAACAACAAAGGGGAATAACTAAAAAAATAAGCTAGGTAGAGTTACGGTTCTTGTGCACTGCATTCTGTAATCATGCGAGGAATATAACCGTTAAGCTTCAAGTCAATCAGACTTAAGGTGACAGAGTTATGCTCCGGACAAAGAAGTGGACGCCACTGGACACCGGACGCCTGACGCAGGACACCGTGGGTGATCCCTTAATAGGTTCAGTCTTTGACGGGTGTATAAAAAGATTAAAGTGCACAAACAGGCAGGTGGGCAGACATACTTGTGACCAAGATTAGCCTCAGCCCTGCAAATGAATTGACTGAATAATTTTAAAGGAAAAAGAATACTCCAATTAACCCATTCCCCCACAATTTAGTTTTATATGCCATTCAAAAGAGTTCAAGAAAACAATGTAGAAAATGTAGAAAATGCTTGTAGGGGGTTATTTCTTCATTTTCTACATTGTTTTCTATAGTTGGAAATACAAAGATATTTGAAATTCTATCAATTTGACATTGGTGTCATCTTTAATTTTGGACCAAGTCTGAACTTATTGTCTGGTAGTTGGTTTAACCCATTCCCACAGTGGCACTTTTTGACGCCCCTCGTCAAAAAGCTTTAGAAAATATTGTGCACACTAAAGAAATTACTTATGTGTAATTTCTTCATAGTCCAAGATGCTATCCAAATTTGTAGTTTTCTACTTTATTAGACAAATGTTTGTAAAATTTCATCAGCTTAAAAATGTTATCTGCAACTTCTTTGAATTTGGATTATTTTAAAATTTTGTATCTGCTCAAGGGTTATGGCTTCCAGGAACCTTTTCTTCTTTTTTCCCTTAACCCTTGTCATGCTGTATAAATTACCTTACTGAATTGCTGTCAAATCAAAGGGCTGAAAGCACTGATGGAACTTGTTGTTCAAAATTCAATATTTTTTCTTAGGAATCAACTTCATAAGCAACTCTGGCAGGAAAAGTACAAGCAGGAGGTATAGACTAAGATCAGCCTGCACATAAGAGCAGTCTGATCTAAGTCTACACCTCCTGCCAAAACCAGAATATTCCAGGTTCAGCATGACAAGGGTTAAATTCTAGGGTCATTTTCAGTCACAATATGATTGTTAAGATGAAATAATCCTTTAAGTGAAGAAAAATGTTGGCCAAATTCATTATGGGATCCACTGCTTAGGAGGGAACATGTATAAGGAGGAATACAAATACAAATAAATGAATGCCATAATTTTACCATGCAGCTACAGACCAACAGTGATAATATGTGTCTGGGGTCACATAATGCAGATGATACAGGTTTACAGTTGAAAAAGCAAGAACACAATACTAAGTGACCGAAGGATGTTAATTGGTTATAACTTATTATTATAACAGCAATTACCAATGTTGTGATTTTAAAGGATTTTGTTTGTAAACAAGTGACAATTTATGCCCTGTGAAGTAGACAATAAATTCAATCTTTATAAAGACTTTTACTATATGAAATTATTGTTGAAATAAATGGGTAAACAAAAGCTGCCTGATGAGATATGAATAATAAGTTGTAATGACTTGCTTTCAGAAAATCTTAAAGTTAAAAAAAAGTGTTGGTACTTTCGCACTTCCTAAATTAACTTCTGTAGCAGCTGCATAATGCATCAAATAACTGGTAAACTGAATAACTAGAGAAAGCAAGATGTGCTTGTGAACCACTATGACCCAAAAGAGTGGGTTTTTTTAAATGAGACCTTGATAAGTGACTTTGATATGTCACATGACCTTGACCTTGGTTATCTGTGTATGTGTATCAATGAGATCTATCATCATGCAAAATATGAGTACTGAATCTTGAAAAGGCTTTAAATTGTAAATATTCAGTTTTTCAAAAAGGCTTTTTGCAGAAGTTTGACCTTGTCAAATGACCTTGACCTTGTTGCATGACTTGAACCATGGAATCTGCGAATGCATATCAATTTATTGTATCACTCAGTGTAAAACTAGAAAATATGCGTTCTTGGTGCAAGATCATTGCAACCAGGACATTAATCAATCACTTTTATTCACAGTCTGTATCACCAAATGATTTATTTGTGAAACTTGTGAATATAAAATTTATTGCGATTATATTAGCTGTAATCACCGTCATTCATTTTCTATAGTTTATTTTCTTCAATAAGGTATCAGATTTCTTTATAAATGCAAAATCATGTGGGACCACCAGACAATTTGTCCCTTTATGCACCAGCAATTTATAACGTCTGGGGAGGGAATCGAACCCCCATACATGATTTTGAATGAGAATATAAACTTTATTTGGTTCTGATTGCTTGAAAATTTAGCAACAACAGCTGAATCCATTTCTAGGCGGCTAAATTTTAGACTTGTCCAAATTGAAAGGAGTTTCAGATGAAAAATTAAAGTTCATGAAATTTATAAATTTTTCAACCTTCTGGGTAGAAAACATTGTGGAAAACGAAGAAATTGCTTGTGACAAGCAAATTCTTCATTCCACACAATGTTTTCCCATTCTTTTTTCTTGGGGGTAATCTAAGAGCCTCATTTTGTGGGAATGGGTTAATCCATTTTGAACAAACTAAAAGTGATTAATAATTAAGACAATTAATATAAGTGCTTTCAATAAGGAATAGGTTCAGGAATTCTTAAAGTTCCAAGTTTCAATTTCAGGAAGTTTTCAAAATATCAAAAAATTGTTTTTGTATTCGCGACCATACCCTCCTCTCTCCCTTAAAAATAATGATTTGAAAATAGATAAAGCCTGCAGTACATAATTTTCCATCCTTTTCTTATAGTCCCTCGATTTTTATGTCCACTTGAATGGAATTAGAAGCAAGTGGGCCATTGGCCCTAAAGAGCTCACTTGAGTTGATGACTATGGAAGTAAAATAGCACAAGAGACCTTATTTGAGCAAAAAGTAACCTTTTATCCAATCTTGTCTAAGAAATCAAAAACAAACATTCTTACAAAGTTTCAAGGTATTTTTTGCAAGAAAAGTAACAAGTAAATTAGAAAGATTTCTTTATGCTAGACCTTGTGACCTATGTTTTACCCTATGACATGATTTTGATCTAATGTCAAACTTGACAATCATTTTTATAGGGACAAACATTCTGAATAAATAGCCCGTCAAAAATGTGGCCTGTAGAGTAAAAACAACATTTATTAGCGTCTGATCCAAAGTGACACAAATTTGAATATGGTTCAGATTTTTTGAAAATGGACATTCTGACCAAATTAATATCAAACCAATTAGGCCAAAAAATGTGGCCTCTGGACTGAAATTGATTGAATGTAGTGTAATGCCACTTTTGACAGCATTTCAGTCATATCATAAGCATCTAACCAAGTATTCCGGGTATTTCTCACACCAGTACTACCACTACAGCCTTTCCTAGCCGCCACTTACATGTATGATTATCCACTGATTAATGAGAAACAAATGTAGGAAAGGATATTTGTTGCATCCAGATAATTGTCAATCAAAGTCTAAGTTGGCCGAAATATCATAGACCAAAACATTCCGACCAAGTATCAATTCAATTAAGCCGAAAATTGGGTCTCCAGAGTTAAATACAAGATATTTCAAAGATTTGAACTAGTGATCAAGTTTTTGACCACATGTGATCCAAAATTTGAAATAGGCCGAGATATCAAGGCACAAACATTATGACCAAATATCATTTGATTTGAGCCTAAAACATGGCCTCTAGATTGCGAACAAGAGTATTCCTAGGATATGACCTAGTTTTTGAACCCATGTGACCCAAATTTGAATTTAGCTGAGATATCATGGACACAAATGTTGAGACCAAAATCAGTTGTTTCGAGCCTAAAATGTGACCTCCTGCTGAGTGCACACAATATTGAACTTGACTCTGGTATCACAAGGCAAACATTCTGACAAAGTTTCAAGATATTTGAGCAAAAATAGTGGCCTCTAGAGTGCACACAAGATCTTAACACACGCCAGACGCAGCTAGATCACAAAAGCTGACCTTGACCACTTTGTAGTTAGGTGAACTAAAAACATTGAGATAAAAGAATAGATTATTTCTTGCATTAATTTCTTTTTCCCCACAACATTCCTTCTGCCTAAGCACTATCATTTTCCAACTTTTGGTAGACACATTGTTTTGGTAATTATTCTTCTTTAATTTACTTCCGGACGCCCTATAAGTCAAAGTCTGCTTATTTAGAGCACTGACTCAGGGAAAAAGACAAACAGGGGCCCAGTTGCCAATGGACCCCTGAATTTTTGGAGAAAATCCCCATACCTATAATGTTAAATGTTGTATTTTTGCAACCTTGGCCCCCAAGTTCAATTTTTTTTCCCTGCGACTTATTTCGATTTAACAATCTTCCATTTACAACATAAAATCTTTCGACATTAAAAAAGTTGATAACAATGCCAGATGATGCAAGACTTCATGCAGGATGACCACCACCCCATCCTTAACCAACAAGTGGTAAACAGATTCAAAGGATTATCAGTTACTAGTTTGGTATTGAGAGTACTCCAGTCACAAAACATCCACACTTTTCGAAGGATAAACCCATTACCAGACGGCAAAATTTTGGACTGGTCCAAATTGAAAGGAGTTGCAGACGAATATCTAAAGTTTATAGAATTTTAGCTTTTTTTAACTTTCTGGGTAGAAAACATTGTATGAAATTGCTTGTTACAAGCAATTTCTTCATTTTACACAATGTTTTCCCATTTATTTTTCTTGAGGGGCATCCAAAGGTGTCATTGTGTGGGAATGGGTTAAAGCCATATCTTCCCCAAAACTCACTGCAAAATTAATAAGAAAATCATTCTCCAGACTCAAAAGCAGGAATAAATATAACGATTGAAATAATGAGATCAACATAAAACTACGCAGTAAGCCTTAAATGCATGAAAGAAGTTTCTGTACTTTTAAATTGTGACCCACCACAATTTAAGGATTGTTAACATAGCATAAATCTATGACATCAGTGATGACGTTTTGACTTTCGCTAGTCATTCAAACAAATAGCTAGGTCACGAAGATTAACGAAATTGTCCGTAAAGTTTAGTCATCAGCACCTGTACATTATATCAGTCATTGCCAAAGATTTTTGAAGACTTCAGGTGAAGGATCTGGTGCATTCGACTCGATCTCAAAATGGAAACAAACATGAATTGAAATCGACAAGAAAAACACAAAATACTCTTTCCAGAGAACTTCCCTAATCCCGTTTTTGTGTATTCATATTTAGAAGGCACAAGTTTGCTTTGTGACAAAATAAGCGAGATTGTTTAAACTATTATTTCTTCCTCGGAGGGCAGATATGGCTTTAAGTTGGAAATATGAAAGAGAGGGCATGATGAGCAGCTTTAAAGACTACCAGGAACTCAAAGTGTCTGCAACTTTGCATTAACCCATTACCAGACGGCAAAATTTTACACTGGTCCAAATTGAAAGGAGTTGCAGACGGCAATTTAAAGTTTATGAAATTTTAATTTTTTTTCTTTTTTCTGAGTAGAAAACATTGTGTAAAATGAAGATATTGCTTGTGACAAGCAATTAGTTCATTTTTCTCAATGTTTTCTAAAGGTTTTTTTCTTGGGGGCATTTAAAAGCGCCACTGAGTGGGAATGGGTTAAGCCTTTCCTGTTTTTCAAAATTTAGATTGTTCTAAATTCAAAGGTTTTACAGACAAATATTCAAAGTTGATTTTATTTGAAAAAATACCATTCTGTAGGGTTGAAAAATTATGTGGGAGGAAATTGCTTGTTACAAGCAATTTCTGCTTTTTTCACAATGTTTTCTCTAAAATAAAAACACAAAAAAGGATTTAACAGGAAAGGGTTAAAAGGGTTGTTATTAACCCATTAACATACACTTCTGGTTTTTGACAACTTAGTCACTAATTTTCTCATGTTGTAATGTGTTAAATTTTAACATATTACCACATAGACAGTTTATGACTAGTGTAAATCTGAAAAGGTTGAAGAAGAAAATTCAAAGATTTGTCTATTTCAAAAATAAATGCCAAATAGTGCATAATAAATCATGAGATGAAAAGAAATTGCTCAGTGGTCGACACTAACAAGTGTCCTGGGATCCTGAGGATTGCTGAAAATTGGAAGGGACTCCAGCCATCTCAGGCTAGAGATTCCGCTAGGATCTTTCAATATTTCTCGAGTACAATAAGTCTTAATGTATCAACTAATGCTCTCAATTTTTTTGTTTGCGTGTTTTTGTACAAAACATTGTGGATAATGAAGAAATTGCTGTAACAAGCAATTTCTTCATTTTCCACAATGTTTTCAATTTTTTTTTTTTGAAGTTGGGATTAGAAGGTCAGGATTGCATATGTGAATGATTTAATTTATATTAAGGAGGGATCCCTGATTATCGGAGGAAACCCTGAAGTAAAAGGAAGGGATTCCTGTGGGATCCCACTGAAGCAAAGTTAGTATAGACCCCTGAAGTTTGTTTCAAGCTTTTGCTAATTCACAATGTTTTTAACATTTCATTTTCAATATAGCATAAAAGTGCTTATGTGGTAATGGGTTAAAATATTGATAGAATCAATGGGTTTAACCCATTACCAGACAGCAAAATTCAGACTGGTCCAAATTGCAGACTACAATTTGAAGTTGATGTAATTTTTACATATTTTCAACTTTCTAGGTACAAAATATTGTGTAAAATAAAATTGCTTGTTACAAGCAATTTTTTCATTTCATGGATCATTTGTGCGGGCAAAATAGCGAGATTCTCTCATTTAAATTAAGAAAATCTTATTGCTATATCTCAATTGAACCAAATTTTCACATACCATTTTTTGGCAGACAATTTTTTGCACTTATGTGCAGTCTGATCTTTGTCTATACCTCCTGCTGAAACTGGAATAATCAGGGTTTCAGCATGACAAGGCTGCATGCCCAATGGGTTTTCATTTTGGGGATACATGTACCCCTTAGGTTCTTAAATGAGGGTACAAAGAAAAATCTGGGGGTAGAGTGTACCCTTTACTTTCAGAGTTAAGAGTACACAATACCAATCTGAACCCTTTACCAAATGACAATGTTTTTGTTATATGATTTGTTAATAATCAGTAAATAAATGTCACATGTCATGTGCAAGTGTCAATTAAAAATAGAGCGAAGAATAACAAACTTTTTTTCAAATTCGCTTTCTCTTAATTATTGGATTTTGAAGGGGTTGAATGGGATATGAGAGCTATGGCTTAATAACTCTAACAAGTTAATTATGAAGGTGGGGAATGGCATTTTGGAGCAGGCCATACCAGGCATGTCAGCTCTTTGTCTTATTACTGGCCTTATTACTGTCCAAAAGTCACCATTTGAGAAGATATAGAATAGGTTTTGCTACGACATTTCGCAGACAGCAAATAACGTAGCTAAAACAAAACTACGACATCAAATAAACAGCCCCATTTTGTCACGCCCAACTTTTATGTACAACAGAACTAACAATAGAAACTTATTTCAAAATCAAATTCCTTAGTATGAAATCTTGTTAGTTTCATGCCAAAAACGTGTAAATACCTTGCATTTTGTTCGAAAAATAGCGCGACTTTGGACTTATTTATCTAAAAAAAAACTGGTGAGGCCATCAGGATCCCCATTATATGAACTTTTCCAACTGCTGGTTCCCCCATTCTCTATATAGATGAAAACAGACCAGAAAGAAGCCATGTTTCCTGTCGCTTGTAAGGGAAGTCACTTGCTCCCGATCTGATTGTGTTTTTCATTGCTTGCAATTTATTTGGTTTTTAGGAAAAAATACACTCGTAGAGTTTCTAGTTTTAATCGCCAATAATTTTAAATGCACACACATAATGGCATTTTTGTTTCTACATTCATTTTTTCTATACGTTCATGCATGTTTGGTGTAAAATTTGTACGTGAACTGACGTAATTGTACGTGAATTACGTACTGCAGTATGTGAATGGGCACCCTGCAAGGGATAACAAATGGAAATGTTTTCCCAATTGATTTTCATTACAAGAAATTTCTTGTAACAATTCACCCTACTAAGACGATTTGAAAAAATCTGCCATTCAAGAAAGGTGATTTAAAAACATGTCGGGGGCTGTGCCCCCAAACCCCTGCTTGCAACGGAAATTATACCTAAACTATAACAACAAAAACAAAAAAATAACACTTGGCTTTTGCTCTAAATTACTTGCACTATTTACAGTTAAAGATAAAAAATGTTGGGGAGGCGCCCCCGAACCCCTGCCTCCAATAGCACATAACAGGGCGCAATATCGGCAGTGATTTTATAATATACAATTTATTAGCCCATTCCCACTCAATGACACTTTTACATGCCCCCATGAAATAATGCTTTGGAAAACATTGAGGAAAATGAAACAACTGTTAAAAGCAATTTCTTCATTATCCAAAATGTTTTCTACCAAAAAAGTATAATAAATCCTGAATTTAATAAGTTTTAAATTGTTGTCTGCAATTCGTTTCATTTTGCCAAGTCTAAAATTTTTCGGAATGGCTTAAACAAATACAGGTGGGATGGGGTGACATGGTAGCTTTCAATATTTCATGATTGTGTAGTTGTATGCATTTTAGACTGAACTGTCGATTGATTGATTGATTGAATGGGGTTTAACGCCGCTTTTAACAGTATTTCAGTCATATCGTGGCGGCTGGAGCACCTAACAATGGATTCCTGGTATTTCTCACACCAGTACTACCACTACATCCTTTCCTAGCCGCCAGCTGCTATCCCACTTAGGTTAACGATTATCCACCCATTGGTGAAAGACAATTGTCGGAAAGAATATTTGCCGCCGCTGGGGATCGAACCCAGACTGAACTGTCGAAATTAAGGATTAGGTTTCTGGTTTGTGTTGGAAGTATGTAGATATATTACAGAGAATGGATTGGACAACATTTTCTAAAGGTATTTTAACCCATTGTGTTCTAACCCTAGTTTTTACTTCCCTGTAATTTTATACACAAATAACATTGTTGGAAAAGAAGAAAATAGCTTGTAACATGCAAATTCTTCTTTTCACACAACATTTTCCACCCTCTAGGTTGGTTACTTTTCTAATTGCACTCACTTTTACTTGTTGACTAGAATTTCTGTCAAATAGGACATGTAAATTTTTGAAAAACAGGAAAGGGTTAAGCTTTTACGAAATTGGCCGGGGCCGTAAAACAAAATGTCAAGAAAAAAGAGGGAGACGAAAGTAATATGCGTTGAAGCGAAAAAAAAAAAATTTAGAGCTCTACAATAAGTAAAAGCCATCTTAAAGCATCCCCTAAACCGGTTTTCTTATAAGATTTAAAATTGTGAACGTGGAGCATGGAACCGAGAAAACTTGAAACAGCATTCGCATTACTCGGCCGTATCGGATAGAATTAATCATCCATGTAAAAAGAAAATTTAGCTGCTTCCTCGGCATGTTTAGAATGTTATTACATTGAATAAGTGCAAACATCTTGCCAAATTCAGTTCCCCGGTTTTCAAAACTTGTCAACAGAATGTGGCGGAACGCTAGCATGACGTAATTTCGACCCGCCTTTTTTGCATCCGCATTTACAAGGTCAGAGTATTTATATGGATTAAATCGGATGTAACTAATAAACTCAATAATTGAAGGATATTCATTATGATACCAAATATCTCTTTTAGAGTTTGTTTTTACTTTTAAATCAAGGATCTATTTTAACCTAATAACATACCTGACATCTTTATCCCAACCGGTATAGGTAAACTTGCAGAAGTCACATTCAAACTTCAATATCTCAAAAATACGATTTTTCCCAGATACTACACATAGCTAGAGACCTAGATGGAGATCTGCTTTAGGGATCCAGGTCTATTTCAGGGGAAAATATGCAGCAGATTTTGAGGTGCTCAAATCGCGGCTATATGCGGCAGATTAGCATGTTTTAGTCATGTAGAACATTCGTTCGATTAACCGAACAAAAATTTGTTCAATTAATCTACTCTCATTTCTGTATTTGAACAACTTTGGTAGAGCTTGACCCAAGGATTCTTTGATTCTTTGTAAAAAGGGTTGCACCCAGGTTGAGCTCAAATATGACCCAAGGGTCTTGATATGAACAAACTTTGTAGAGCTTGACCAAAGGTACATCCCTGCCAAATTTCATCAAGATTGGCCCACCGGTTTAGGAGGAGAAGATGTTTAAAGAAATTGTGGACGACGCACGACGGACATTGTACGATCACAATAGCTCACCTTGAGCACTTCGTGCTCAGGTGAGCGAAAAAGGGACCTCATGAGTGAGAGTCAGATGCGTACCAACTGTGCAAAAGCCATATCGACAAAGGAAAGGAATGCTGTGTCAGTAATTCTCAAAATTTACAAGAAATTTCTCAGAAATATTATGTTTACCTTGTACACTGGGAATTTCACTATACGCTGTATCTTCACTTTAGATGGACAATCCATTGTCTTGGTTGGCTAAATCAGGAGTCTTTTTTGAGGTATTGCCACATATGTATGATCTGTTTGGAAAGTCTACAAAATATATAGGAAGTTTTTGCCAGGTTTTTTTTTTCAAAAAAGATTGTTGGAATCCATGAATATGTACATAAATCCACTTAAATTTAAAGTATTCAAAACATTAGTGCAAATCTTTGCCAAGAGGCTGATATCATGGTAAAACAAGATGTGTTTGTGAAACAACATGCCCCAGAGACAGGAATTTTTAAGAAACGGGTGATTTTTATTGTTTTTTTTTTTCGTTTTTTTTAGAGAAAAGGGTTAAATTATGACCTAGACCTTGATGAAATGATCTTCCCAGTTGCACCTTGTTGAGACCAATCTACATACCAAATATTAGCATTGTAACTTGATTAGGGATGAAGTTAGAGGAAAATGATTAGTTGGTTAAGTTTTTCTGTAAAGTTTTAGGTAAAAGGGTTAAAATTTTGACCTTGACCTTGATGAAATGATCTTCCCCAGTTGCGCCTTGTTGAGACCTATCTACATACCAAATATTAGCATTGTAACTTAATAAGGGATGAAGTAAGAGAAAAATGATTAGTTGGCAGGTTAAGTTTTTGAGTAAGGTTTTAGGGGAAAGGGTTAAAATTTTGACCTTGACCTTGATGAAATGATCTTCCCAGTTGCGCCTTGTTGAGACCTATCTACATACCAAATGTAAGCATTGTAACTTGATTAGGGATGATGTTAGAGGAAAATGATTAGTTGGCAGGTTAAGTTTTTGAGTAAAGTTTTAGGGAAAAGGGTTAAAATTTTGACCTTGACCTTGATGAAATGATCTTCCCAGTTGCGCCTTGTTGAGACCTATCTACATACCAAATATTAGCATTGTAACTTAAAAAGGGATGAAGTTAGATAAAAATGTTTAGTTGGCAGGTTAAGTTTTTGAGTAAAGATTTAGGGAAAAGGGTTAAAATTTTGACTTGATTAGGGATGAAGTTATAGGAAAATTGGCAGGTTAACTTTTGCAGACAGACAGACGGACAGACAGACTGACACCGGTAAAACAATATGCCCCTGATCTATCGATGCAAAGTTTGAAAGCAATTGCTGTTACAGATAAAAATTTATCACAATTATATGGAAGTTGCACATGAAAGCTTAACCATGACTTTGCATGTCAAAAAAGGTAAAAAAATTAATATTATAATAAATTACATGTTAGAGTAATAAATCTTTGCCTAAAGGCCGACATTATGGACGCAGAGGCAGGTCCAAAGTTTCAGGGCAATAGCATTATAGGCCCGTAGGAAGCAATTTCATATTGGGGTAGCTTAAATACCGAAGCCACAAACTTGATGACATATTGATATTGGTTTGTGGCTATGAGTCCACCCTCTTCCTTCTTTGGAGTGAAAAACACATTTTCTCTCATAAAATTTTGAAAACCAACATAATCTTATCAGAAGTAAATCCTATTAAAACAAATTCCATGTCACAAATTATGTTAGAAAATATCAACAATAATTTTTCTCATTTATTTTTTCCAACATACAATTCAAGTCTAATTACAATAAAATGGCCGGGTAATCCGCTTCAAAATTAAATTGAACTTTATTTGAAAGTGATTTCAACATAAACATATTCTAAATTTACAGAAAAATGGTTAACCTGATGTCAGGTAAAGGATGGGTTGCAACAAGGGCTCAAAATTGCTCAAAGAATATTTTTTCTTTAAATTCTGTGAACATCAGAAGCAAATTTTTACTTTGAAGTAGAACTTTGAAGTAGAACTTTTTTTGTATATATCAGATCGAATTGAAATTTTGCAAGTCTCAATTCAATTTACCCTACCCACTTTGTTTGCCATTATCTCCAAAAATAAGCCTTCATCAGATTTTTTACACATACAATTTAAAGATATTATGTAACCCTATCGATTCACAGAATTTAAAGAAAATCTATCTTTTGAACCCTTGTTGCAACCCATCCTTTCTTACTAAATTCCATACCTTTCTCTTGATGTTTGACTAAGCTGAACTTGCTGGAGTGAATCACTCCAGGACCTGCTCTATTGCAACAAATAGAAGGGAATTGGAAACAAAACCCAGTATCAAAATTAAACAAGGTTTCGGTTACTTAGGCAAAATGCAAAAATAGGTGTGGTTCAGGTTACAAAACATATTTAAAACAAGAGTGCCATAGTCACAATACATGCCGCCACTTTGCTGATGTTTCAAGAAAATAAAAAATACTTTTCACAAGGTTTTATGAATAATCAAAAACCTGGAAGGAATTGCGTTCAAAAGGCTGAAATATCATTACGCTCCAGAGACTAAGTGTGAAGGGGCATAACTCTTGCAAAAATCAGTTAACCATACAATCCTTCAGCCATACATGTACTTCAACAACTTATGGTTATGACATTGACAAAGTGTTTAGAAGGCTGAAATTTCAATAAGCCCCAGATAATAAGTTTTAACCCTTTCTCAACAACAAAGTTTCATGGTGCTCCAATTTGAAAGATGCTACAGACGACAAAATTAAGATTGAAAACCATTGGATTTGTGTAAAATATTGCATTGAAAATATTGAGGCAAAAGGAGAAACTGCTGGTTATCAGCAGTTTCTTCTTCTGCCTCAATCTTTTCCCAAGCCTATTCTGTTAGGGACGTCAAAACCAGGTCTTGTTTGGTAAAGAGTTAAATTGAGGGGGCATAACACAGGGAAAAATCAATGAACCATAAAATCTTTAATTAATGCTCATCTACCAATTCAGGTGATCACATTTACCAAGTTTCAAAAACATCCAGCCAGAAACTTAGAAATGAGTAATTGCGTTCACATGGCTGCAATTTCAATAAGCCCCAGAGACTAAATTTTAAGGGGGCATAATTTGGGAAAAAATCAATGAACGGAACCATTCAATCCCTAATGCACATCTACCAATTAACCCTTTCCCAAAGGACAAAATTTTAGGGTGATCCAATTTTAAAGCTGCTGCAGACGACAAAAAGGATGATAATAAAGACATGCTCCGTGTAAAATATGACATAGAAAATATTGAGACAAAAGGAGAAACTGCTGGTTGACAGCAGTTTCTTCTTTTGTTTCAATGTTTTCCTAAGCCTTTTCTATTAGGGACGTTAAAACCAGGTTTTGTTTGGGAAAGGGTTAAGGTGATAACATTCAGGACTCGAATTTCCACTAGCATACTGGCAATTTGCTAGTCAAAATTAAGAATTGCTATTGATTCTATCTGACACTAGATATTTTTGGCTAGTGTAAAAATATTGCCCACCCACAAGTTTTATCAATGCAGCCTGAAAATGCTTAGAAAACAACTTCCAAATACTGACTAACTATACTAGTTTTAGACATATCCTTTAAATTATGCATCATATCATGCTTTTATTTGTCAAAATGAAAACCTTTATAGTATACAAAGCAAGGTTGCGAGTGAATTTGCCTTTTTGCTAGTGGTTTCAAATGCCACTAACAAAATATTGCGAGTCATTTTTGGGGGGAAATTCTAGCCCTGATTACATTGACCAAGTTTCAAAAAGACCCAGCAAGAAACTTAGGAGTTGCGCTCACAATAAAAGTGGATGTATTTATGTCTGTACATACCTACGTACGGGTGGTCGGATACACCGAGAAGACGACGCCAATATGCATCCGCCTCTAGCGGCAAATAAAAATTATAGTCGGTCCACTATCTTTTTTTTATTTATTTATTTTTTCATTTTTTTTTTCATTTTTTTTTTGGGGGGGGGGGGTGTTACTTTTTTTTCTTGCTATTGTTGTTTTTTTGTATTTTTTCCTTGGAGGGCAATAAAAAGTTTAGGGTAGGCTCCAATTTGCTACAGTCTGTTGGGTAACCGGAACCACACATAATTTTTTTATTTGGCCTTCCACTATTGCAACTAGAAGCCGGAGTGACTATAATAGACCCCATATCTAAGAATAGTCAAGGTAAAAATACTCACAGAAACATCTTTCTTCTGCCGATTACCACCATATTGTGCTTATAACCAATAATGGGACCCCATCAAACGGTATAGGAACAGTTCCACGTCCCCTGCTACCAAACAAAATTTTACTACTTTGGAGATTCTGTATTTCTGGAATAATTAAGAAAAGGAAAATTGGTATTATTTGGCTTAAAATAACTAAATGCATAAAGCAAAATATAACAGATATAACTTTCCGTTCACCTTCTGGTAGTACTGGTATGACAAACAACATAAATCCGTGGGTAAGTGCTCCAGCAATATGAAACAATATAAAAATAGCAGTTGAAAGACAAATTAAACCTTAATCAATTTAAATCTATACCCTTTCGAATTCTTACTTTCAATTGATTAGGTATCAAATTTAGGGCTAAACATGTGGAATAGATCATCATGGGGTTTGCTATCGGAAAAATGGACCATTTAGTAAGACAAAACATACACCATAAAATTTAAATGTATAAATAAAAATAAAAATAAAGCCTCTCTTGCAAACAGTCGTATATGCTCCTGCGTGCGGTTAAAGTCTTACACATAGGTATTGACGTAAGATGCAAAGTACAATTTTAGTTAACCCAACCATGACGCAGACTGCACAGAGCAAAGCATTGACCGGACAATTCTTTGCTACGACCATTCTGCATCTTTTAAAATGCCAGGAATTCGCAAAACAGAAGTAATGACCATGTATGACAGACGTGCGTGTGACGAAGTGGAAATAATATAGAAATTCAAAAAAATTACAAAGATGGCCTACTTTGAGTACCTTAATTATTCTAATAAACGCTCAGGTGTTTATTAGAAACATGGTCGATGGAAAAGTAGGGGGTGACGTTTATTAGAGGTATTCGAATTTGTTAGTCAAAATTTGCGAATCAAGACTCAGAGTCAATTCAGGGACTCGAAGTTCAGCAATTCCAATTTGGCAAAGTTTTGTTATACGGACTGTGAAATTTGATTTTTCTTTGAAATAATCCTATGTAACATTGCAAACAGATTGAGGAATGGACATTCTCTTTTTCATTGCTTTTGGAAATGAATTTTGTTTATTACTTGTACATAATTTGAATACGGAATAGGGGATGGGCGTTTATTAGAATCACCCTTTCTCGCTAAATTTGTTCTAGAATTTTCAACCGAGATTTTGGGGATGGGTGTTTATTAGAATATGGGTGCTCATTAGAACAATTATGGTAATTGCCTTGAAAGAGATTCATACTTTTAACCTGCTTTGAATCTAGACGTTCTAAAGCCTCTCTTACAACCTGTCGTGAGTCTTCATAAATAGTGCGTATTCACAGATTTTTAAAAAGCAAAATTTGTAAGGAAGCACGACAGGTTGTAAGAGAGGCTAGACTTGTAGGCGGGAAATGAATCTTTTAATTCTTCAAGCCCGTAAGAAGGGGCTCAAGCCCCTGTGTCTGAAAAGGGGGGGCTAATTTCAGTGTAAAATAAGAAAAACTCAGCATTCATGACAAACTTTTGGGAACCCCGATCCCCTAGTTCCTACAGGCTAATCTGTTGTTTTTGAGTGGTAGTGAGCTCTGATGTAAATGAGTGACATCAACATATCAAAGAGCGAATTATATCAGAGAAAACTCACGAGCATTTTTGGCAGGCACTTCGCTTCTGGGTTATGAAAAAAAATATAGTGAAAAGATAAAAGAGTTCAAATATGATCGAGTATTGTATAAAAACAACCATCTAGAATTGATCTTAGAATCAAAGCTATTCAAAGCTTTACCATGAAATGTGATAGTTGGCGAGAACAGGTACACATCGATACTTGGTTGCCCATCATAAGGGCTTTAGCCCACCAGCCCCAGAAACAAAATGTGACACAAATCAGTGGTGGATCCGTAAGGGGTTCAGGGGGGTTCAAGCGAACCACCCTCGGTAGCCAGATTATTTCATTTTCATGCAGAAATTGAGTCACAACTGTGTAATATGG
The DNA here is from genome assembly GCA_946902895.1 of Fragum fragum. Lineage (NCBI taxonomy): Eukaryota > Metazoa > Mollusca > Bivalvia > Cardiida > Cardiidae > Fragum > Fragum fragum. The sequence continues at coordinate 30,310,968 of OX336378.1, read as the reverse complement.
GTAGGAAAACGAACCCCCCTTTTTGTATATTGGAACCACCCTCACAAAAGTCCTGGATCCTCAGCTGTATTTGACTGTACATACGATACATAACCCGCCAATGCCAGGCCAGTTAGCTAGTGATCCGTTGACAAATGCATCAGAGGAATCAATTTTATATTGGGGTGACTAAAGCCCCAGTGTCTGAATATGGGAATATGGGGGGGGGGGGCTAACTTGGATTTTCACTGAATTTTCAGTGTAAAATAAAGAAAACTTGGCATTTTTGACAATCATTAGGGTTGGGGGCAGCCCCCCCCCGCCAGGTTACGCCCTAGCCACCATTGTTCCTCTACGGGCCTGTGCATACAATACATAGCAATATTACCAGTTTGCCCTCGTTGTTTACTTTTTCTTATAACATATCTATAAACCATTTTCCATCTTCGTATGAATTTATAAAGCGGGTGGCTGCTTCGTCCCTCCTTTACCTCCATTTTGTCATGCACTAAAGTCAAGTCCATTCAAACCGTTATCAAAAAAAAGGAGGCGGGGCAAAGGGATGATTGACACCATGCGCAAACGGTGTACATGCGTAAACGGTGTACAAATAGCGATGACCGTGTTAAAAATGGAATTGTCGTACGAAGAACTACGCAAGAAGAATTTAGCTGATAATCGACGCATTCTTGCCGAAATAGGGCTTGGCAATCCGGTTCGTGTCATTTATGATTACTTAACTGTAACCTAGAAACGCTTATAAAGATTAAAACGGCTAATCTGTAAAACCGATCTTTTTTGCGTTAGCAATAGTCGCGCACCCAATGACGGCGAAACTTTCTCGTAACGTGTTGCTTCACTTGAGAATAACACCCCTCCCAACCCAAAGCACAAATACATGCAATTATATATAAATGTTGAATAAATAAATACATATTTTTAGTTCTAACTCTTATTAGAATATGTGGTTTGAGTCCCATATATCGTTGACAACTCGTTCATGAAAATATAGCTTTCTTCCATAGCCTACAAGTAGCAATGCAAAATCGATTAGAGTTACTTCCCTTGTTGTAAACTCATGAATATTAATGAGATGTCGTCAGCGACCCAAGAATGGCCCAAATTTTTTACGCTCTGATATTCATTTCTCAAGAAACGCAGGAGACCATTCTCATTAGAATATTCATTAGAAATAATTATTCTGCCCGGAGAGCAATTTTTCCTGCGTTTACGTCCAACATTTAGGAGGAAAAAAAATGATCTAAATTTTAAATCGAAGAACAAAGATTGAATACATGCTTTTACGCTTGATTCATTCCTTTGTATCAGTAATTTAATACATAGTGTAACATAAATGGCAAGTTTTGATATTGAAAAAAGATGGGGGAAATGTGAAATGAGGTCCGAAATAATGTAAACAAATAACCGGAAGTTCAAAATGGCGGCCCATTATTTACTGAGGCGAAAGTGAAAGTAGTCCAAATTTAGATCGATTTTATCGCACTTGTGGTGAATTATGACCCGATTTTTCAAACAATCAATAGCATTTGTCTTATTTAGTTCAAATAAGTAGTTCTATCCAGTTTATCCTTCTGCTTTGTTGATTTTTTGCAGGGTGGCGAAATTTTCGTCCACTTTTTTTTCGTTCTTAGTTATTGAACAATTGAAAAACTAAAGATAAAAGTTTAAAAAGACTCGAAGATCTTTGGAAGATTCTTAATTATTGTGAAAGTGACAAGTAATTTGGACTTAGTTTTCAGAATAACTTGTTTATGTTTTTATTTGCTTTGTCACCTGATTTATGATTAACTTAATTTTATAATCATTTATTCATAAATTCAATTCATTTTAATTCATTGTTAAGCAATATTTAAGTATTATCAAACCTTTTCAAACATTTATTGTTTTAATTTCTGTTGTTGTTTTTAATAGATTATGAATTATTTTTTTAAAAAATTAATATCAATTGCAAAACAAATCAACCTGAACATAATCAAGTTGAAATAATTGTCTGCAACTCATAAATGAACCAGATTGAATTTTAGCTCACCTGAGCACGAAGTGCTCTGGGTGAGCTATTGTGATCGTCCATGGTCCGTCCGTCCATTCACAATTACAAATTAGTCTTCTCCTCCTAATTCAAGAAAACTTCTCATAAATGATCCTTAGATATGCTCTTTCAAATTTCTTCAAAGAATTGAAATCCATGAAGAACTCTGGTTGCCATTGCAACGGAGTGAAAAAACTTAAAAAATCTTCTCCTCCCAAACCATAAGGCCTAGAGCTTTGATATTTGGTTCAAATCATCATCTCTTGACCCTCTACCAAAATAGTTCAAAGAATTACCATATTCTGAAACTTAGCCCTTTTCTGTACGATCCCTGATTTTACAAGGAAATAATGAAGGAAAACTTTAAAAATCTTCTTCTCCCAAACGATAAGGACTAGAGCTTTGATATTTGGTATACATCATCATCTATTGACCCTCCACCAAATTACTTCATAAAATTACCTTATTCTGAAAATTAGCCCTTTTCTATGCGATCCCTGATTTTGCATAAAAGTAAAGATGGAAAACTTCAAAAATCTTCTTCTCCCAAACCATAAGCCCTAGTGCTTTGATATTTTGTATAAATCATCATGCATTGACAATCTACCAAAATACTTCATAGAATAATCTGTATTCTGAAAATTAGCCCTTTTCTTTGTGATCCCTGATTTTACATATAAATAAAGAAGGATATCGTTAAATGTCTTCTTCTCCCAAACCATAAGGCCAAGGGCTTTAATATTTAGTGTGTGATAATACCTATTGACCCTGTACTAAAATACTTATTAGAATTACTGAAATAATCGCCTTTTTGTGCAAGCCCAGAAAGGAGTAACAAAATATCATAGAAAATGTTCTCCTTCTAAACAATTAGGCCTTGAGCTTTGATATTTGGTATGTATTAATGCCTATTGACCCTCTACTTAAGTACTTCAAAGAATTACCGTACTCTTGAAATTAGCTCAATATGGTTGGATCTTCACTATACAAAGGATTAAAGGAGAAAATCTTTAAAAAATCTTCTTCTACAAAAGGATTAGGTGTAGGGCTTTAATATTTTGTATATCATCTCATAAAGCCTTGAGCCATCATACTCAGGGGAGCGATATAGGACCATCATGGTCCTCTTGTTTCATTTATTTCTGAAAGAAATATTTATTAAATAAATTTTATACATATTCTCATTAGATGAACAGTGGTCTGATTATAAACCTGGCTTCATAAGAAGTTCCATCATTTAGACATGCCTGATAGCAGAGAGATAACATTTTATTTGCAAATTAGGTGTTAAAGGAATTTGGTGTAAAGGGATGGCTAAGGGTTTTTCATCAATATAATATTTATTTTTACACAAAATCTCAAAAACTTAGATATATTTCAAAAGCCCATCCACATGGGAAACAGTAAGCTGATATAGTACATTTCTTCAATATAAAGGGCTTTTTGTGATTTTATGGATTTTTAGGGTGTTAAGGGTTAAGAATTTCAGCTCTAATGATCTTGTGATGTTTAATTTTTTACTTAAATCAACTAAGGATTAAAAGTATAAAAGAAATATTGCATAAAGACCAATTTCTGAATATTAAGATTTCAAAAATAAACCTGGGCTGTCATTTAATCACTTTCTGACATTTTCATTTTTTATTGTTTATTGGGGTTAAGGGTTAATTTTTGGATTAAATGAGCAAAATTTTGGATATATGTCAAAAATAAACTTGTTCGCAATTATTTGAGGTGCATATTTTTCAAATCTATTGCTCCTGCCCTTGAAATTTTAAGTTAAAAAAATCATATTGCATAGCTACTACAAGGCACAAGTGATACAGTTAGATCTATATATGATATGACTGCTTTCTACTTGAAGGGGGGGGGCATCAATAGAACAAATGTCTCATTGATTAAGAGGTAAGAACCAAAGTGGAGTATACTTTATCACAGACAAAAGCAATGCTAACAGTGACCTTGTTGACAATCGGAAGAAATAACAATTAATTTAACATTTCTATCAATCAAAGCAACCATATTAACCCTTGTCATGCTTTGTAAAATCCCTTAAGAAATTGCATTAAAATCAAAGCTGAAAGCACTAATCAATAGTACTTGTTGGTCAATAATCAATACTTCTTTTGAAAATCAATTTCATGAACAACTCTGGTAGGAAAAGTACAAGCAGGAGGTGTAGACCAAGATCAGACTGCACTTATGTGTAGGCTGATCTTGGTCTATACTTCCTGCATAAACCGGAATATTCCGGGTTCAGCATGACAAGGGTTAACATATGGAAAGAGTTCTTGCAGGGTTTTGTAGTCATGTTGAAAGAAGCTAGTGTAATAGCTGGATTGTGCATAAGGGGTGCTTATAATGCTAACTGTTACAGCGACTTGGTAGAGCGCTTGCTTAGGGATGGAGAGGTCCCTGGTTCGAATATCGATTGAGTCGAATATTTAATTATGGGCTACATTTGGCTCCAACTATAAATAACCAACATGAGGTGGTGTTTATGTGATTAGAAATTGATGATGTTGAATATAGAAGATTTCTTGAAGAATCTTAATTGCCGAGGGAGTGTATGTAGCCAGATAGTGTATAAGGGGTGCTTATACTGCAGGTTTCCCACGCGTCAGGGAAAAGTCAGGGAAAAATGGAATTTTGTAAAAGTAAGGGAAATGTCAGGGAATTTTGATGAGTGTCAGGGAATTTTGAAGAATAAGGCAAAAGTCAGGGAAATGTCAGGGAATTTTGAACAGACTGCCAGGGGAATTTTTCATTGGAGTAGTATTCAAGGCTAAGACAGTTTCTTATGTTTTTGGCTTAAATTGCTAAAGGTACTGATTTCAAATTTTGATATATATTTAAAAAAGAAAAATAGAAACTGAAGGGATTTGCGCCCCTTGCTTTCTGCGCAGTATGGTCGTTTCTGTGATAGTTTCAGTTTTGTTGTTCACTGAATTGGGTTCAACATTATTAGAATATCAATGAAGTGATCATACCAGATGTTGTGACAGGGAACTATGGTGCACACTATGGGTAAGACGGATGTAGTCATTATTCAAAATGTGTATAGCAATGGTAATTCTTTGATAAAATTGTTAAGGAAGAGGGAAACATCGGTTGAAACGTCGATAAAATGTCAGGGAAAATCACTTTCTTGTCAGGGAAATGTCAGGGAATTTTGGAACTGCCAGAAAGTGGGAACCCTGTACTGCCTTGTCGTACAAGCTAGCTTCTATGTGGTAGAGCTCTTGCTTTGGGGCGGAGAGGTCCCTGGTTCCAATCCCGACAGAGTCAAATATTTACTTGCAGGTTACACTAGATTCTTAGTAGTTCCTATCTTATCACAGACTTTACTTGAAACCATAGTAGGCACCTAAAAAGTAAGGGTAGTGACAGAATAGATAGATAAATGTCATAACTTGAATTTTCCCCATTTACCCATTCCCAAACAACAAAATTTTAGACTGGTCCAAATTGAAAGATGTTACACTATACAACACAAAGTTTGTTTAAATTGAAAGATAAGGGTCATATAAAATAGAAAACATGGTGAGAGAATTGTGTGTTACAAGAAATTCCTCCTTTTCTCACCATGTTTTACATAAATATATTTCATAATCACCAACGCTTAAAAATGTAGGATTGTGTTTCCTGAGTTAAATAAGATAACTTTGAAGTGTTTTTAGCTCCACTGACTGAGGGCCAGCAAGCTATTGTCATGGTGTTGTGTCCATTGTAAGTCAGTCGGTGCATGCTTTTACCCATCTGTCCATCTGTAAACTTTTACTTTCTTCTCAGAAAGTATTGAACATAATTCCACCAAATTTTCCTGAAATAATTCTTGCATGACCCTCTATCAGATTCCTACAAGGAATTTTGATCGGATGAAAACATTGCTTAAATGGACGGGGCTAATTTCCATATATGGTGAAACCTTTAAAAAATTTCTGTTTGGAAACCAATGGATGGATTTCAATCAATTTTACAGGAATGATCATTGGGTGACCCTTTATCAATTTTCTTCAAAGAATTAGGAACAGATGAAAAACATGGCTTTAATGGGCAGGACTTATTTCCATATGTGGTGAAACCTTTTAAGATCTTCTTCTCAGAAACCAATTAATTGTTTTCAATCAAATTTTACAGAAATGATCATTGGCTCATCCTTTATCAGATTCGTTCAAAGAATTAGATCAGATGAAAAACATGGCTTTTATGGGCAGAGCTAATTTCCATATTTGTTGAAATCTTTAAAAATCTTCTTCTAAGAAACCGATCGAAGAATTTCAACCAAATTTTTCAGGAATGCTCATTCGGTGACCCTTTATCAGTTTCCATCAAAGAATTAAGATGGGATGAAAAACATGGCTTTAATGGGCGGGGCTTATTATGGAAATTGGTGAAATTTTGAAAATCTTCTTCCAAGAATCCAATGGATGGATTTCAACCAAATTTCAATGGATTGATCCTTCGGTGACCCTTTATTGGATTCCTTCAAAGAATTTTGATAGGACAGAAAACATGGCCTTAATGGGCAGGGCTAATTTCCATATATGGTGAAATCTTGAAAATCTTCTATTCAGAAACCATTGGATGGATTTCAACCAAATCTCACTGGAATGATCCTTTGGTGAACCATTAAAAAAGGAATTGATTGGCTGTAAACATTGCTTTAATGGATTGGGCTAATTTCCAAAATAGTAAACAGTGAAAACCTACAATTTTCTCAGATTATAAATGATAATAAGTTTTAAAAATAAAATCACAAAATGATCTTTTGGCGACTCTTTGTCAGATTCCTTCATAAAACATGGTTCAGATTATAATTATGGCTTTAAGGAGGGGAGGAGGGGGTTTGTCGCCATTTATTGTAAAGAGTGAAATTTTGAAAATCTTATTCTTGCAAATTGCAGGATTGTTTTCAACCCAATATCTCAGGAATGATAAGCAAATTCAGGCCCGTGGAGATAATCAGGCGTCTTCAAAAATGTCAAAATACAGCTCTACCAGAACATCATCATCTTGTTTGGTCCAGTCAGACTGCCCATTTCTTACCCAGTGATCTGATCTTACACATATGGTAATCATGTGACTTGACATGTGACTCATTTTCATCAGAGAATCCTTCTTGACATGTACCTAAAAAATTTGACTTAGTAAATAAAAGCTAGGTGGTGTAATGCAGTGGATGTGACACAAAAAGGAGAATCCACGATAGAGTGATATCAGCAGTTAGTTTGGAAGCAAATATACATGTAGTATCAAATTTGCTTGTTGATTTACATTTGAAATTGCAAAATAGTACATTACCAATCAAAGTACAGTCAATTAAGAGGTTGAAATGATGTTGGAGTGAACGGCTTTAAATGCAATTATTACTCTATGTTGGAGGTAGAGCTGTAACGATACACTCGAATATTCGGTGAATCGAATATTTTTTTACCGGCGAGTACGTATCGTATTCGTCTGTCTGAGAACCGAATATTGGCGAATACAAAATGTGAAATATTTTTTCTGGGATGCAAAGTGCAAAAAAATATCCAAGAGGTCATAGATATCCAACATGCACCAGCTATAACGGCGGTTTAATCAAATTTATGAAGATGGACCTAAATCCTTAAAGCCTAGGTGGCTCCCGTAGTCGATTGACAGAGGGCGCCTCTGATGCAACTGAATACATATTCTAGATACTAAATCAAAGAATTTCTATTTCACTGGTGACAGCTATTTATCTATTGTCTACAAGTGGCATTTTGGGTAGTAAATGATAGATTAACTGGACAATCGACGCATGACTTTGACCGTCAACGGTCAGACCTCTGTTAATACTAACAATCAAAAATCATCTTTTTTAAGTCAAAGTCTTGATCAACTAAACCTTTTAAATCAAGATTTTCAATTCAAATTCTAGTATTTATGGCCTAATTTTTCTATCTTATTGACCATTAAGTTCAGATTCTGAAGAAATTGAATGAAATAATCTTTCGGAGCATCAATTATGCAACATATAAATTACCTCCCTTTAAAAATTAAAAGGTAAGCTATGGCTGCATGTCCAATATACCTTGAATGTTGGCTAGAATTTAATTATTTCGTCTTTTCATTATAAGTGATCTATTCTGGTGACAAAAAATTTCATATTAATTGGTAAGTTTGTAACAGATAGAAGTTTACAACATAATTCAAAATATACAAATTTAAGGTACAAATACGTGAAATCTATGATATAGAGGTAAGTGATCAGAAATGATCCAGCATCAATCAATGACGGATCTTGACTTTAACCTTTGTTAGGCTTGAATTTGCCATACACCTTTGCTTGTTGTTGCAGAATAATAAAATAATTAACATAAAACAGCTGTCTTTATCACAGATGGGCATAAGTTTGTTTCATTCTTTACTCAAAGAAATATATAGATAAATATGTCTGTTCCTGGAAAAAGTTGTATTCATGAATAAATATTCATATTCATGACCCTGTATCGTGATCTGTATTCATATTCGTCACTTTGTGTATCGTTACAGCCCTAGTTGGAGGTACAAGATTATTCATTAATTCTTTTTACACAGTTCAAAGCTAGCATCAGATTGAGTTTCAAGAAGCCAACAACTAAAAGAAAGTCAAGTGCTCCAGCTAGAAAGCCCAAAAGACCTATTGAAGAAGTCAATGATGATGAAAACTACGGCTCAATTGTCGATACCTCAAGAAGAAAGTCTGCTAGACTCTCAGGACAGGTAAAATTTATTATTTGCCATTAATTTTACAAAATAATGCAGTTAAGAGATGAAGAGAATATTTTTTGTTTTCATGGAGGTATGAACCGAAAAACCTAATCACACTTGTGTATGAATCCGCTTTGCGTATTCATACAGTGTGATTAGGTTTTTCGGTTCATACCTCCATGAAAACAAAAAATATTCTCTTCATTTCTTATAATTTACAGCATCGAGCGAATAAAGCAAATGTTTTACAAATTTTTATACCTATGGGATTATTTTTTGCAGAAGCATACAAATTCGCTGTGTACTTAAAATTTTGTTCATGGAGTTACGAATAAATTTTTTCAACCAATCAGAACGCCTGTTTTTGATAGAGGAAACTAAAGTTTAAATTATTTTGATATGGAATTAGAAATTCCTGTTGGAGTCTGGGGGTGTGGCCAGCATGTGGTTGAAAGAGATTGTTGGACAACATTTGAGTATCCATAGAGAACAGCAAAGTAGAAAATATGGGAAAGGTACAAACTTACAGTAATTTCCTCTGTTCCCACAATTTTCTTTTGCTTTAATTTTTCTTCTGGGGGGCAACAAAACAAGGAACTGTTTGTTATTTAGTTGATTTATCATTATATCAACAAACAAAGTTCTTGTGTTACTTTTGGGCCCTTTTTGGCTGCAATAATGATTCATTGCATTTATAGCAGCTATCAACAGATTACTGGTTAAAGATTTTACCTCTCAATTTCCGAATTTCTTACTTTAACACTTTCAGATAATGAAAAAAGGGATTGAGCTGGTTTGTAATTAAAATGACTGTTCATAAAACTTGAAAAAATGAAAGAAAACAAGCCAAATTATTTGGCAATCTTAACCTATTTCCAGACAACAAAATTATTCACAGGTCTAAATTGCAGGTGACGATTTTTTGTTCATTAAATTTCAAAATTCTCTGACTGTAACAAGCAATTTCTTCATTTTCCACAGTGTTTTCCAACAAAATGAACATGTTTATTGTTGGTGACATCAAAAAGTGTCATTGTGTGGTAATTGCTTGTTACAAGAAATTTCTTCATTATCCACATTTTTTTCTTACCCAAAAGATAAAGAAATCCAAAATTAAAAAAAAAATTGCCTGCAACACCAGCCCGAAGTTTTGTTGTGTTGTAATAATTAATAAATATGAAATAGTAATTAAAACTGATAATGGTTTCCATGGCTATTTTTTTTGAGTGCTTGAACATGTAGGATACTATTTTAATCCGTTCTCACTTCCATTGATGCTTTCTGATGCCCCTTATGAAAAAAAATTGGAAAAACAGTGGCAAATGAAGAAATTGCTAATAACAAGTAATTTCTCCTTTTTCGACAATATTTTCTAACCAGAAAATTGAAAAAAATAAGAAAATTTCATTATCTTTGAATTGTGGTTTGCCATTCCTTTTAATTTGGACAAGTCTAAATTACTTCTGTCTGGTAATTGGTTAACCCTTTCCTGTTTTCCGAAATTTAAGACCTAAAGGTTTTGCAGACCAAAATTTAAATTGCATTTAATTTGAAAAATAACCATTTAGTAGGGTAGAAAATATTGTAGAAAAAGAAGAAATTGCTTGTTGCAAGCAATTTCTTCTTTTTCTACAATGTTTTCTCAATTAAAAAATCACAGGGACGTAAAAACCAGGGATTGAACAGGAAAGGGTTAATGGGCTGATCTTAAAATTCCTAAAAAAATGTCCTTTCCCTGCTCAAAGAAAATATAGTCTTACATTAATTTCTGTATTCATACATGTCAATTTCCACTCATCCTGCATAATTATATAGACAAAGAAGGAAAAAAATGTGCAGGAGGAGCAGACGAGTAGAATTTTCAAGCCTTGCTTAACATTTCTATCTCACAGACTAAAGTGAAGAGATATGAACTGGATGAGGACTGGGAAGAAGAAGATGAGGTTGAGAGAAAACGTAAACCAAGAGCTCATCATGTAACCTCTCCACATGTCAAAGTTCCAGCTAACAGGCCAAACCATTATGGACCAGTTGAAGGTATCATATGATTAATTTTTAACCCTGTTGTGCTGATCCTGGATTATTCTTGTTTTAGCATGTGCATTCTGAAATTGGTCTATACCACCTGTTTTTCTCATTCAAGTCAGTGTTATTAATAGCATTAATTTTCAAAACAAATAATGACCAAAAACTGGGGATTCTGTTGCTTTCAGGACTTTGATTTCAATGCTTTTCTAAAAAGGATTTTTTCAACAAGACAAGGGTTAAGTTTATTCATCAGCAAAACACAGACAGAAAACAAACCCATAGCACTGTTTGTAAAGTATTCATATATTAGAATTCCCCCTTACTTGCCAAACCAAATATGGACCAACCAAAGGTATGATATGATAAATTAAGATTGATAGAATTGAGATATTTTTCTTAAGGAAGATAGAATTGTTTGGAATAAAGAAATTGCATGTCACTATCAATTTCTTCATTTTTCATAATGTTTTCCAAAGATTTTGCTTCAGGGTCTTAACTTTTTATTAGACAACAAAATTTCAGACTAGTCCAAATTCAAAGATGTTGCAGATGACAAATTTTAGATGATTTTTATGCTCCACATCGAAAGATCGGGGGCATATTGTTTTACTGTTGTCTGTCTGTCCGTCTGTCAATCTGTCAGCAAAACTTAACCAAAAAACTTAACTTTGCCAATTATTACCATCCTATTCAAGATACAATGCTCATATTTGGCATGATGATACATCTCCATAATATGCATCTCTACCAAGGTCAAGGACATGTGATATGGTCAAGGTCACGAACCAAGGTCAAACACAAAAAAAGCCCGATGGCATTGTGATTCACAAACACATCTTGTTTTCTTGCCTATTAGGTAAGAGAAGAGCATGAAAAAAGCAATTTTTAGCTCGGCTGTTTTCGGAGAAAACTCGAGGTATTTTGATCACCTTTGTGTTGTTAGCCTCTGCGTTGCTTGAAAAATTTTAACCTTGGTCATATCTCTGTTGTTATTGAAGATATTCTCATGTGACTTGGCATGTGTATTGACCATCACAAGAGCTATCTAGACTATCAAGGGGGATAACTCTTAACACATTTTTGTAAGTTATGCCCCTTTTTTTTGCATTATCCAGCACCTGCAGCCAAGCGTTGGCACCTGTGGGCGGTGCTCTTGTTTCATTTTCTACAATGAATTCTGAATCTTTTTTTGTTGGGGGGGGGGGGGCGGAGACAAACCAAAAAGCATCATTATGTGGAAATGGGTTAAAAGCATAATAGTTTTCGAAGTGGTTAATCCCTTGTGTGTTCACTGACAAAACGGACTGGAAATAATAACAAGGGAAAAGGGACCTTATTGACAACTTCTTCTTTGCCACTCGAGAGGTCACAATTTCGGCATAATTTTTCTCAAACTTGCTTGTAATAGGGTTTGAAAATTCTACTTATCCACTCGTCCTGCACAATCTTTATCTCCATTTGCCAAGCAAGCAGGCTATTGTCATGCCTTGTATCCATCGTGTGTCCGTCTGTCTATCCATAAACTTTTTCTCTGAATATCTTCTCCTTAGGAACTACTGTATGGAATTCAAACAAAATTTCACAGAAGTGATCCTTAGGTGACCCATTCCTTTAAAGAATTTTGATCGGATGAAAAATCAAGCTTTTAGGGATCTTTTTTCATATATAAAATAATACTATAATTTTGAATGACAGTTTTGAATGCCATTCAAGAGAAACACTTGCAAAACATTGAGCATATGAAGAAGTTGCTTGCAACAAGCATATTCTTCACTTTACACAATGTTTTCTACCCAGAACAATGAGACAATTTAAAATTTCATAAACTTTGAATTGTCGTCTGCAACTCCTTTCAATTTGGACCAATTTAAAATTTTGTCATGTGTAAATGGGTTAGAAATTAAGTGATATGACCTCTACTACATATTTTCTGTTGTGGATGGCTTATACAGGGCTTGTGTTTTGTTAACCTTGGTTTGACCCTCAAAATTTTGAAAGATTCCTGTTTTGACCCCTTTAAATCCAATCTAAATTTTGCAAAACCATTCAATTTAGACAGGTCTAAAATTTGCAAAACTGGATAGGGTTACGAGACTTTTAAAATTGAATCAACATAAAACTGGGAAAGGTCTGTTTGCACTTTTGGTCACTCACCAACGATGTACATTTTGTTTTATAGTCCAGACTGTATTCAATATTTTGCAAACTGCTGTCTTTTAACCCATTCCCACACAGTAGCGCTTTTTGACACCTCAAAATAGGCTTTGGAAAACATTGTCCACAATGTGTTCTAGCCAAAAAGAAATAGGTTTTTAAAATTTCATCAGCTAAAACATCTTTGAATTTGGATCAGTCTAAAATATTGTCTTGTAATGGGTCAATACTCAAGTACATATGTCTGGGTGCAGTAGCTATGGCTAGCAATTTATCAGTTTGTATATCTACTATCAAAAATGTTATTTTCAGGTGTGGATGTTGGTACAGTCTGGCTCACTAGAATGGAATGTTGTAGAGATGGTATTCACAGGTAAGTACAGTAATATGTTAAAAATCGGACATCAAATTAATTTTACCCATTGCACCGGATGATAAAATTTCACACAGGTCCAAATTGAAAAGGGATGTAGTCCAGAATTGACATTGCATTAAATTTCGAAAGTAGGTACAAATTAGGGTTAAGGAAAAAAATGTGATAAGATTAAAATTGCTGCAAAGAATTGTCACTGTTTTTCCATATTTTCTTTTTGTCAGACCTGCTTTGGATTGTGTGGTCATTGTTTTGTCTAATCTTGGTACATGTATCTAATACTCAATGAAAATATAGCAAACACAATAAAAATTTTGACAAGTCTACAAGTAATTGAAAAAGGGGAAAATTCCCAAACCATTTGTAGCGTTTTAGTTTTGCGTCTACAATTGCTTCATCTATTGAATTAAAATGAACATACAAAAGATGCTTAACTTTTTGGCATGGTACTTTTAATCCATCCCCAAATGGTAAAATTTTAGATGGGTCCAAATTGAAGGAAGTTGCAGACAACAAGTTAAAGAGTATGGAACTTTACAGATTTCTATCTTTTTGGTAGAAAAAATATGTCGGAAATGAATAAATTGCTTGTTACAAGCAATTTCTTCTTTTCACACAATGTGTTCCTAACCCTCTTTTCTTGAGGGGCCTCAGAAAGCGACATTTTGTGGGAATGGGTAAATAAAAAAAGAAATCTACTTTTTCATTTTCAACCAAATATAGCCTACCAGTGTGCACAGTTTAAAATGTTTAGCTCTAGCCTCTTTTAATTGGACCTGGCTAAAATGTTATCTGCTAGACAGTTAAGTGATACAAGATATTCAAATCAAAGTACTGAAAGAACTGTTAGCTAGCAAACTCAAAGCATGGTTTTATGAAGTAATCCTCTTTGTCAAAGGTTATCATGATAAATAAACTAGGTTAAAGTTACCCAGGAGTTAGCCAATTATAACTTGTCAAAATTGTATACTGGTTCATATTGAGAGATGTTGCAGATGACAATTTTAAGATAGTGGTTTTTCGAAGAAAACATTGTTGACATCGAAAAAAGTGCTTGTTACAAGCAATTTCTTCAATGTCCACATTGTTTTCCAAAACATTTTCCTTGAGATGCTTAAAAAGCAGAATTGAGAAGGAATGGGTTAGATAGCATGCTTTTGAAAGAGTGCATTACAACTTAAATAGAGTTAGTAATATTCTTGAAACACACCAGAACTGCTTTTTATGGTGTAAACATTCAACTGATTAGTAGTTAAGCCTCCAATGGCAGTTTGCACTCGTTGAACATTAAGATCACCTCAAAATTTTAGCGAAAAAATGATCTTGATTAAACATGATTTTGTTCTCCCCTTTACATGCTTTTATTGTTCAACTTAAATGCAAAGAAGTTTTCAGGTCATGTCCTTTCTTACAGAATCATCATTGTTTCCACTTTTGTTTACAGGCCCCCTGTTTCTGGTATTCATTCAGGCCAGGATGGAGCATATTCAATAGCCCTTTCTGGTGGTTATGATGATAATGTAGATTGGGGAGAGTGTTTTACTTATACTGGAGAAGGTAATTCAGAGACCACCCTCATCATTTACTGAAAATGAAAGAAGGGAAAGAGAATAAATCCAAGCTATGAATCAATAGGGCATAGTGGTTTTTTTGCAGTCTATTGTTTTTGGCCTATGAATGCATTTCTATTTTACAGGCCCACTGTGGCTGGTATTCATTCAGGCCAGGATGGAGCATATTCAATTGCGCTGTCAGGTGGTTATGATGATAATGTTGATTGGGGAGAGTGTTTTACTTATACCGGAGAAGGTAATCCTATTTTATAGGCTATCTTGCTTTCATCCAGACTGGCCAGGATGGAGCATACTTAATAGCCAGGTAGTCATTATGATGATATAGACTATGGTGGATGTTTCACTTATGCAGGAGAGGAAAAATATGAAATGAATTATTGTAAATTTTAACAAGGGTGTCGGAAGAAAAAAATACATTACACACATCAAGGTTAAATTCAGCATAAATGCTTAATTATGGGTTGAATTCAAATATTTTATTGATCCCTTTCAATAGTAAAACATTTGTTGAGGATCACTTTATTAACCAAAATTCCATCTAGACTGGTCCATATTCAAAGAAGTTGCGGACAACAATTTTAAGTTGATAGGATTTTTTTATATTTTGGGTAGAAAACAATGTGGGTAAAAAAGAATTCATTTAACTAATTTCTCCATTTTCCACACTTATTTCATGAACTTTTTTTGAAATTGTTGTAAAAAGCAGGATTATGTGGGAATTGGTTAAGTTAGCTTATTATAAGCCCGTTGAAGACGGGACGTATTATGGGATCACCCGTGGTGTCCGGCGTCCGGTTGTCCGGTGGTCAAATTGACTTTAAACTTGGCAGATATATTCTTCTCATCAATACGGAGTGCAGTGCTCAATAATCATAACTCTACCTGGCCTATTTTTTGAGTTATTGCCCTTTGTTGTTTTTCATACTTGAATCTTGTCTGGAGTATATCTCTAAAAGTATTATAGCTAGGATCATGAAACTTCATGGGTGTATAGATCTCACCAAGGGGGAGTGCAGTGCACAAGAACCATAACTCTACATGGCCTATTTTTTGAGTTATTGCCCTTTGTTGTTTTTCATACTTGAATCTTGTCTGGAGTATATCTCTAAAAGTATAATAGCTAGAATCATGAAATTTCATGAATGGATAGAGCTCACTAAGTTGGAGTGCAGTGTACAAGAACCATAACTCTACCTAGCCTATTTTTTGAGTTAATGCCCTTTGTTGTTTTTCATACTTGAATCTTGTCCGGAGTATATCTCTAAAAGTGTAATAGCTAGAATCATGAAACTTCATGGATGGATAGAGCTCACCAAGGGGGGAGTGCAGTGTACAAGAACCATAACTCTACCTAGCGAATATTCTGAGTTATTGTCCTTTGTTGTTTTTCATACTTTGTTTGACAAAAAATATTCATTCAAAATAACCTCAGTTCTATTCAAACCCCCAGTTTATATTAAGCAGTGTGATGGGCGTATCTTGTGACAATTTGGCACCTTGTTTTAGCTGTTTTAGTGGAGAAATTACAGACCTCCAACTAAGCAGTGTGACAGATATCAAATGATAAAATATGCAAAATATATGACCAGGGACATGAAACAAAAATAAATTATTGGCAGGCGGCTTAAACATCCCAACCACTTCTTGAATATGCTGTAGTTAGACCATTTAAGTAATTCATTAATGAAAATATATTATAATAGAATCCTTAATTGCAGACTGTTCACTGTCTAACTATACCCCCACCTATGAATTAGGGGGTATATTTGTTTCACAATGTCTATTCATCCCTCTATACATCTATAAACTTTTTCCTTCTGTGCTGTTACTCAAGGACCAAATGATTTGTTTGTTTGTTTGTTGAATGGGGTTTTATGCCACTTTCAACAATCTTTCAGTTACATTACAGCGGCTGGAGCACCTAACAATTGAATCCTGGTATTTCTCACACCAGTACTACCATTACATCCCTTCCTAGCCTCCAGCTGCTATCTCACATAGGTCTTCGATTATCGACCCATTGGTGAGAGACAAATAGTCGGGAAGGATGAGTGCCCCCGTTGGGGATCGAACCCTGGACCTCTAGATTGATAGTCCGACGCGCTACCAACTGCGCTATGACGGCTGCTATAGGACCAAATTAACTACAACCTTGAAACTTCATACAATTGTTACCAATGATCCAAGGAAGTGCACTATTGTTTTGGGTCACATATGTCAAAGGTCAAGGTCACAATTTATCTTTATTTGAAATCAGCTCATAAGCCATTTGACCAAGGAATTTGAAATTGTATACAAATGTTACCCATGACCCAAGGAGGTGTTAATATGCTAGTAGGGGATGCAAGTCAACTCTGCGGGAACTCTAGATTAAACTGACATTGTTCACAAACATTATTAGATTTAAAGAACAATAAGCTCCTTTTAAAAGCAACTTCCAGTTAATTACAGCAAAAGTGTTGACAAATTGGTGTTGCAATTCAAAGGATTCAACTGTATATTTATAAATGTTGAGATTTCAATGTTTCAGTCTAAATGAATGTTTTACCCTTTCCTGTTTAATCCCTGGTTTTAACGTTCCTGTGTTTTTATGCTTGGGAAAACATAGTTTACCAAGAAGAAATAGCTTGTGACAAGCAATTTCTTCTTTTTCCACCTTATTTTCTACCTTACCGAATGATTATTTTTAAAATAAATTCAACTTAAAATTGTTGTCTGCAAAACTTTTGAACTTGGACCAGTTTAGAATTTCAAAAAATAGGAAACGTTTAACCCTTTCCTGTTTTGCAAAATCTTAGACCTGTCTAAATTCAAAGGTTTTGCAGACGACAATTAAAAGTGTATTTCATTTGAAAAATAACCAATAAGTGGGGAAGAAAATATTGTGGAAAAAGAAGAAATTGCCTGTCACAAGCAATTTCTCCTTTTTCCACAATGTTTTCCCAAGTTAAAAAACACAGGGACGTAAAATCCGGTGTTTGTACAGGAAATGTTTAAATTGATCAACTCTTATTTTCAGGGATGTGAAAATACGGATTTTCTCTACTTGTCCATGGACAAGTAAAATGTGATTTTCTACTTGTCCAGGATCAAAATGGACTTGCCCGTTAAAAGATGAAGAACTGATAAATTTTGAAAAAAACATTATTTTTAAAGAAGAAAATGCTGGAACTCAGCATTTTCTTCATTAAAAACAATATTTTCTAGCATTAGATACAAACATTACGCTCATAAATCTCTTCTATCTATTTTGTACCATTCAAATATTTGCCCTGATATTTACTTGTCCACGGACAAGTAGCCTCGAAAAATGTACTTGCCCGCTGGTAGAAAAGCCCATGTCGGACAAGTCGGGCATGGGAATTCCACAACCCTGATTTTGATTGAGGGCAGTGATTGATAAAACATCCAATGACTTTAGGGGTTTCAAACTTTCGTTGATTGACTTTGATTGGCGGTTCACTGGCCGCACCCACTGACTGTGAAAAGAATTTAAAATAGATATTAACCCATTCCCACACAGTGACGCTTTTGGACGCCCCTGAAGAAATGGACCTGAGAAAACATTGGGTAAAATGAAGAAATTGCTTGTGACAAGCAATTTCTTCATTTTACGCAATCTTTTCTACCCAGAACACTGAAAAATTGCTCAATTTGTAAACTTTAAATTGTCGTCTGCAACTCCTTCCAATTTGGACCAGTCTAAAATTTTGTTGTGTGGGAATGGGTTAAACAGTTTTACATGTCATAATTTATGGTCAATAACATGTGTCAAAAAAGTAAAATGGTTGGCAACATTTACTTCTAAACAGCATCTTGAATAAGATGTTGTTATATTCAAGCTGTAGTTACGATGCTTTAGTCACCAAACCAATAAAAATGTATGTCAGGGCTCATTTCCAGTCTAAATGAATGAATTGATTGGTTAATTGATTGATCAATTGATAACCATACAGGTCTCCTGATTATTTCTCTGTTTTCAGGTGGAAGAGATCTCAAAGGAACAGCAGCAAAGCCCAAGGTAGAAATAATTGTACAAATAGTATAGTTTAATTTATTAACATTCAATGATATGTATTCATAAAGCAGTTAACCCATTTCCAGTCAAGGACACTTTTTGATGCCCCAAGGAAAAAAGATTGGGAAAACATTTAGGATAATGAAGAAATTGCTTAAGTTGCAAAAATTTTGTCTTGATAATGGGTTTAAGGTTTTTGTCCAGCCTGCTTGCAAAGAGCGAGACATATTGTCGCTGTGACAAGTCAGCGTTAGTGAGTCAGTCCAGAATCTCCTATATTTATGTAGGGATTTCATAACCTGGCGCAATTGTTTTCCATTATGAGTACTTGTGCCATTTGGAACAAATTTTTAAGTAGTGTCAAAGTTACTCCTCAAAGGTTGTTTGCCATTTAGTGACAAATAGCTATAGTCACAATGACTTCAATCTGATGTTGGAGAGAATGTTGGTTGTTGAACTTGTTTCTTCACCCATTTAAATGGACAATTTAGTTGAAAGCTAAGATATAACAGGCAATATAAATAATCAAAATGAAGTCAATTAGTCTAATAGAGATGATAACTAATACACAAAGAACTGAGTCACTCAACATACTCAGATTCTGTTCTTCTATATAGAAAGCTGTGTTGGTATAATGGTAATGTGCTAGACTCCAGTGCCAGGGATCACTGGTTCGTCCCCATACCTTTCCTTCTCTTCCAGCCCTTTGGATGGGGCTCTAACCTCTAACCAGATGACAAAATATAAGACTTGTCCAAAATGAAAGTTAATAGCTCTGTCTGGGTAGAAAACAAGTGATAAACAATTGTTTTCTAGAATTTTTTTCTTTAGGGGTGTAAAAAGGCAGTATTGTGTGGGAATGAGTTTAACTGGGATCTAGTCTCCATATGACCTTAGTTGTTGTGCAGGATGAAAACCCCATACAGTTGATCAATCTTTATTATAGAACCTGAGGACTGCTCCACAATCGAAGGATCAAACCCTTACTAGAGGAAACCTGGCCCTCAGTAGGAATGTAGATACAGGCAATCCTGTACGAGTTATTAGAGGTTATAAGCTGAACAGTGCCTTTGCTCCAGAGGAAGGATACAGATATGATGGTTTGTCCAATAATTGGATCGCTAGACATGCCCTTGGATTTCAGACTGGAAGTTCCACTTGGATATTAATCAATTCCCAGACAACAAAATTTTAGACTGGTTCAAATTGAAAGATGTTGCAAACGACAAATTTTAGTTGATGAAATTCTAGATTTTTTCAACTTTCTCGGTTCTCCTAGAAATCCTTAGTTGGATAAGCTGTACTTTCAACATTTAATTCACCCATCAGTGGAAATAAATGAAATAAGAATCAAATGTTAACAATCAAATTTCTGTCTTGTTAAATGATTTGACCAATAGGTATTATTTTCAGAGATTTAATTGGCATAATGGTAATCTAGTTACAGGTTAACATGTTTTTACCCTCAGTACAAAACAATTCTTGCAGGCTTGTACACTGTCGAGAAAGCATGGTATACAACTGGGATGGCTGGATTTGGAGTGTGGAAGTTTGCCCTGAGACGGTTGGATGATCAAGCCCCTCCCCCATGGGAATTTATTGAGGTAAATCAAAGTGATTTGAGATCTCCCATTTTCAAGCTAAGGAACTCGGGGGAAAAAAGTAGTTTGTTACTCTTGCAAAATGAAGGACAAAAATGATCAAATATTGTGAGAAAATGAGAAATAGCTATTAACATGCAATTTCTGTATGTACAGGATTGTTTTCAGTAACCTTCAGAAGTGCAATAGATTGTTTAAGTATTAGATTAAAGTGAACAATATTATGGGCTTAAAGAGTAAAGTTCTAGATGAAAACTTTCTCCTTTTCCAAATACTTTGTTTCAGAATTGATCAGCTGCGTCTACAGTGCAGTTGGTAGCTCGGACTCTCAATGATGAGGTCCGGAGTTTGATCTGCAGTCACAACACATATTCTTTCCGACATTTGTCTCCTCCCAATAGGTAGATAATTGCAAACTAACATAAGTTGGGCACCTTGAGGCTTAGAAAGGTTGTAGTTGTAGCACTGATTTGAAAATTCCAGGAATCTAGGATTAGGTGCTCTAGACACAGAAATATTACTGTTAAAAATGGCGTAAAGCCCCATTCAAACAAAGAAATTCAGAATTGATGGGTCTCTGTGATTAAACCACACTGTGATTATCACATGACAAATTTTATACTGGTTTAAATTTTTTGGCAGACATAAAAGAAATAGCTTGTTACACACAATTTCTTTATTTTTCTCAGTTTTTTGCAAAGCTTGTTTCTTAAAGGGTGTAAAAAGTTGGATAGGTAAACGGATTTGAATACTTTTTGAAGCCCCTCAAGATAAACATATTTAGAAAACAATGAAACATCTTCAGTTCCTTTCAACTTGGAACAGTCTAAGATTTCGTTGTGTGGTAATGGATTATAAACAAGCCTAATATGTGGAAAATGATACAACTTTAAATTGTTGTCTGTAAATTCCTTTCAATTTGAACCAATTTTGCTGTGTGGCAATGTGTTAAACCCGCCACTGTATACATAGGATCTGTTAGGAAATTGTTTTTGAGACAAAATGATCAGAAATGACTGTAGAATAGAAATGTAACTTACTAACCGTCATTTCTAGATGGGGAGAAATTCAACTGGTCTCATAGAAAATCAAATTTGCACATGAAAAGTAGATTTGTGCCTTTTAACCCGTTCTTTGTATCCAAGGACCACAGAAATCAGCAATACTGTACTTGTACTTAGATATCATTATATCTTGACTAAACCTTTCCCAGACAAGCCCTGTTTTTGATTCCCCTTGAGAAAAAAAGCTAGAAAGATTGTTGAAAATGAAGAAATTGCTTGTTACTCTTAATTTCTTCATTTCCACAATCTTTTCTACCTTAAATGAGAATAAGAATTTAAGATTTTTAAATTCCACCAACTTGAAATTGCTGTTGACATCTTCTTTCAATTAGGATGAGTCTAAAATTGGGTAATTTTGGTAGGTAATTGGTTAACTTTTATATACGCATGTACACAGATATTTGTGTGGGCTGTGTAGCTTTTGAAACAAGTGTATGACATTATATGAAAAATATGCAGTGGGTGATCGTTTGTTTAATCCATTATCAGACGGCAAAATTTTAGATTGGTCCAAATTGAAAGGAGTTGCAGACAATATAAAGTTTATGAAATTTTAGATTTTTTTTAATTTTCTGGGTAGAACCGTTGTGGAAATCTTCCATTTTACACAAGGTTTCCCTATTGTTTTTCTTGAGGGGTGTCAAAAAGTGTCATTGTGTGGGAATAGGTTAATTTGTATGATTGATGCATCTGTTTTTGAGTTAACAACTAAAACTGTACTTTTACAGGTGATTAAATATAGATGTTTGTTGCTTACAAAATGAAAGATTAACAACTAAAACTGTACTTTTACAGGTGATTAAATATAGATGTTTGTTGCTTACAAAATGAAAGATTGACAAGTCTAGCTTATAAAACAGTTTTTCTTTTTGTGAACCCATTTCCACACAATACCATTTTTTACACCTTTCAAGAAAAGGGCTTTGAAAAATATTGTGGACAGTGAAGAAATAACAAAAAAGCAAACCAAATAATTTTAAGAGATTAGAACTTTTAAGTAGAATGTCAAGGAATATCTTTTCACATGTGTATGACATCAGAAATTGTATGGTTTCTGCAGCTTCTATCATACATAGTTAATATTCAGAGCAAATTGAATTTATTCATGGTAAAGTCAAGGCAATACAGCAAAGTTATAAATCTGTTAATATCACAGGTCTGTCAGTCGAATCATTAAATGATAATGAAAAATATTCATAATTCACAAAAAGAGCATTAAAGAATAACCATTTATGAAATTTCAGTCCAAGACAGCTGAACCAAACAACAACAACCCTGATGGAAAGGAGGTGAGATTTTTAGCTACCTTAGCACGTAGTGCTCAAGTGAGCTATTGTGATCCCCTTTTGTCCGTCGTGCGCCGTGTGTCGTGCGTCGTCCGTCAACAATTTCTTTAAACGACATCTCCTCCTAAACCACTGGGCAAATTTGAACAAAATGTTCAGAAATGTTCCTTAGGTGGTCCCCTTCAAAAATTGCAAAAAGAATTAAAATCTGTTAAAAACTCTGGTTGCCAGGGCAACAAAAGTGAAATTTTAAAATAATCTTTAAAAATCTTCTCCTCCTAACCCAGAAGGCATAGAGCCTTGATATCTGCATGAAGCATCAGTATATTGACCTCTTTCAATATAGCTAAAATCATGATCCTTGTGTCCCCAGGGGCAAAGCCCCAGGGGTTGGGGTTTATATAGAAAAAAGAATGATTTTTTAAATGTCATCTCATCTCAAACCACTGGGCCGATTTAGACAAAATTTGGCAGAAATGTTCCTTAGGTGGTCCCCTTCAAAAATAGCTAAAAGAATTGAAATCCATTAAAAACTCTGGTTGCCAGGGCAACAAAAGTGAAATTTTAAAATAATCTTTAAAAATCTTCTCCTCCTGACCCAGAAGGCATAGAGCCTTGATATTTTGCATCAAGCATCAGTATATTGACCTCTTTCAAAACAGCTAAAATCATGATCCTTGGGGCCCGAGGGGCAGAGCCCCACGGGGTTGGGGTTTATATAGAAATAAAGATCAATTTTTTAAACGACATCTCCTCTCAAACCACTGGGCCGATTTGAACAAAATTTTGCAGAAATGTTCCTTAGGTGGTCCCCTTCAAAAATAGCTAAAAGAATTGAAATCCATTAAAAACTCTGGTTGCCAGGGCAACAAAAGTGAAATTTTAAAATAATCTTTAAAAATCTTCTCCTCCTGACCCAGAAGGCATAGAGCTTTGATATTTTGCATCAAGTATCAGTATATTGACCTCTTTCAATATAGCTAAAATCATGATCCTTGGGTTCCCAGGGGCGGAGCCCCACAGGGTTGGGGTTTATATAGAAATAAAGAACAATTTTTTAAATGACATCTCCTTTCAAACCACTTGGCCGATTTGAACAAAATTTTGCAGAAATGTTCCTTAAGTGGTCCCCTTCAAAAATAGCTAAAAGAATTGAAATCCGTTAAAAACTCCGGTTGCCATGGCAACAAAATTGAAATTTTAGAATAAACTTTAAAATTCTTCTCCTCCTGACCCAGAACTCATAGAGCCTTGATATTTTGCATCAAGCATCAGTATATTGACCTCTTTCAAAATAGCTAAAATCATGATCATTGAGTCCCTAGGGGCGGAGCCCAGGGGTGGGGGGGGTTATATAGTAATAAAGAACAATTTTTTAAATGACATCTCCTCCTAATTCACAGGGCCAATTTGAACAAAATTTGGCAGAAATGTTCCTTAGGTGGTCCCCTTCAAAAATTGCAAAAAGAATTAAAATCTGTTAAAAACTCTGGTTGCCAGGGCAACAAAAGTGAAATTTTAAAATAATCTTTAAAAATCTTCTCCTCCTAACCCAGAAGGCATAGAGCCTTGATATCTGCATGAAGCATCAGTATATTGACCTCTTTCAATATAGCTAAAATCATGATCCTTGTGTCCCCAGGGGCAAAGCCCCAGGGGTTGGGGTTTATATAGAAAAAAGAATGATTTTTTAAATGTCATCTCATCTCAAACCACTGGGCCGATTTAGACAAAATTTGGCAGAAATGTTCCTTAGGTGGTCCCCTTCAAAAATAGCTAAAAGAATTGAAATCCATTAAAAACTCTGGTTGCCAGGGCAACAAAAGTGAAATTTTAAAATAATCTTTAAAAATCTTCTCCTCCTGACCCAGAAGGCATAGAGCCTTGATATTTTGCATCAAGCATCAGTATATTGACCTCTTTCAAAACAGCTAAAATCATGATCCTTGGGGCCCGAGGGGCAGAGCCCCACGGGGTTGGGGTTTATATAGAAATAAAGATCAATTTTTTAAACGACATCTCCTCTCAAACCACTGGGCCGATTTGAACAAAATTTTGCAGAAATGTTCCTTAGGTGGTCCCCTTCAAAAATAGCTAAAAGAATTGAAATCCATTAAAAACTCTGGTTGCCAGGGCAACAAAAGTGAAATTTTAAAATAATCTTTAAAAATCTTCTCCTCCTGACCCAGAAGGCATAGAGCCTTGATATTTTGCATCAAGCATCAGTATATTGGCCTCTTTCAAAACAGATAAATCATGATCCTAGGGTCTTCAGGGGCAGACCCAGGGGGGGGGGGGGGGGTTTATAGGCATGAAGCATTAGTTTACAGACTTCTTTCTTATTTCTGAAATTATTACCCATTGAAAAAGTTTTTTCCTTCTTTCAAATCAGAACTAAAGCCTTGGAATTTGGAATTTAGACTTTTGGATCCCCAGGTTCATAGTCTTTATATGTAATTGTGGCCCACTTGTTTCATAATCCTAACCTTAACATGAAATTAGACTGTTGAAAGAAAAAGAGCCTTTATCTCAGGTGAGCGCCCCAGGGCCAACGGCCCTCTTGTTTTTATACAGTGTACATTTTATGTTTGTGGTGAAACGGTTTATACTGTGGTCTGCTCAGAGAAAAAAAGAAACCAATTTAACCCTTTAGGTCATCTATTGGTGACTTATTGTGATTTTTTTTCGTCTTCGTTGTGCCTCAACTTTTAACATTTTCAATTCCATCTTAAGAACCATTGGACAGATTTCAACCAAACCAGGCATGAAACATCCACATAGTAAGGCACACATCATGGAGTTATCTCCCCTAGGGCAAAAGAGGGGTATATCTTTAAAAATCTTGTCATGAACCCGCTGTTGAGTTGGATTCACAATTGTTATTTAGAGTCTTTAGGGCAAGGACTATAAAGTTTGTACAAGAAAAAAGATCACTCAAGAATTGGTGGGGGGGGTCTTATATTTGGTATGTGGCATCATCTAGTAGACCTCTATCAAGATTTCATAAATTATGGTCTATTGGTATCATAGGCTTATATAGTGAAAAGTTTAAAAATCTTACTCCAATAAGAGGGCCTAGAGCTTTGATATGTGGTATACAGCATCATCTAAAGGATCTCTATCAAGATTGTATGAATAATGGCTCCAGGGTCATAATTAGCCCGTACCAGGATGTCACAAGTTTTACATACAGCTTATATAGTGAAAATTTTAAAGAATTTTCTTCTCCCAAAGAGGAGGGCCTAGAGCTTAGATATTAGATAGATTGCATCATCTGGTGGACCTCAATCAAGATGGTATAAATTATGGCCCCAGGGTCAAAATTAGCCCGTTTCCGGACATCACAAATTTAACTTTGGCTTGTATAGTGAACACTTTTAAAAAAATCTTCTTCTCCCTAATAAAAAAACCTAGAGCTTTGATATTTTGTATGTAGCATCATCATCTGATGGACTTTTATCTGTTTCTGGGGTCTTTGGACTTGGATGACAGATAAGGCCCTATGGGCATCCTGTTTCTGAATTAGTATTTCTGCAATATGTCAGCTTTCACCTCTGCTAGTCACTCTAGTGTTGGCTAAATTTTGAATCATCTTACAATAGTCAGGTGAACGATTCTAGAGCCATTCTGGCCCTCTTGTTGGTTGAGTTTTACAGAAAGACAGACAGACAGACAGCTGGAAAACAGTAAAATAATATGCCCCCGATCTTTCCATCCGGGGGCATAAAAATCTAGTGAAAATGCCTTTCTCTAAAACTTAACATTGCCAATTACTCATAGGTGGATAATTGTACACCTAAGTGGGATAGCAGCTGGAGGCTAGGAAAGGATGTAGTGGTCGTACTGGTGTGAGAAGTATCAGGAATCCATTGTTAGGTGCTCCAGCCGCCACGATATGACTGAAATACTGTTGAAAGTGGCGTTAAATCCCATGCAATCAATGCAAATTGCTACCAGCCTATTCAAGATACAATGCTCATATTTGGCATGATGATACATCTCCATAATATGCATCTCCTCATGTGAAGGTCAAGTGATAAGGTCAAGGTCACATACCAAGGTCAAACGTTTAGTCCTGTTGCAGGGGCATTTTGTATCGCAAACACATCTTGTTGTTCATTATTTTAAATAATTGAAATATGACACCTGGGCATAAGTTAAGAATTATTCAAAGCAGCGTTAAAACTATGCACTATCATCTTTTATCTTAGAAATTTTTAGAATTCTTCTGACAAACAATAAGGCCTAGAGGTTCGATATTTTGCATGTTGCATAGCCTAGTTGCCCAGTGCAAATGATGTTGAAAAATGCTAAATATGTGAACCAAATCATGATAGAACAAAAAGATTGTTCAAAGCAGTGGTAAACACCATGCAAATAAATCATCTTGTATCTAAATATAATTCCTACTGTCAGAATGTATGACATTAGTTGAATTGTGGGTTATCTACCAATATTCTAATTTTAATTTATTCTCGTTTCATTAAATAAAGTCAAATTAATCACAGATCGATTTGTTTGTAGTAGGTATTTATTAGCTCAATTGGGCACAACATACTCAAGGTGGGCTATGAGATCATTCACTGTTTTTCACCCTACAGTCTGTCCTCTGTCCACATTTTTTAGCTCCACTGGCTGAAAGCCAGTGAACTATTGTCATGGTTGTGGTCGTCCTATGTCCGTCAATGCATGTGTGCATCCGTCAGTCCGATGGATGGATTTCAACCAAATTTTTATGGATCAGGTGAAAATTATGGCGGGGGGCTTGTGTCCATATATAGTGAAATTTTGAAATTCTTATTCTTGCAAACTGGTTTTCAGCCAAATTTCTCAGGAATGATACCGGGGTAAATGAATTCGGGCCGATAGACCGAATCAAGTGCTCAAACGCCTCTAGTTTACATAGAAACATAGTAGAAAATCTTAAAAACCTAATTAATCCGACATTATTTTAGTTCACTATCTACTCCATTAACCCAAATCTTCCTTGCAATGTACATGCTACTTTTCTGGCTCAAAAATCCTGAATCTTTTTAAGGATGTCTTTTCATTTCTGATTTTTTATACAAAATTTGGCTATCTGGTGACTTTTGGCTGAAATTAGGTCACTAGCACTTTGAATTCTTCTGCAGTCAATGACTAAGGTGAGCGATTTGGGCCATTGGCCCTCTTGTTTACATTTAACTATGTAATTTTTTTATTGTATACTGGAGCAAGTGTTCACTGAATTGTGCAGGTACTGTCGTTCCTCCACAAAAGGGAGCAACCAGATTTTCATAAGAGTAAAAAAGCATGATATAATCAGCTTCTGATGAAAGTTTTTTTTTTGGGGGGGGGGGGGTTCGATGACATGTTTTTAGGTGGTTCCCTTGAAAAAATAGCTAAAAGAATTGAAATTGTTGAAAGCTCTGGTTGCCATGGCAACAAGTGGAATTAAAGAAAAAAATCTTTAAAAATCTTCCCATGGCCCAGATGGGATAGAGCCTTGATATATTGAATGAAACATCAGCATATAGCCCTCTTACAAATACCTAAAATCATTACCCTGGGATCCCCAGGGGCAGAGCAGCGGGGGTTATATATGGAAACAAAAGGAGTTTTAAACAACAATGCCAAACCACTGAGCCAATTTCAATCAAATTTGTTAGAAATGCTCCTTAGGTGGCCCCCTTCAAAAATAGCTAAAAGGATTGAAATCAGTTGAAAATTCTGGTATCATAATCCTAGCCTTAACATTGAATTTGACTATTCAAAGAAAAAGAGCCATTATCTCGGGTGAGAACTAAAGGGCCAACTCATGTTTTATGAATATCTTGCAACTTAAGATGAGCTTTTCCTTTCTCAAAATTTGTGAAGAATTTAATCATCAATATTGTATCTTATTAGCAAACTACCTTGAAAACTGACTGATTACTGGTCAGGCCCATGTGCCTCCAAAGTAACATCTCAATTCATTTTGTAAAATTTAAAAGAAAAGGCAAATTGTTGTTGAGCATAAGTTGCCAAACCAACCAAAATGCTTAACCTGTTCTAACACAAAATTTTTTTAGACTGGCCCAAATTCAAAGAAGTTATAGATGACAATTTTTATTAGATGAAATTTAAGAATTCTTTTCTTTTAGGGTAGAAAACATTCTGGATAATGAAGAAATTGTTTCTTATAATGTTTTCCAAAACTTTAATCATGAGATGCATTAAATTGCAGGATTTTGTGAGAATTGGTTAAATAAAAGTTTTAAAGTTCATTTCTGGTCTAAATGGATGATTTATTTTAATTGGACAATGGATTTTTTTATTGACACAAGCAATCCATCAGTGAAGACAGTCTAAATTTGTGACAAGAAATAGAAATTTCTTACTCAATACAACTGCAGGAAAGTAATAGAAATTTCTTACTCGATACAACTGCAGGAAAGTCCTGTTAAAAGTCCAAAGATCATAGAAAAAATTAAGAGCAAAGATGAAAGTAATGCAGATTATGCAGAAGTAAAAGAACAAGATGGACTTACAGAAGATGAAGTAAAAGAGGTTAAATCAGGAAAAGGCCGGAAAAAAGCTCTTAAAAGTGAGGAGAATACAAGTAATGATTCTGATGAAAAGCTGGACGACATTGACATGAAGGGCCATGCAAAAAGTAAGGATGACATTGCAGATGATTCGAAAGGTAATGATCAACCTGATGAAATGAAAAATGAGGAAAAAACAGCAGCTCAATTAGCAAAGGGAAGGAAAAAGACACTTAAAAGTAAGGGGAATTCAGATAATGAATGTGAAAAGCAAGACAATGTCGACATTAAAGGTGATGAAGGAAAGGAAGATGACACTGCCATAGAAAATAAAGAGAATAAGGCGTGAATCTTTACACAGCTGCGATATATTTTCAATTATGATCTAACAAATTTTGAATGATGAATTCTTTTTTAGATTTTGTAGTGTTATGTGCTTTTATTCATGTGCTTTTAAATGCTATACCCTCATTTAAAATGGAACATTTTTAGCTGATAATTAGAATAGATGGGCTATTCCATTCATCCAGGTGTAAGGGAAATGCTATGATTATAGTTTTTAGGTCACCTGACCAAAGGTCAAGGTGACCTATTGCAATCGTGTTTTGCCCGTCATTGTGCGTTAACTTTTACATTTTCAACTTCTTCCTAAGAACCCTTGGATGGATTTCAACCAAACTTGGCAGGAAGCATCCTCATCGGAAGGCGCTTCAGATTTGTACACCTCATGGAGTTATCTCCCCTTGGGGCCAAATAAGGGGCCAAAAAGGGTACATCTTTAGAAATCTTCTTGTCATGAACCGGCTGTCAGATTAGATTCACATTTGGTACTTAGAGTCTTTAGGGCAAGGACTATCAAGTTTGTACAAGAAAAAAGAAATCTGTCAAGAAATGGCTGTAATGGGGGGAAGGGGGGGGGTACATCAGCTTACATAGTGACAACTTTTAAAAAAGTATTTCTTTCAAGATTGTATAAATTATAACCCCAGGGCCAAAATTAGCCCTTTCCTGGACGTCGCAAGTTTCACAAAGGGCTTGTATACTGAAATTTGTAAAAATCTTCTTCTCCCAAACAAGAGGGCATAGAACTTTGTTATTTGGTATACAGCATCATCTGGTAGACCTCTATCAAGATTGTAAGAATTATTGCCTCCGGAATAAAATTAGCCCATTCCCGGATGTCACAAATATAACATAGGCTTATATAGTGAAAACTTTAAAAATTTCTCCCCCCAAACAGGAGGGCCTAGAACTGTGATATTCAGTATACAGCATCGTCTTGTGGACCTCTATCAAGATTGTACAAATTATTGCCTCAGGATTAGAATTAGCCCATTCCTCGTTGTCACAAATTTAACAAAGGCTTATATAGTGAAATCTTTAAAAATCTTCTCTCTAACAGATAGACCTAGAGCTTTGATATATGATATGTAGCATCATCTGGTGGATCTCTATCAATGTGGTATGAATTAGTGCCCTAGGGTCATAATTAGCCCATTCCTGTATGTCAAAAATTTTACCTATGGCTTATATAACAAAATTTAAAACTGTTCTTCTCCAAAACTAAAAGGCTTAGAGCTTTGATATTTAGTAAGTAGCATAATCTGGTGGACCTATATTTGTTTTTTGTGCTCTTTGGACTCAGGTTACCGATAAGACCCAATGGGCCTCTTGTTAAAATGACATCTCCTCCCAAACCATTGCTCGAATTTCAACCAAACTTGGCAGAAATGTTTCTTGGGTCATGCCCTATGAAAATTGCTAAAAGAATTGAAATCTATTAAAAACTTGCCATGGTTGCCATTGCAACAAAACTGAAATTTTAATGAAAACTTTAAAAAGTATCTCCTCCTGACCCATAAGTGGTAGAGCCTTGAATTTTAATCAGTTGAAAACTCTGGTTGCTATGACAAAAAGAGTAAAACTGAAAAAAAAAACATTCCCTTTGACTCAGAAGATGAAGAATCTTGAATTTTGCATGAAGCATCAGTAGATTGACCTCTTTCAGAATTGATAAAATTTCAGAGCCACAACGTGATTAGGCTGAAATAGAAATAAAGAGGACATACCATTCAAATTTATTTGGCCAATTTAAACCAAATATGTTAGTATGTTAAAAATTACTAAAATATTTGAAATATGTTGAAAGCATTGGTTGGCATGGTAACATGGTAAAGTTGTGTTTAGTTAGTGTTAAAGGAGGTCTTCTCCCGACCCAGTTTGTAGAAGGCCTTGAAGAAAAAAAGAGCCTTATCTCAGGTGAGTGCCAGGGCCACTGGTCCTCTTGTTTTTAATTTTAGATTGGTCCAAATAGAGGTTGTAGAAGACATATAAAATTGGATGCAATTTGAAGTCAAACCATCCTATATGGTAGAAAATATTGCGGGAAAAGAAAAATTGCTTGTTACAAGCAATTCCTTCTTTTTCCACAATGTTTTCTCAAGTATAAAATCACAGGTATGTATAGGAAAGGGTTAATCCCCAAAACCATGTTTGAGGATATATATTCTTTGTCAGTTGGTGGGTTGGTCCATCTGTCAGTAGCAGAACTTTTTGCAGCAGTTTATAGACGATTCTCAGCCAGCCTTCGTCATGTCAAATATTTTGATGTTCAGAGTATGCGCCCAAATTTAGAAAATAAAGTTTAGATAAAAAAAAAAGTTGTGGCTTTGGATGACAGCAACAGTCGGTTTCATGCTAGTGCAAAAGAAGCACTGAAATATTTTATTGATCCATTGAGTGCAAATCAGACATTTTCACAGCACATTTTCTAATTAAATGAACATTAAATAAATGCTACAAATCTAAAACTTGTATAGTATTCTTTAAGTACACACATTTATGTAGACTGAATATATTTCAGTTGCATAAAATGTTATGTGAAAAGAAGAAACTATTTAAAGTAATTTCTTCTTTTCCCACAAAGCAATTTATCCTGGGTGTCCTAAATGCTGGATTATGTAGTAACGTGTAGATTGGTTGGTTTGGCAACTCTAACCAATTCCCACGAAAATATTGCTGTGTCATGCTTATCATTTAGAGAAAAAGTCATCTAAAAAAATCTACCTCAAAATGTAAGCATGAGAAGACTTCAGTTGCATCTAAAGCCATAAGTATCAAACTCTGGGATTTGTTTATCAGAGAAACTACATACCTCAAAGTTATTATTACTAAAGCTAATTAAAGCAATAATTACAAATTTTTGGGGATATCAAGGAATTTCTTCATATTTCACAATGTTTTCCCAATTTTGTTTCTTGAGGGGCATCAAAAGTGCCATTCTATTGGAATGGATTAAACTCAACATGAAAACGTTGCTTCTTAACTGTTAGGATGCAATTGTGAGTGGTCAAAATTTTTTTGAAGATTCCTAGCATCTGAGCCACATAATGCTTCTGTTTAAAGTCATCAGACAAGGTCAAGTATTTTATCGAGAAAATTAATTATGTTTCACAGGACTTATTTTCAGAGATGGTTTCACTTTGCAGAAGAAGAAATTTTACCATTTTAGAGGGTTCTTTGCTTTATGGAGTTCTAGTTCATTTTAATTTTCTATTATGTTTGTATAATTTTATCCGTTTTTAGCATTACATCAATGAAGTTATATTTGATAAATAACCAAAGAAAGATTAAAACTGCATATACTTATAAATTTTTAATAACTACTTGTTGTTTTTGTAATACATTTAACCATTTCCTGTACAAACCCAGGATTTTACATCTATATGATTTTCTACCACATGGGATTGTCTAAGTTCAAATTGCATCATGAAAGCCAATAGACTTGTCATGACGATTTGTCTAACCATGAGTGGGATTAGTTAACTACAGCTTTAAAAAAATCTTAGCAGATACTTCTATCTGGATATCAACCAAATTTCATGGAAAATGATCCTGGAGTTACCTTCTTTAGCTCCACTGGCCAAAAGCCAGCAAACTATTATCATGGCATTGTGCCCATCATGCGTCTTTCCGTCCGTATTTTTTTACTTTAAAAATCTTAAAAGTTCTGAACAGAATTCAGCCAAATTTCACAGAAATGATCCTGGGGTGACCCTTTATCAGATTCCTATATAGAATTTTGATCGGATGAAAATCATGGCTTTAATGGGCGGGGCTTATTACCTTGGCGGGGATTTTTTCCAAATAAGGTGAAACCCTTAAAAATCTTTTTTCTTAGAAACTAGTGAATGAATTTCAAACAAATTTCGCTGGAATGATCCTCTGGTGACTCGTTTTCAGATTCT
This sequence comes from Fragum fragum, assembly GCA_946902895.1. NCBI lineage: Eukaryota > Metazoa > Mollusca > Bivalvia > Cardiida > Cardiidae > Fragum > Fragum fragum. The sequence continues at coordinate 30,277,371 of OX336378.1, read as the reverse complement.
ATCAATTTTTTTAGATTCATTAAAAATATGGCTTTTATGGTTGAGGCTTATGTCCATATATTGTATCCAGTGATTTTTTTTTTTTTTTTTTTTTTAAATATGTGAATACCTTTTTTCATCTGACTCTGTAAATGAATGACTTTTGTAAAACAATGAAAAGATTGAAATATTAAATGATTTCATTGACTAGATTTATTTGCCACACATGGTGAATATGATTCCTGAAAACACCTATTGCTTAATCCGCACAATCAGGCCTGTGGAGAAATACAGGCGCTCAAGCGCCTCTAGTTTCAGATTCCTCCAAGATACTTTGATAGACTGAAAAACATGGCTTTAGACAGAAAAACATGGCTTTTGTGGCTGGAGCTAATTTCATTAAAGGAAAAAGAACTTTTTTCCCAGAAACTATTCCTTCAAGCATCTTGATTCCTTTCATATTTCACAGGAACAATATTTGATGACCCTTTATCTGAATATTTTGAGAAATTCTGATAAAGTAAAAACAAGGCTGTTGTGGATGTGGCTATTTCCCATACATTTTCAAAATTACCTTCTATGAAAATGCAAAAAATTACAAGCAAAATTTTAGGGACCGATCCATAGGTTAACTTTTAACACATAGTGTAATGATCCATCATGTGTAATGAACCATTTGATAACTTCTTTGAAACAACTTGGTGGAGTTCAACAACCCTTATTTATTTTATATGACTATTTATACAGCTGAATTCTTTCTAACCAACATTCTGGAAATTGATAGTATCCGGCCTTCGGAGTAATACAAGTGCTCAAGTGTATCAGCAAAAACATATGTGCTAAAAGCCTGGTTTCACCTTTGAAAGAAATTATAACAATGAAAACACATGTATGATTTGTTAAACACGAATTCCAGTGCAAATGCAATTTTTGTTGATCCCACTTGCGGTGAGCCAGACATAGTTATCACAATTTAGCTTTGGTATTAGTGTGTGCGTTAGTGTGTTGTCTGTCAGGATTTTTGTCCAGAGCATAACTTCTTCATTTATCCCTTTCCTGTTCAATCCCTTGTTTTTACGTCCCAGTGGTTTTATACTTGAGAAAACATTGTGAGAAAAGAAGAAATTGCTTGTAAAAAGCAATTTCTTCTTTTATATATGATATTTTCTGCCTTGGTGAATGAATATTTTTCAAATAAAATCAATCTATATTGTAATGTACAAAACCTCGAGTTTGTACAGGTCTAAACTTTTGCAAAACATTAATGGGTTATGGATGGATTTGGAAAATCTTAGCACAGTTGTTCCTCTTGATGAGTACTAGTGTCATGCATAACGTCAAGGTCACAGTTAAAGGTCAAAATTGACCATGTCTAGAGTAAAGCTTCTACATTTATGGATGGATTTGAAAATAACATGGCATAGTTATTCTTCTTGATAAATGCTAGTGTCAAGCAAAGCGTTTATTATGATATCTCCGAAGTGTTGATGTTGTTTTGGGAATGGATTTACTGAATACTTCCAAATTGATATCATAACAAAGATCTTGTCACAAGCAATCCACTTGTGAATGTGAAGGTCTTGTTTCTTTCATTCAGTAGGATTGGCTAATCGTAAATTTCTGCAAGAAACAGCCACGACCAAAAACGTCAAATGCTCTGATCTATCGATTGATTATTGAGTGGGGATTAACACCACTTTAACAGTATTTCAGTAATATCACGGAGGCTGGAGCACCAAACCACCTAAACAAAAAAATAAATAAATAATAATAATAAATTGACTAGAGCTATCTCTAAACATGTTGACATTCCCCAGCATGTCACAAGATCAACCCTATCACACACAGCTAATTAGTTCAGTATAAAAGTTAATTATAAGTTAATATATTTAACAAGAGAGCATAGAGGTAATTTTGGGTTCAGAGCATGCTTTGTTTAAATGGGGTTTAATGCCACTTTTAGCAATATTGTAGTCATATCGCGGTGGCTGGAGCACCTAACCAAGGATTCCTGGTATTTCTTGCACCAGTACTACCACAGCATCATCTCCGAGACTCCAGCTGCTCACCCCATTTGGGTTTACGATTATCCACCCACTGATGGAAGACAAATGTAGGAAAGGATTTTCGCCGCGGCCATGATCAGGAGTCCTACGGGCTATGGCCGCCACCATCCTGATCTATGGGAGTGGGGATAAGAATGATGAAAATAATTGTTAACCGAATGGTATGATATATTTACATCCACATTATTTCAAACACAACTTAATATGTTCACACGATTTTTTAAGTACACGAACGCGGAACGTCTCTGGAATTATGTACACAATTCAAAAAATAACGACTTGTGACGTGTCATTCTTGTTTTCACATTTAACCCATTCCCACACAATGGTGATTTTTGATGCCCCTTTACAAAAACATTGTGTAAAATGAAGAAATAGCCTGTATCAAGCAATTTCTTCGTTTTCCGCATTTTTTTCTCCCAGGAAGTTTTTTAAAAAAATCTAAAATTTCATGAACTTTAAGTTGCCGTCTGCAACTTCTTTGAATTTGGACCAGTCTAAGTTTTTACCGTCTTGGTATGGGGTATGGGTTCTATTTCAATCTTGATCTGTATGGTTCCTACACATCGTCAATTAAAGAGTGAATTTGTCATAAACTTCACCACCACACTAACTTGTTTTGTTCTCAGAAATGTCTATTTTTCAGTCAGTTTTCTTTTTAAATCTGTGTAGAAAGTCTCTGATCCTCAGTATGAGTGTGTAAGAATCCAAGGGTTCATTTTGTAGACTCTCAAAATACTCTTTAGTAATCTCGTCGATAGAGACGATTCCCGATCGAAGACTTTGTGTATACTCTGGAAATGAACGAAGGCTGTACTCTGCCTTTCCGTCACCTCCACATATTACATTGGAATGGGCTTTATCATTTAAGTAAGGCTGACGAAAGTGGTCTATTTTTATTGATCCAGGAGCGTTAAATGCAGAGATACGAGCGTCATATTCAAATTGTTCAAATTCTAATTTGTTCTCGAGATTTGCACCGTATTTATTACACTTTGGTTTTTGTATGCACTCAGTCAGAATATCAAACACCTCGATCACTCTATTATGAATATTTGCATCACTCCATAAAGAATGGTCTTTATGATTATTCATCATGTAAAAGATTATGTTTTTTAAGTGATATGACTTTACAAAACATTCACTACATCTAAAACATCCATAATATTTAAACACTTTAGGGAAGAAGTACCTTGTAATACATTTAGCATATCTATATGTTCTAACTTGTCCGCTTTTTATCCCGTATTGTAGAAATAGGGAGATTTCCAAGCTAGGGATAGTTATTCTTGCAGATCCTAAATCAAAATCGCCCTCCGCAATAATGACTAAAACTTCCATTTCCGGACTAGAACTCATGATTGACTTGATGAAGGCGAAGTGAGATATGCCGTTTACAATAAGGGGTATATCGACCTGTCCTTCATCATCTATGTCACACTCCTTGATAGAGACGCACACACAAATATCGATATCGACATCAATGTCATGTATTTTAGATTGAAGATGCAGTGTTGTTGCAATTCCAGGCTTAAATAATCTGCCCCTTTTTATTAGAGATTCAAAATCAATGATTTTCCAATCATAAGGTGCAACAAGACTTTTTTTAATCTCTTTCAAAAATAAACGACGCAATCGCTTAACTGCAGAAATACTCTCAGGTTTATCTGCCTCAGACGGTTTATTTATCACAAGAAGAAAATCAAACTCATCCATCACTCCAACTTTCGTTCCTTCTGCAACACTTCCAGCCTTTATAAGCCGACAAGATTGATATAACAAATCCTTTCCTCTTATATGAGTGACAGCGGTTTCCATTATGTCGTTGATTTCCTTTTTCACAGCTTGACCCCTTTCTGTTTCAAATGCCTCAAGATCTTTGTCAAAAACATGTAGAAACGTTTGAAGCCCATTAACAGGCTCGTCACAATTACTTGTACATGAAGTATGAATCTGAATACTCTCACTTGTAAGTTCACTGTCCTGGGTACACGTAGTCCATACGCCATAAGGCCACATCGGTCTTATATTTTTGTTTCTTTCCATGATGTGTATGGTTTTTGTTTGCTATTTTTTCTAAATTTAAACGGAAATTCCCTCACGTGACTCAGATATCAGCTGCATTTACCCTTCACGTATGTAACAACATTTTAATCCAGATAAATTCAAGTTATGGTCGTTGTCTTACTAAAAGGTTTGATACTTCTTCTTGTGTGTGTGTTGTTTAACGCCACTTTCAACAGTATTTCAGCTACATCGCGGTGGCAGGTATACCTAACCATGACCTCTTGGTCGCAGTTTCTCACACAAGAACAACCACAATTTTCGACCCGAGCCACCTAATGCTCATTCTTCTCAGGCGCACTGCTTATCATTTGTCCAGCCGTCGTCATAGCGCAGTTGGTATCGCGTCGGACTGTCCGATTCTAGAGGTCCCGGGTTCGATCCCCGACGGCGGCACTCATCCTTTCCGACTATTTGTCTCTCACCAATGGGTCGATAATCGTAGACCTATGTGGGATAGCAGCTGGAGGCTAGGAAAGGATGTAATGGTAGTACTGGTGTGAGAAATACCAAGATTCCATTGTAAGGTGCTCCAGCCGTCGCGATATAACTGAAAAATTGTTAAAAGCGGCGTAAGACCCCATTCAAAAAACAAATTATCATTTGTCCACAAGGTCGCTTGTCGCAAAGACTTATGTCAAATGGCGGGAAGAATGTTAGCCGAGCCGTTGTTCGAACTCACGACACCCCAAGGTTGAGAGACTTAAGACATTTTGTTATCACTAAGCCTGTATATATGCTAGTGTCAAAATATTTTTGCCGGCGTCTTGCAGTGAGCTTGACATAGTTGACTAATTTTATGTGCCGCGGGTTAATCCGCCTGTCCTCCCGAATTCGTCCGGACCAAAACTTCTACATTTACGGACTAGTTTCAAAACGGTTTCACACTGCTGGTCTACAGAATAAGTAGATGTGTCATTTGAAGAATTCTTTGTAGCTTCATTGCCACATTTCGGGAAAGAATCCATCTCCTCTTATACTAGAAAAAGAAGATAAAAAAAACTACAACATAAAACAAAAAGTAACCAACAAAAAGAACCCCGTTTTTTAGAATTAGACACATATTTGTATATGCCTTCGATTATTTGCTCTATTTACTGAGATATCTTTTTGGTTTCTTCTTGAATTTTCGACCCAGGTATACTTAACTTTAATGACCACGTGTAACAACTCCAGCCTACGAAAGTCTCTAAATAGATGATTCAGATTTTTTTGATAGATCGATAAACAGACTTTCACCTCATACAACAAGGAAAGTTGCATACACAGGTCATAAAGAATGAAAAATAAAATAATTAAAAGAAAGTCCAACAATAATAAAACAAGAGGGCCAAAATGGCGCTAAATCGCTCACCTGAGAATTAATTCATGATTTCTCTAAGTCTGATAAGCCTACCCTGCTACGTCCCATATTTTGCGATTGAAATTCTATGAACAAAGGGTCATCAACGGGACATTTCTACCAAGTTTGGTCTAAATTGGCCTAGTGGTTTAGGAGAAGATTTTTAAATGATTATTTCGTGATTTCTATTAGTCTGATAAGCCCAACCAGCCACGCCCCTATTTCAAGTTCAAAGTTTCGCAAATCAACTTGAAATTTCACAAACAAGTTTTGAAAAGGGTCACCCAATGGATGATCCGATCATTCCTGTAAAATTAGGACCGTAATTGCCCATTGGTTTAGAAAGAAGAGAATTTTTAAAGAACTATTTCGTAATTTCTATAAGTCTGATAAACTCTGCTCTGCCGTTCCTAAATTTTTCACAAATCAAAATTTTGCCAAGTTGAACAAATTTTGAAATGGTACACCAAAGAAACATTCTTTGCAGGTTTGATTCAAATTGAACCTGTGGTTTAGAAGGATGAGTTTTTTAATAATTGACTGATAAGTCTTTCAGTCTATTAATTCCAAAAAAGCATTTCTAACATTTGTTTTGTGAGGCCTCGAAAATAAAATCGATCCGCTATTGGAGAATATCCGCTATTGGCGACTTCACTGTATTAAAGAAAAATTAGCACTACATTTGAAATTTTGTTTTGGGTCAGTTTTGTACAATGTTAGTAGATCTAATGAGTGCACGTATCACACATACAAAGTAAATAATTGTTGTGACACTTAACAATATCATTGTTTCGACCAATTTGTGAACCAACGTTCGATGTCGGCGCATGATCACCTGCCAGTAATAACCGAAAGAGGAGTTGGGCAGTATATATAGATAGATAGGACAACAACAACAATGGCATCCAATCCAGGAATCGCCCTTCGAGTTAGTCAGGTACAATGTAGAAAAAGGAGGCACAATGAGCCAAAAATCGAACAGATTTGAAGTATATCACAGCTATAAGTAATATTGCATAATTTCAACATGTTATTTTGCTACGTTTGCTGATATGAAGCTGACAAAACAGAATTTACAAACTGAAAGTAACGTTACCGGTGTAAAACCAAAACTATTATTCGTACATATAGTCCTATTTTTCAACATTCTTCATTATCTGATACCATTCTTTGCATATTGTAAATGGTATTATCTAATTACCATTATGAAATACTCCTCATTTATAGTATATTTGATTAAATTTCTTTGAGATATTTGATACAAAATGCTGAAAAACTTTACAAGAAATTGCAAAGGCAAAGATCATATTTAAAGTCATTAAAATCATTGCCTTGATTATTAACAAAATTTTGCATTAGTTAATTGAATGTAAGATTCTTTATCTTTTGTATGCAAAACATTGTGGATAATGAAGAATTTGAAGAATGCTTGTTGGGATCAGAGGCACTTGGATTCAGGAATTTATAACAACTTACTAAAATATCTCTCCCTATAATAAATAACAACCCTTGTCATGCTCAACCCAGAACATTCCGGTTTTAGCAGGAGGTATAGACAAAGATCAGACTGCACATAAGTGCAGTCTGATCTTAGTCTACATCTCCTGTTTGTCCTTTTGAAACTAGAATTGTTTGTGAAAGTAATTTTCAAAAGAAATATTGACAACACTGAACTGAAGTAATACAAGTGCTTTCAGCTCTTTGATTTTTATACAATTCTGAAAAGGATTCTATTCAGCATGACAAGGGTTAAAAAGGTAGTGCAGCTGCCATTTTTTAATGAAACGGATGTTTTGAAAAGCATCTCTGGTTCCTTATTTGAGTGAGTCAAACATCTCCCATTATGGAATCATTGATGCTTGTCAAAACATCTGTTCCCTTGAAAAATGGCAGCTGCACTGCCTTAATATTTATTATAGAGAGAGAGAGATTTTTTCAAGTTGCTTTAAAGTCCTGAATCCAAGTGCCTACGGTTTGGATTATGTGGGAATGAATTTAATGACAGGGAGTAATCACATCCTTAATTACGTATCAACTATGAATACATCTATACATTTATATAGCACAAAAATTATTGCGCTTTACAGTTAATCATAAAATCAAAGTTTATTTTAAAAATAGTCCCTCAAGTACATGTAATCCCAATAGTGCCTAATAGTTTGAAACTAGTACCCTTATCTGGATTTTCGTCGAGAATTAAATCAGTTCTTTATCAAAATTAATATGGCTTTCATGCATAAAAATCTTGTTTTTGTCTGCATATAACTACAGTTGATGTCAGTTTTACCATATCATGAGATGGAGTAAAAAGGTACCTTGAACATTCAAAAATGCTTTGATAAACACTAGATTCTAAGAGAATTTCAAGATTTCTTTCACTTTTGTTACATTGCATTTGTGTTATACAAATGTATTTTTTAATTGAGGGGTCTTTTTTTCTCTCTAGCTTGATGCTGCAGAATTAGACAGTGAGATATTTGCACTTACAAAGACACAGTTTGCCAAAATATTCAAATATCAACAGGTATGTATTAATTGACCAATCACAGTTGTCAATCAACAAATCAAATAATTCATTTAGAGTGGAAGTGAACTTTGAACTCCCACATTTGCTGACATTTATGTGCAGGACTGGTATTTGGTTAAATGGCATTAATTTGCAAAGTTTACAGTCAGTAACATGTAAGAGAAAAGTCAAATGATTGGTTGGTGGCATAAACATCGTAACTACAGCTTGAACAACAAAAGTGCTAAATATGAATGTCATAGTCCAAAGTTTCCTTCTGGTCTAAATGAATGTCTTAGATTTTATTTAATTGACTGGGCAGATCTGTCAATTGATGGATTGCTGATCAGATCCATCTCCAAAAGTGAGTTTGCTAGTGATATTTGATAACTTTAGTTGGCAGTAGACATTCAATGAGGATAAGAATATAAAGTAAGCTGCTTTTCTAGATCTAAAAATAAATGCTATATGTACAGCTTTACAATTACCATTCTATAACATTTTTGACTGGCCCAAATTCAAAGAAGTTGCACATGATAATTTGAATTGCAATAAATTTTGGAAATATGTGCCACAATTGATAGAAAAAAATGTGAAAGGGAAAAATAGCTTCTCAACAGGAATTCTGTATATTCCAGCAATGTTTTATTTTTGTAAAAAGAAGGCATTACTTGTTACAGATTCCAACAATGTTTACCCAAGCTATTTTTAGCTAACCTGAGCACAAAATGCTCATGGTGAGCTTTTTTAATCACATTCTGTTCGACGTTTGTCACCCGTTGTGTGTCAACAACTTCTTGAATTGACATTTCCTCTTAAAGAGGGGAGAAGATGTAAGTGTTGGGCCTATACCAAAATGTATCGGAATAAGACAGATTTTTGAAACAACAACTCCTCCAAAACTGTTTGGATAATTTCAACAAAATTTTGCAGGAATGTACCTTAGGCAGGTACCATTATGACAAAGTTGATTCTTTTGAAAAGAAACTTTAGAAATCTATTTCTCCTGACCTAGAAGTCTTAGAGCCTTTATCTCAGCTGAGAGCCCTAGGGCCAATGGCCCTCTTCTTCTTCAGCATTAATAGAATGTGTTGATCATGTTTATGGATAATGATTCTTGAAATCATGATATTCAATGTTCTAGTAATTAAATTTTATCCCTTCGTTTTCTTTTTTTTTCAGACAAATGTACTGGCTAACTTTGAACCTGAAATAAATGCTGGCCTAAAGCTACTCATATGGAAGGTTAGGGAGATCAATATTTTATTTCTTCAATGACATTTTTTGAAAAATGAAATGATCGGTTATCCAGTAAAACCTGCTTAATTGACATTTTTTTCTAGTTTAGCTCAACTGAACAAATAGTGCTTAAGGTGAGCTATTGTGTTACCCCAATGTCTGTTGATTGATTGATGTTTTACAGCACAACTACAGCTGTGGTCCTTTAGCCTGCAAGAAATTTAATGATAATATAACATAAACCATATAGAAAATACAAAGTCAATCACAAGACATAAAATGATAGATGAAGGATTTAACAAAAAAATGATTAAAACGAAGACCCTTGAGTCACCTCTTTTGACATGCCATTTGTCACATTTGTTCTACCAAATGAAATTGCAGATGTGACAGGGCTAGGCCTGCAGTGGTTTATTCTTGTATACCCTATTTAAACAAACAGGGTTTCAAACACAGACTGAAACCTAAAAGTTTAGAGCTTAGGTATTTGGTATGTAACATCCGTAACTACACTTCTGCCAAGTTTGTTAACCCATTAACAAACAATAAAATCTAGACTGGTCCAAAATTGAAAGGATTAACAGATGACAATTAAGGGATTATGAAATTTTAGATTTTTTTCAACTTCATGAGTAGAAAACATTGTATAGAATGAAGAAATTGCTTGTTGCAGCAATTTCTTCATTACACACAATGTTTTTCTCAATCGTTTTCAACCCCTGGCGGAAAGCTAAAGGGGTTATTGTCCTGGGGTAGTCCGCCGTACGTATGTACTTCTGGTTGTTAACTTTTTCCTTAAAAATGACCTCAGACAGTACTGAACAGAACAAAATCAAATTTTACAGAAATCATCCTTGGGTGACCTTTATCAGATTCCTTCAAAGAATTTTGATCCGATGAAAAACATAGCTTAAATGGTGGAGCAAATTTCCATATATGATTAAAGCTTTGAAAATCTTTTTTACAGAATTCACTTGATGGATTTCAACTGAAGTTCACAGGAATGATCTTTTGGTGACTTTTTATTGGATTATTTAAAAAAAACAAGAGCACTGCCCACAGGTGCCAACGCTCGGCTGCAGATGCTGTTTAAGGCAAAAATTCTAAGTTGAAAAAGGCGCATAACTCTTACAAAAATGCTTTCAGAGTTATCCCCTTGATAGTCTAGAAAGCTCTTAGAATACACATGCTAAGTTTCTTGAGGATATCTCATATCTGTAATAACAACAGAGATATGACCAAGGTTAAAGTTTGTCACACCAACACCAATGCGGATGCAAACGACGCCAAGGTGATCACAATACCTCAGGTTTATTCCGAAAACAGCTGAGCTAAAACGTGATTTGATGAAAAACACAGCTTTAATAAGCAGGGCTGATTTCCATATATGGCAGCTTGAGCTTTACCTTATGTAATTATACATCTCCTAATGGATCTCTACTAAGTTTATGCCTATTGTACCCAGGGTCATACTGAGCTCTGTCTAATTTAAACTGTCTTAGATAGAAACCAAAAAGAAAGTTTTGCATGACTCTTTTTCCTAAACCAGAAGGCCTAGAGAATTCATATTTGGTAGAAAGATAATTTTTATTCACCTCTACCTGATTTGTTCATTTGGTGCCAATATCATCAAAGAATTTGATTGTATGGTAATGTTTCAAAGAAAAGCATTATCAGTGATTTGGAAATCATAGCACCTGAAGTAAACACTTGGTAGGATTATTTCAGGTTGTAATGTACTATACCATCCTTTTTAGCTCACCTGAGCACAAAGTGCTCTTGGTGAGCTATTGTGATCGGTCATTGTCTGGCGTCCGTCTGTCCTTCTATTTTTTCACACTTACAAAAAAATCTTCTCCTCCTTAACTAACCATGTAATTTCAACCAAACCAAACAGAAATGATCCTTAGGTCATGCTCTTTCAAAATACATGTACTTCAAAGAATCAAAATCCATGAAGAAACTTTAAAAATCTTCTCCTCCCAAGCTGTAAGGCCTAGAGCTATGAATTTGGTATAAATCAACAGCTATTGACCCTCTACCGAAATGCTTCAAAGAATTACCGTATTCTGAAAATAAGCCCCTTTCTGTGCAATCCCTGATTTTAGATAGAAATAATGAAGGAAAACTTAAAAAATCATCTCTTTCTAAACTATAAGATCTTCTTCTCCCAATCCATAAGGCCTAGAGCTTTGATATTTTGTATAAATCATTATCTATTGACCTTGTACTAAAGAACTTCAAAGAATTACTGTATTCTGAAAATTAGCCCTTTTCTGTAAAATCCCTGATTTTATATAGAAATTATAAATAAAAACTAAAAAAAAAACCATCTCTTTCCAAACCATAAGGCCTAGAGCTTTGATATTTTGAATAAATCATTTTTATTGATCCTCTACCGAAATTCTTCAAAGAATTACCATATTCTGAAAATTACCCCTTTCCTGTGGGATCCCTGATTTTACATAGAAATAAAGAAGGACTACTTAGAAATCTTCTTCTCCCAATCCACAAGGCCTAGAGCTTTGATATTTTGTATAAATCATTGTCTATTGACCCTGTACCAAAATACTTCAAAGAATTACTGTACTCTGAAAATTAGCCCTTTTCTGTGCAATCCCTGATTTTACATGGAAATAAAGAAGGAAAACTTTAAAATCTTCTTCTCCCAAACCATAAGGCATAGAGCTTTAATATTTTTGTTAGATGATGATAAATCATCATCTATTGATCCTCTACCAAAATTCTTCAAAAAATTACCATATTCTGAAAATTAACCCTTTCTGTGCGATCCCTGATTTTACATAGAAATAAAAAAGGAAAACTTTAAAAAATCTTCTTCTCCCAAACCATAAGGCTTAGGGCTTTAATATATTGTGTGTAATAATACCTATTGACCATGTACTAAAATACTTCATAGAATTACTGTTTTCTGAAAATAAGCCCTTTTCTGTGCAATCGGAGAAAGGAATAAAGAAGGATATCATAGAAAATGTTCTCCTACTAAACCATTAGGCCTAGAGCTTTGATATTTGGCATGTATTTATGACTATTAATCATCTACTTAAGTACTTCAAAGAATTACCATACTCTTGAAATTAGCTCAATATGGTTGGATCTTCACTATACCTAGGATTAAAGGAGAAAATCTTTGAAAAATCTTCTTCCCCAAAATGATTTGGTTTAGGGCTTTGATATTTTGTATATTATATCATAAAGCCTTGAGCCATCATACTCAGGGGAGCGATATAGGACCATCATGGTCCTCTTGTTTCAGATAAGTGTTGGCAGGTAGTAAAAAGAAGACCAAAGATTTGTTTGCAAATGTGATTCTTAAGTTTTAGTTTTATCCACCTTGTCTTGTCAACAAATTGATACAACTGAGTATTTTTTCCATTGTGAAATACAGTAAAACTCAACTTTATATAGAGGAAAATTGTTTCAGTGTATGATTGATTTATCTTTCATATAACAAAAATGAGAGATTAATCTATTTAAATGAAAAAAAAAATGATAAGATCATTTCATTTCTTACGGCAAATACATGTGTGGGACAAAATTTGAAATGTTTCTGACATAGTCTCTAAAACCATTTCATTTTGCATATGAATTACAAGGCAACATGGTAATGTCATCAAAGTCTTTGTTCAAACTGAGACGACATTCATTCTCGGGAAATTAAAAAAACAGGGCTAGATCTATCAAAACAGTGAGTTTATCATTTTGATCATTTGACTGGTTTTCTTTTAATTCTATTAAATATTGTATTTCTTTTTCTATTCCAGTTTTCTATTCAAGCGACAGAATCCACTCTTGGTCAGAAACTTCTGAACTTGAAGTATTTAAACAAGCATGCCCAACAATCAGCCAATCATTGGATCTCTTACAGACAGAAAATACTTTATGCCTGCCTTCTGATTGGTTGTCCTTGGTTGAAGGAAAGGTCACATGACTTATTGAAATTCTTTGGATTGCAGAAATGGAGGGAGAAGGCAAGTATTATTATGTTACAGCTGTGCTACAAAACCTTGATTGGATTTGAGCTGCTAAAGGAAATATGGATATTTCATGAGACCAAATTTCCTTTGCTGAGAGAATTTAATACAGGGTTTCGTATCACTTCTATACCATAGTATTTCATGTATTATATACAGTCGAACCTGTTGTTTGAAGCAAGCCAAGGGATGGATCAAAACTGGCCACATGGCAGATGGCTGCTTAACACAGATTAGATATTTTTTCTACAACCCTGTCAACATAGGGTCAGACTGACGCTGATCAAGAAACTGAGGAACATTGTTGTGTTCATCTAGAGTTAAACACTTATGGGACATTATGGTCGATGTACGATAATTCGTTGCAAGATAAAACGTTGAAAGACTTATGATTTATTTTTTTCGAAAGTTTGCCGAAAAATATTTTTTAGATATTCTTTACTACTGTATATTTCCTAAATGCAGATATATAATGTCAATGAACCGCTTGATGAACGCAGATTAGAAAGAATATTTGGATCCAGCCCTGTTGCCATTCCTACACAACCTTGCTTTTACACCCCTAGGAGAAAGCCTTAGAAAACATAGTGGGAAATGAAGACGTGCCAATTTTTTCATTATCCATTATATTTGTACAGCAAAAGACAAAGATTACTAAGATTTCACCAAATAAAAACTCCCATCTACAACCTCTTTGAATTTGGACCAGTCTAAAATTTTGCAGTGTGGTAAAATTACATATCTTCACAACTTACAAACTGGAAACACAATTGGACTTTATATTAAATCCATCACATTTGATTAATTATCATGAACATAACTCAGCACTCATTACTACTTGAATTCATCCAAACACATGTTAATAGAATACACCTTTAAGTGGCGTGGTCATGTTTATCTCACGTGTTGAAAAGTTTATGCACGAGATTAGCCAGACATATTATTGTTTTTTTACAAGACACCTGTCAGCAGTTAGTCTGGTCATGTGACCGTTTAAAGGGATATACATAAAGTGTAAATAGGGCAATTAAAGGTGACCGCTGGCCACATATGACAGATTACCTCAGTAATTTTAGAGAGCAAATTGCATGGACGGACCTAGGATGGCCGTTATACGCAAATTGGCTGCTATTCTCAGGTGACAGCTATCACAGTTTTGACTGTATAAACAAACATCGAATATTATAAGATAAAAGAGCCTTAAGAGACTTGTCTAAAATCATCTTTTATTCTCCTTGAGGGTGAGCATATAGTCCCTGCTTTATATGTCAGTCCGTAATTCTGACAGTCTCTCTGGAGTTATTTATGGTCAAAGGAAGTCAAATAGAAGTACTATACATTAACTCTTTCCTGTTCAACCCCTGGCTTTACATCCCCTTGTTTCATACTTCTTCTTCTTTTTCCACAATTTATTCTACCAAACAGAATGATTTTTCTTCAAATAAAATCAACTTTGAATTTTCGTCTGCAAAACCCTTGAATTTAGACAGGTTTAAACTTAAAAAACAGGAAAGGGTTAACATTCTTATTTTTAATATTTTGGCAAAAACTGCATTTATCAAAAAAAAAAAAAGAAAAGAAAAGAAATCTGTCAAGAAGTAAATAAATTTGAGGATCAAACAAAATGGCTGTATTGAGTAATCGTATGATTATGTTCAAGATATAAGATTTATCTTCTCTTGATGTTTGTGTTTCTGTCACATGAAACCTTTTTGTGTTTACAAAAATAACTTATTGATCCATACCCTGACAAGCCCTTCTTTTTACACCCTTCAAAGAAAAAAATTGTGGAAAACAGTGTGAAAAATGAAGAAATTGCTTGTACCAAGCAATTTCTTCATTATTCACAATGTTGCTACCCTAAAAGACAAAGATTTTTTAGATTTCATCAACTATAAATTGTCGTCTGCAGTTTCTTTCAATTTGGACCAGTCTAAAATTTTGTTGTGTAGGAATGAGTTAATGTCACTTAATGTTTATTTTAACAGGTTGAAGTTGCTATAAAGTGGGTTGAACTAAGCTTCAAGATTTCTTCTCTCGTAAACTTTCTGATCTTCCTCCAAAAGGGAGAGTATTTGAACATTATAGAGAGGCTGCTGGGAATAAAGTCTGTCTTTCCACAGAAACAAGGAGCAAGACAGGTAAATGAAAAGCAAAAGGGAAGTTGGCTGTATGGGGGTTTTAAACTTGTTTAACCCATTACCAGACAACCAAATTTTAGACTGGTCCAAATTCAGAGATTTTGTAGACGATCAATTTAAGTTGATGAAATTATTTTTTCTTAAAAAGCAGAAATCATCGTGCACGAGGAATAAATTGCTTGCATCAAGCAATTTCTTCATTTTCCACAGTGTTTTTCAAAGTTTTCATTCTATGAGGCGCCAAAAAGGGTTATGAAGTTGGAATAGCCCAGTTTCTGTTAAGTTTTTAGAAAGAAGGCCATGTTATCACAGCTACATTTACCAGATGGCAAAACTTTTAGACTGGATTAACCCATTACATGATGGTAAAATTTTTCAATGGTCTAAACTGTAAGGAGTTTCAGACAACAATTTAAAGTTCATGAAATTAAGATTTTTTAAATGTTTCTATAGTGTTTTTCCAAAGTTTTATTCTTGGAGGTGTCAAAAGGCGTTACGGTTTTGGAATGGGTTAACCTAGCTGCATTAGCATAGCCCATTTTCTGTTAAGCTTTCAGAAAGAAGGCTATGTTATCACAGCTACAGTTACCAGATGACAAAGTTTTAGACTGGACTAACTCTATACCTCTTCCAAATTCTTCAAAGAACTACCATACTCTGATAATTAGCCCTTTTCCTTATGATCCCTGATTTTATATAGGAATAAAGATGGAAATCTCTAAAAAATCTTCTCCTGACAAACCATAAGGCCCAGAGCTTTTATATTTGGTGTGTATAATTCCCTATTGACCCTCTACCAAAATATTTCAAAGAATTTCCATGCTCTTAGGAGTAGAGCTTTGATATTTTGTTTATATCCTCGAGCCTGGAGCCATCACACTAAGGTGAGCAATATAGGGATATCGTGGTCCTCTTGATTTTAAATTTCATAACTGCATTAATCATATAATTATGTTAATATAATATTTCACTTGAATAAAATGAGGATGATTGCAAAAGGAATGAGTACCTTGAGTTTTCTTCCTTTGTCCTAAAGCATGACATGGACCTTGGCAGGTTTGGACATATAAACAAGATTTAATCACTTTTGTTTTTATGATCTATTTCAGGTTACATTTGAGTTTATGACCAGGGAATTATTATGGCATGGCTTTTCTGTAAGTTTCTTGCTATATACACATGTATGTATATTGCTCTTAACCCTTTCCTGTTTTGAAAATTTTAGACCTGTCCAAATTGAAAGGTTTTGCAGATGAAAATCAAAAGTGGATTTAATTTGAAAATAAACTTTCAATAGGGTAGAAAATATTGTAGAAAAAGAAGAAATTGCTTACTACAAGCAATTTCTTCTTTTTCTACAATGTTTTTTTAATTAGAAATTTACAGGGATGTAACAACCAGGGATTGAAAAGGAAAAGGTTAAACTACTGTAAATTGGGTAATTTTCGCATTGTCTTATTTTTGCGTGAGCAGGACCCACAGACTTATTAGCAAATTTATGAATTTGCGAGGGGCCATATGATACTTTAGTAATTTCCAAAAGTATCACAGGAAATACACCTGTGAAGAAAAAATCTATATACGATTACAGCGCGTTGCTGACCTATGAATAGAATGATTACTTGTAATCCATTTAAGAACATTTTTACCCATTCTCTTTTCTCATAGTATTATGATTTCTCTTCTGAAATCGTTTTAAGATCACAAAGTATACATTGAAATTTAAGATTTGTCTTTGTTTTTTTTTTTTAAAGAGCTAAAAGCCGTTATCAAAAAAAAGTTTAAGGTAGTAATATGTTTATGTGCTTACGCCCTGAAACCACTAATGCATCGAATTATTAGTTAACCAAACTGTCATAATTATGATGAAATAATAATGTATCAAAACAGGTACAATTGTTTAATTTTGATTCATTCATTTCGCATCTCATGCTTTCAATATGTTAAAAGGTTCTAAGAGTCTATACAATAAAGCATCAGTAACAACTTCTTAGCTCTTTGTTGTGTAATTGTCGTCGCCTAGAATTTCATCTCTTTGTCTGCTTTCAATTGTTATGTTTGTATACCTGTCTTCAATAGACTAACAGACTAACTTGGCAGGTTATAAAAAAATTTCTGCCTGCTAAAGATTCGTCCTTTTCTCAAAACTTGCACCGAGGACATGATGATCCCATATGTATGAAATAAAATGGGATGATGCGGAAAAAGGTACAAATTTTGTCATTTGATCTTCGTTGGTCTGCTTCTGACTTAAGACCTCCCCGTAATTTTTGTGTACCAAATGGTCTAATGTAAGTGAGATTCTTGAATTCCCAAGCCCCCTGTCTCACGAATATTAGCGAAAATGAAACCCTCGCTAATAAAACCTGATTTACTGTAACTTCTATTTTATGACTTTTCCAAAGCCAAATCATGTTTACTTTCTAAGTATACACATGATATTGAGCCTAATATTAATTCATCTTTCATTCTGTGAACAAAAGCTATTATGTTTAGGTCACCTGACGAAAGGTCATGGTGACCTATTGTGATCGTGTTTTGTCCATCATTGTCTGTTAACTTTTTACCTCATCTTAAGAACCATAGATCAGACTTCAACCAACCTGGCAGGAAGCATCCTCATGGGAATGCACTTCAGATTTGTACACATCATGGAGTTATCTCAACCTGGGGGCCCTGTAAGGGATTAAAACGGGCAAAAATGGGCACATCTTCATAAATCTTCTTGTTATAGATTGGCCATTGGATTGGATTCACATTTGGTATTTAGAGTCTTTAGGGCAAGGACTATCAAGTTTGTTCAAGAAAAAGATATCCGTCAAGAAATGGCTGTGCTGGGGGTCAAAGGGAGGGGGATGCATAAGCTTAGGTAGTGACAACTTTGTAAATGTTTTTCTACCAAACAAAAAGACCTACAGCTCTGATACATGTTTTGCATCGTCTGGTGAAACTCTATGAATATTGTATAAATTATAACCCCGGGGTCAAAATGTCGCAAGTTAAACATAGGCTTATATAGTGAAAATTTTGAAAAAATTCTCCCAAAAGGGGGGCCCAGAATTTAGATATTTGGTATACAGCATCATCTGGTGGACCTCTATCAACATTGTATGAATTATGTATCATTGGTCAAAATTAGCCTATTCCTGGATGTCACAAGTTTAACATAGGCTTATATAGAGAAAATTCTAAAAATTGTCTTCTTCAAAACGAGAGGGCCTAGAACTTTGATATTTGGTATGTAGGATCATCTGGTGAACCTCCATCAAGATTGTATAAATTATGGCCCCAGAGACAGAATTAGCCCATTCCCGGACATCACAAGTTTAACATAGACTTATATAGTGAAAATTTTAAAAATCTTCTCCCAAAAAGGAGGGCCTAGAACTTTGATATTTGGTATACAGCATCATCTGGTAGACCTCTATCGAGATTGTATGAATTATGGACCCTTGGTCAAAATTAGCCCATTCCTGGATGTCACAAGTTTAACATAGTCTTATAAAGTGAAAACTTGTAAAATCTTCTCTAAAGCAGAGGGGCTTAGAGCTTTGATATTTGGTATGTAGCATCATCTGATGGATATAATAAGATTGTATAAATTATGGCCCCCCTGGGTCAATATTAGCTCATCCCAAGTTTTACAAAGGGCTTTCAAAATAAACATTTTAAAACTCTTCTTCTCCCAAAAAGGAGGGCCTAGAGCTTCGATAATTGCTATACAGCATCATCTGGTAAACCTCTATCAATATTGTACAAATTATGGCTCAGAATTAGCCCGTTCCAAGACATCACAAGTTTAACAAGGGCTTGTTAATTGAAAAATTATTTTCTCCCAAACAAAACGGTCTTAAGCTTTGATATTTGGTTTGTAGCATAATCTTGCGGACTTTTTTTTTTGTGTTCTTTGGTCTCAGGTGACCAATAAGGACGTATTGGCCTCTTGTCTCAAGTGGTGGAGCCACTTGTGAAAATACAGCTTTTGATATTCACTCAATGGAAGATCAAAGCGGAAGAATTGAGATAAATTTAAATAGATATTTGAAAATTAAGTACGTAAAAGGGAAGAGACATTGTGAGAAAAGGAGAAATTTGCTTGCTACAAGCATTTTCCATTTTCTCAGTGTTTTTGACAGCTTCTTTTCTTCAGTGTGATAAAATCCATGATTGTGTGATGGATCAAGGAATTTAATCTTCTATATTGCATTTCAGGAGTTTTTATTCTTTATATTACCATTAATCAACTTTCAACGAATCAAAAACTTTGTGCTGAGAAGACTCTTGCCAACATCCATCCAATCTAGTCAGTCTGGAAATTCTCTCCAGGACTATACTTCCTGTGCAATATGTGGAGAGTGGCCAATCAGACCTCAGGAAATAGGTTGCTCACATGTGTTTTGTTATTACTGTGTATTTGTAAGTACATGTTTTCCATAACGACCTTGTTGTTTTCAACTCTTTCTAAAGTAAAGTAGTTTTTAAATGCAAAATTGCTTGTTCACATATCTACTACATTCATGGACAAATTTAAAAGAAATTTTCATGGATGTTCGTAGTCACTTTAACTTGCACGTATTGTCAGGTTTTTCATTTTAGGCTTAGTCATAGAAAAAGGGAGCTTAATGATAAAGTCTGGAGTACATTGCGGCTATAGCATACTGTTTCAATTTTCAATCACTGAAATATCATCTGGAAAACCTTCCAATTTGGATCAGTCCAAAATTTGTAGTCTCATAACTGGTTTTATAAACGCTTAATTTTTGTCATCAACTTCATTCAATTTTAAATACTCTGAAATTTGCTCTTTGGTAATTGGCAAAATTTTCTTTCAGAGTCACATGAAGGCTGATCCAAGCTTCCGATGTCCTTTGTGTGGGCTTGGTATTGATGAAGTATCAAATATATCACCAGTGAAAGTTGTTACACCCATTGATGATAACAGATAGCATAGAATCCTAGTCTAATGTCAGTCTACTGATCTCATTCATGAATAAATTCTTAGATTTGATTCTCTTATGCCGCAGTTATGCAGTGTTTTTTATGAACCCCTTTGAAGAGTTTTAGTCCCTTAATGGTAAAGCCCATGGGGATGTAGAGTTTCACTCAGACCATTTTTCTATAAGGTCAATTTAACTCCATTTGGCTGTGGCCTGTTTGTAAGCTTTTTAGCTTACCTGATCACAGAGTGCTCTAAGTGAGTTATTGTAATCACCTAATGTCTGGCGCTGTCATGCATAGTTGGCATCTGTTAACAGTCTCTTTAAAATCTTCTCCTTCTGAACCAGTGGGGCATTCTTGCTGAAACTTGTCAGGAACTGTTCCTTGAGTGAAGCTCTTCCAAAATTGTTTGAATAATTGAAATACACCCTTAACTGGTATTGTCATGGCAACTAAAAGGGTGAAAATAATGAAATCTTTAAAATCTTGATATAAACCAAGAGATTCGTTACTTTTTTTTGCAGCACCCCTTAGAGGACATCTGTCAAGTTTGTTTAAATAATGCCCCTTGAGAAATATTTGGGATTTTCCCAGGCACACCCTATTTTACATTGAAACACAGAAGGAAAACTTTAAAGATCTTCTCTGAAATGAGAAAGCATTTGGTATACAGAATCTCTTAGGGGACCTATTGGTCATATTTGGGCTCTGCCAGTGCCCATCCTAATTCAACCTAGAAATAAAGAAGGAAAACTTTAAAAATCTTTTTCACTAAAGCCAGAAAGCCTAGAGTATAAACATTTGGTACGTAGAATCTCCCATTGAACCTGTATAAAGTTTGTTCTTGTGATGCCCTTGGGTCATATTTGTACTCTGACTGTGGGCGCACCCTATTTTAACCCATTCCCACTTAATGACTCTTTGTGATGCCCGTTAAGTAAAATGCTTTGGTAAACATTGTGTAAAATGAAGAAATTGCTTGTTATCCCCCGTCATTTTGGCGAAGGGGATATAGTAATGGTCTCTATCCATCATTCCGCCAATAATCTTGTCTGGAGCTTATTTCCGAAAGTATAATTGCTATCAATTTGAAACTACATAGGTGTATAGATCTCATTTAGGAGAAGTGCAATGCACAAGAACCACAACTCTTGCTTTCATAATTTTGGAGTTATTGCCCTATGTTGTTTTAGAGACTGATTTTGTCTGGAGCATATCTCTGAAAGTATAATAGCTATTAAATTGAAACTTCATAGGTAGATAGACCTCGTTGAGAAGTGCAGTGCACAAGACCCACAACTCTTGCTTGCATAATTTTGGAGTTATTGCCCTTCATTGATTTTAAGATTTAGATTTTGTCCAGAGCATATCTCTGAAAGTATAATAGCAATTATCAAACTCATTGACAAGAAATGCAGTGCACAAGAAGCCTAAATCTAACTGGCTTCAGTTTACTATCAAGCTTTTATGGCGGGGGATGTCCATGTCCGACATGTCTCTTGTTACAAGCAATTTCTTCATTTACACAATGTTTCTACCAAGAAAGTTTAAAAAAAATCTAGAATTTCATCAACTTTAAATTGTTGTCTGTAACTCCTTTGAATTTGGACCAGTCTAAAATTTTGCCATCTGGAAATGGGTTAACAGGGAAACAAAGAAGGAAAACTTTAACCAAAATAAAAATATTTTTAAAATTTCATCAACTTCAAATTGTTATCTGCAACTTCTTTCAATTTGGACAATTCTTAGATTTTGTTGTCTGGTAATGGATTAATTTAAACTTTGAAAATCTTTTAAAGAAACCACTAGATGGAATTCAAAAAAATTTCATAGGAATGTATGGTTCTACTATAGCATTTCCCGATATGGGTGATGTCCCCAGCTAAAGATTATTTGTTATAAGGGACGAGGGACCTTAGTATAACCCTTACCTGCACAATCCTTGTTTTTACGTTCTTGTGTTTTAAACCTGAGATAACATTGTGGGAAAATAGGTCAATGTTCTGATGCTTTATGCAAAATATCTAGGCCCTATGCCTCTCCGGTCAGAAGAAGAAAATTTTTAAAGATTTTTTTTAAAATTTCAATTTTGTTGCCATGGCAACCAGAGTTTTCAACAGATTTCAATTCTTTTAGCAATTTACAAAGAGCATGACCTTAGGAACATTTCTGCCAAATTGGGTTGAAATTGGCCCAGTTAATTTGGAGAGGTCGTTTTATAAAAGGTCTGAAAAAGGTCAATGTGCTGATGCATCAAGCAAAGTATCAAGGCTCTACTCTTGCTGGGTCAAAAGATGTTTTTAAAATTTTAGTATTGTTGTTATGGCAACAAATTTCAATTTTTTTTCAAAGGGCACCACCTAGGAACATTTCTGCCATATTTGGTTGAAATTGGCCTCACGGTTCGGGAGATTTTGAAAAATTGTTGACACACGATGGATGAAGCACGTCGGACAGAGAACAATCAAAATGCCTCACTGTGAGCACTTCATGCTTAGGCGAGTTAAAAAGAAAAGTGTCAATTTCTTATCAATTTGGAATGATACTGAACAACTATGAGAGGTTTCATCAAAATCGGTCCAATGATTACAGAGCATTCCACTGAATAAGAAATTTGAATTGACAGACACCACTGAGTGTGTGTGGGGGGGGCATAACTATTACTCTTAAATCAGAATTGGGATTATTTTAAATTCAATGCTGTACAAAGTGGATAAGGTGGAAATCTTTAGAGACCCTTTAAAACCTCAAGTGAGCAATATAGGGCCATTATGGTCCTCTTATTATACAATTTGGTTAAGCTTTATCTAAGGATCCTCCTACCAAGTTTCAGCTTGATTGGCCTTTCAGAGATTTTGCAATGTAATGGTGACAGGCGTATAGAGTAACCTCTGTCCATGTGTTTGTCCATTTCTTGTCTAGAGCATGTCTTCAACATTAATAGATTAATTTCAAAACAACTTTGCACAGCTGTTCCCCTTGCAGAGTACTAGTGTCATTGTAAAGTTCCAATAGACACTCCAAAGTTCCAGGTCTTAACTGAAGATCATGTGACAAGTAATTAAGCAGGGAAATCCTTGCCTGAGGCTTATTTCTAGTCCCAAAATATAAGGCGGCTGGCCAACAGTCCTCTAATGTTGGATACTTAATTTGAATAGAGATAAAGAATATCTTAAAGATTCTTCTCATCTAGAGCTTTCACCTAGATCTGCATCATTCAAAAATTCCTGAATGTGTAAAGAGATAAGGAGGGAAATCTTTGAAAACCTGTTATCGAAAGCATAGAGCTATCGTACTAAGGTGATATATACAGGACCACAAGGGTTCTCTTGTCCAAAATACAGAACATAGTATCAATTATATCTGTAAAGTATGACATATTATGAAGAAGATACTGTGGAAGATATAAACACAAGAAATCCTCTAGATTCATGAAATTTATTTTTACAAATGATTGTGTATCAGGCAAAGTAATTGTCATGAAAATGGCCTATAAAACATGCATCTCAATCTTTTAATGAAAGAAAAATCATTTTTTTCTATTCAAAGTTTTGCTACTTTCTGAAGGGTCTTGTATCATAACATTTAATTTATTCAAAGACAAACCTCACTAATTATGACCATAAACAAAACACAGTCAGGAGAAAAAAATGTGGTCAAATGAGGTATTGATTTAATCAAGCAATCTCTCAAATTCCCTCACTGTTTTTCAAACAGCTTGAAACATTTTCTTTCAATTGGTTGATAGATTGAATGGAGTTTAACACAGCTTTTAAAAGTATTTCAGTCATATTGCAGCAACTTGAGCACCTAACCATGGATTCCTGGTATTTCTCACACCAGTACTATCACTACAATCTTCCTGAGCCTCCAGCTGCTCATCCCAAATAAGTTTATGATTATTCACCCATTGGTGAGAGACAAATGTAGGAAAGGATATTCGTTTTCTTTCAACTTTGACTTTTCTAGACACTTAGGTTATATGAACTTATATCAACAAGTACAATTGTAAAATTAAAGATGTATAAATAATTTTTCATTTGACTAAAAAATCTACAGTTTAGAAATTAATCTTTCTCAGTACACATGCAGCCTTTGGTCCTTGCTGTTGACACAACTGGCCTGTAGTTCAGATATCTGTTTACTTGGTGCTAGTGGAGAAAAGTGCTAGCAACCCTGCTGCACAGCCTACAGAAAATACATAATTACTGAAAACAGTTAAGGAAATATTGAGACGTATTTAAGAAAATCAGTAAACTTGAAACTTAAAAAACATTTTATGATACAAGTAATTCATTGAGATAACACAGTGCCCTCAATAAGGACCAATTTCAGGAATTTTTCGAATTCCAAGTTAC
This sequence comes from Fragum fragum, assembly GCA_946902895.1. Classification (NCBI taxonomy): domain Eukaryota; kingdom Metazoa; phylum Mollusca; class Bivalvia; order Cardiida; family Cardiidae; genus Fragum; species Fragum fragum. The sequence continues at coordinate 30,252,743 of OX336378.1, read as the reverse complement.
AATTTCAGGATGATTTCATAAAATTAAGGAATTTTTTTCACACCCTAGAAAACTAAACAAACAAACAAGACAAGAGGCCCATGAGGGCCTGAGACGCTCTACTTGTTATCAAGTTTTCCATTAAAGAAATCTGATATTTAAGGAAGTTAATTACTTAAAGAAGAATGCATAAAGGAAAAAAATTTGGGCTTTTTCCCCTTCATTATTTTGAGCAACAATCCTCAAGGCCCCTTTTCCTGTGTTTCATGACGGATCCACTCTATTTCCAAAAGGAAGTTACCTTATGACTCTACAATCATCCTGTGAAATTTTCATTAGAATCTGACAATAATTGTGGACTTTATCACATAAACAGGATTGTTTTGAATGAAAATCAATAAGGCCCCTTTTCCTGTGTTTTCTGATGGATCAATTTCATTCCAAAAGGTACTTTCCATACAACCCTACAATTGTCCTGTGCAATTTAAAAGACAATTTGATAATGATTGTGATCTTCATCACATACACAAGAATGTTTTGAATGATAATCTGTAAGGCCCTTTTCCTGTGTTTCGAATGCCACAATTATTCAATGCATCTTTGAAGAGAATCCAATAAAACTGTTGACTTTATTGTGTTAACAAAGATATTAAATTCAAGTTCTCATAAGGCCCCTTTCCCATGATATTTAGTGTTGGTTTTATCATTCTGTGAAAGTTAAAAGTGAATCTGATGAAATATGTGGACTTCATTATGTTTACTAGATTATGTAAAAAAAATCATATGTCCCCTTTTTACATGATACTTGATGGATTGTACCCAGTTCTGAAAAGAACCATTCAAGAGATTGTACAATTATTCTGTGAAATTTTGAAGTGAATCTGATGAAATCAAGGGACATCATTGTGTTAACTAGAATATTTAAGGAAGTTTTTCATAAGGCCCCTTTTTATGTGACACTTGCCATAGTCAGATCCACTGTCAAAATCAACAATTGTAATGATGGTACAATCAATCTGTGGAATTTATTGTGTTAATGAGTTTATGAGTGAAATCTTCATAGGGCCCCAATTCTCATGATACTATACAGAACAAACCAAATTTCAAAAGGAACAATTCTAATGAAGATGCAGTCATTCTTTAAAAGTTAAAGAGAATCAATGAAAACAGTGGACTGAATTGTGTCAAGAATTTTTGGTAATGAAATTTTCATATGGCCCCTTTTCTTTTGAAACTTAACAAATCAGACCCGATGTACAAAGGAACGATCCTAATGATAGATAGTTTGAAGAAAATGATAAAGACTGAGGACTTTAATGTGATAATGATGTTTTTGTAATAAAATTTTCATAATGCCCCTTTTCTTGTGTCACTTAACCAATCAGACCTAATTTACAAAGGAACAATCCAAATGATGGTACAATCATTCTGTTAAAGTTTGAAGAGATTCTGATAAAGACTGAGGACATTCTTGTGTTTATGAGGGTTTGGTAATAATTTTTCATACAGCCCCTTTTCCTATGATACTAGACAGATCAGGCCCAATTTGGAAAGAAACAATTCTAATGATGGTATAAACATTCTGTGAAAGTTTGAACAGAATCCGATGATAACTGCAGACTTTTCCTTGATGTAAAGAGTTTAAAATAAATTTTTCATAAGGCTCCTTTTCCTGTGATACTTGAAGGATCAGGTCTCATGTCAGCATCAACAATCGTAATTATTGTACATTGATTCTGTGAAGGTTTGAAAAACATCCAATGAAAACTCTGGACTTGGTTACAAGGATTATAGATAAAATTCTCAAAAGGCCCCTTTTTTAATGATACTAGACAGATCAGGCCTAATTTGAAAAGAAAGAATCCTCATGATGGAACAATCATTCTGTGAAAGTTAAAACAGAATCTAATGAAAACTGTTGACTTTATTGTGGTGCAAGGATTTTAAAATTAAATTTCATAATGATCCTTTTCCCGTGATACTTGACAGATCAGGTCTAATTTCAACATCAACAATCATTATTATTGTACAATTATTCTGTGAATGTTTGAAGAAAATCCGATGAAAGCTCAGGACTTGGTAACAAAGATTTATAAATGAAATTTTCATAAGGCCCCCTTTCCTGTGTTTCTTGTCAGTTCAAACCCTGTTATGAAAAGAATGATCGTTATGACCTTACAATCATTCTGTGAAAGTTTCAACCAAATCTGATCAAAGCTGTTGGCTTCATTGTGTTAACAGGGATTTATTAACGACCGATCACAATAGCTCACCTCGCACTTTGTGCTCAGGTGAGTTAAAAACAGTGCCACTGTAATGAACATACCTCCCTCTTTCTAGAATAAAAGAAACTGGTTTTATTACAATCTAAAGGATACACATTTGGGTTGAAGTTCTTTAAAACATAGAATGATAGAACTATCAACAGCACCAAGAAGAAGGCATTGTTGTAAAATATGGAGAAGGTGGTGGCTTCATAATCAGCGACTTCATTTTTCTTCCACAATATTCTGAAATGAGATTGAAAATAAAATTGATGTTATATCAAATGTTAGCTTTTAAAATTATTAACATAAGCCTGTATTAACCCATCCTCACGAGAAAATTTTAGATTAATCCAAATTGAAAGAAGATACAGATGACACCTAGTGCCTTCAATAGTATGAAAGTAGCATTTAAAAGATAATTTTGTGGATGATTTTTTAAAAGAGAGACACTGTAAAATCTAAGTGCCCCCCATTTAATTCATGTCAAGATATAATTATCTAGGCTGATGATGAAAAAGTGTAGAAATTAAATTCAAATTATGGGTAAAGTGGAAAACTATTTGTGATATTATCTCCTTTTGCAAGAATGTTTTATTCAACAAGATGCAATTTTTCAATTCAGAGGCTTCAAATGGTGACAGAGGTCTCATGGTTTAACTTAAGCAGTGTGAGAAAATACTTTGGGAAATGAGAAATTACTTGTGACAGTCTCTTTCCCACAGGAATTTAATTATGAATTTAATTAAAAGTGCAAAATGTCAAAGCCAGAGCTCTCATAGTTAAGCCTTATCATGCTGATCCCGGAATAATCCTGTTTGGCAGGATGTAAAGACAAAAACCTTTGTCTTAAACATTACCAATTGTTTGCCAGGATTGTTTATAAAATTTAATTTTCAAAATAAATATAGACCTACAGGTAGTGCTTTCAGTACTTTCAACACTTTGATTTTCATGCAAATTTTTTTCAAAAGGATTTAATTCAGCATGACAGGGGTTAAATACTTGCACAGATGTGCATGTTAAACTTTTAAGAATTCTGTAAGTCAGAAAAGGGTCATATTTCAAATAAAATGAATATCGGAGTAAAAAAAAAATGTTTCCAAGGATGTGGTAACTTAGTCTGAATGTCAATACACACCTTTCATCTTTTTCTTTCTTATTCATCTTTTTATCATCCGAAATTTGTTTCATCACTTCCCTTGCAACAGAGTCTTCACGCTTCTGAGCTATCCTGTTGTAAAAAATAAACAATGGTTACCTTTACAATTACCTTTATTCTATTATCAGACAACAATTTTTTGACAGGTCCAAATCGTAATTGTAGATGCAAATTCAAAATGTGTTTAAAAGTAATTGTCAAATAAGATAGAAAAAATTAACTGTCAAGGAGAAATGCAATTTCCCCCTTTTTTCATGAATTGTTCCTACAATACCTTTTGGGCATTAAAAGGTTAGATTGTGTGATAATAGGTTTACCTATTCGCCCACTATCAAGCTTTTTGATGCCCCTTGAGAAACAAGCTTTGGAAAACATTGTGGAGAAATTGATTCTTACATGCAGTTTCTTAATTATCCAGTGTTTTATACCAAAGACAACAAAATCTCCTAAAATTCCATCCTCTTAGAATTTTCATCTGCACTCTTTTTCAATTTAGATCAATCTAAAATTATGTTGCCTGTAATGGATTTAATTTATAATGAACATTTTCATGCTAGGCAGTAAAAATACAGAGTTGAATTTTAGTAACTGAGTAAGAATTTATGACTAAGTATGAAAAAAAAACATTGTGGAAAAAAAGGAGAAATGGCCTGTTACAAGTAATTTCTCCGTTTCCTACAATGATTTCTTTAGTAGTAACTGTATTTCAAAGGGATGTCAAAAGATGTCATTGAGTGTTAATTGGTTATGTCCAATATGCTTTGTTTAATTGCGAAGGGTTTAATAACAATTAAGAGATTTTCAATACTATCGTAAAGGAGCATGCTAGTATTCAAATTTAAGGAGTCAACCAAGGAATTATAAACTAATTTTAACCCTTTCCTGTTTCTCAGAATTTTAGCATTGTCCAAATTCAAAGAAGTTGCAGACGATTATTAAAAGTGAGTGCAATTTGAAAACTAACCAACCTACAGGGAAGAAAATATTGTGGAAAAAGAAGAAATTGCAGCATTTGCTTGTTACAAGCAATTTCTTCTTTTCCCACAATATTTTCTCAAGTATAAAAACCCAGGGACGTAAAATCCAGGGATTAACCAGGAAAGGGTTAAGGGGTCTAGACAACAACGAGAGCACCACATGGGAACTGTTCTAGTGCTTGACAGCGGGAAAAATTTCCTAGTTGAAAAAGGTGCATAATTTGTTCAGAAGTGCATTTAGAGTTAACCCCCTGTTGGTATAGATTGCTTTTTTGATACTGAATACATATATATTCTGAGTTTCAAGTGAATATGTTCAGTAATACAAGAGATATTGCAAAATGTCAAAAGTTTTAGGATGGGGACAATACTGGTGAATACACGGACAAAGATCTAGCCATGGCCAAACCCCAGGTTTTCTCAGAAATTAGCTGAGCAAAAAATTACTTTTTGATAGATTCGTCACAGCTTTTGCTACTAAAAGTCATAGCAGCTGGCCCAAAGACATGGATGTCATTGACAATTTAATGTGTAAATCCACATGCCAAATAAAATATTTTTAAAGAATATGTCTGAAAAAAGAGTCAATATTTTGTCTCTATTTTTTCTTTAATCATTTTTTCTCGTGCAAGATTGATAAATACTTCACTCAGTAATTCTTTGAGCAGATAAAAAGTTTAATTTCACTTGTAGCTCCAATTGCCATGAAACATATTGTTTTTGTTATTCACTCCTTGAAAGATAATCAGTCTTGCACTGAAACAAAACATCCAAATTATTTGTCTAACTTACTTGTGTTTTAATACAAATTTTACATTTTTGTAGGCAAATGCCACTAGATAAGTACTAATAAGTGTCCCCACTGCAAACAAGATCCCTGACTGGAATAAGTCCATCTGATGTATTCTCCAAAACAGCCCTAAAAATAGAACAGTAATCTAAATAAATAAATAACTCAAATTTGTAAGCCAATTTGGCTAAATAATATCCAAATTGGCTGAAAGGCTGGCCAAAAGAAATATTTGCCCAGAGTATGTCCTGAATTATATTGGCAATTAACACCTTTTTTACCATAAACATCAGCAGTAAATAATATTGTGGCCACAAATAAATCAAAATGGCGCCATGGAACACAAATTTATCTCAAAATTAAATACATCAACATGCACGGTTTCAGGTAACTTCGGTAAATTACAACTTCGGTAAATTGATATGATATAGTAAAATAATGGAGACTTCGCAGGGCTCTGCAGACTCCCAGAATTTGAGGAGAAGTCACTTCTCACTAGTCTGAGAATTGGGAGAAGTTTTTCAAAATGGGGAGAAGTGGTGAGACTTTCAGGAGAAGTGGATCGTGTTAAAAATTAACTTTTTGCGCGTATTTCTCATTTCTATCAGAAAATAAAATAGCTTTACAACCAAGTAGTTGCTTTTTATATACTGCTTATCCTTTCAGTCCTCAATAAAGATCTTATTCCTGTGAACAAATACTTTTGTATTTTTCTTTTTTTTTGTTTTAGAATTCAAGAGTTTGATTCTGAATTTATTTTTTTTAATACTTCATAATAGATTCATATATGATAAAAAAAAGTCAACTTATAGAAAAAATGCAAATAGTGTATAGGCAGTCTGAATGAAATGAGTAGTGTTTCTATTTGAAGCAGAAAATGAGAAAAGATTTTATTGTAACAACATGTATTTAATCAAACTATTACCAGAAGAACAGAAGAAAAAAATCAGACTGGTACAAATTGACAGAAGCTAATTAAGACATTTCACAGTGAGCTTAAATAAGAATGATGTTGCCAAAGAGGGTAGAAACATGTGGGAAAAGGATAAATTGCTTGCTGCAAACATTTCCTCCTTTTCCCACAGTTTCACATAAAAACATTTTCAAGATGTCAAAATGAGGGATTGTGTGGTAATGAGTTAAATTCTGTGCACTTTACCTGATAACATATAAATTGATAAAAATTGTCATTAATTGGTCAAAAAAGGTCCTCTGTGATTAAGTCAGTTATAGTGTGTAAAGGGTAAGGGTTACTGCTCAGTACACAAAACCAGACTCTGTACATGCAGAGGTTTAAAGTTAACACAGGATAATTTGCTCCATTTTATAGGATTACGTTATTTAAAGGAATTATTACCAATACAAGTAAGTGAAATTTAGTTTTTGGATAGAATGTATCATAACAAAAATCTCAGGAAAAGACCGTAGAAGCCTTTAAATTGTTTGTCATAATTTTCTTCACTTGTTACAATTAAAGCAGATAACTCAAATTGAAGGATTCTAATGAAAAATGAATTTACTCTATGTAGATTTTCGGCAGAATTATTTTTCATTAAGGTTTCAAATTTTTAAAAATATTTTGACTTCTGGGAAATGACACGGCGTCCGTAAATGTCGGCCATTATTCTCATTATGTGAAAGTAAGCAACAAATCTCGTAGACTGATGATAACTTAATTTACAGAAATAATTAAACTTAAGAAGGGAAAGGATTTTAAATAAAGATTTCTAGTGCCGAGAGTATACACAGCATCAATCAGCGTAGGTGTGAATGAAGCAACCATGTTGACTATTAGCTGCCAGAACATACCCCTATTTCTTATAATCTGCTGGCCTCGCGACTACAGTATCGATACACGCTTGATTTACGATCAAAGGGCTTCCGACGGACAATTGTATAATTGCACACTGTCTCCTACTTTTATAGCCACTGGGCCAGATTTCGTATCCAGGCGACTTCCCGAAAATTCCAGGCGACTTCGACTTCGCTTTGATCAGCAAATCAGGCGAAGTTTTATGAAACCAGGCGACTTTTTCGCCTGAGTCGCCCACTCTGCAGAGCCCTGCTTTGGTAAAAAGGTAATTATAGTGTAATTATCGCTTTTGGTTGGGTCTATCGGTAATTTAAGTGTATTTGTCATTTTAAACTTAGTCATAGTAAAAAAAAATCTTACATTTCATCACAATCAAAAAGGAGAAAAGTGATTATTATTGATGATAGCTATATATGACAAACACTTGCACCAATCTCCGCAATGAAGCACACAACAATTAAAAATATGAACAATAATCATTGGTCTTTTAATTAATTCCTGATCAGAAACAAATGTGGATATCAATTAATCCAAGATAAATCTTTTTACCAAATTGCTAAATTGTCCTCGACTTTGGTGTCTTAAATCTGTGTAAAAAGTTAAATCATTAAGAAAAATGTTAAAAAGTTATCAATGTTATATCGTTCTGTATCAAACAGTTTTCGTTCTCTTTTTCTTGTGGAATATTAGTTGAAATTTAGTAAATAAAGTATAAAAATGCATGTTAAAAACAAGTTCATCACCTTTATTTTCTTGTCATTTCGATTAAAGTTAAGACTAAGATAAAGTTAAGACTAAGATGAGGATTCCTTCAGCATTTTCTCCATTTTTACTATATTTCAACCAATTGTTTAGATTATTGGCAACTTCTTATGCCATTGAACAGTATGGTTTTTTTTCCTTTGGAAAAGAGTGCATATTCCTATTTCAGGTTTGATTAATATCCATGAGGAAACACAGCTTTAATCTTCAATCTGTATTTACATTAATAATTTCCTTTTATGAAATACGATATTTGCTGTTCTGATTATTCCATTTTCACTCTGTTATAGGATGGTTATATCGTATCAATTGTATTTTTTTTTAAAACTTTAGATAATGTTGCTATACAGGAGGTACTTGCGTTCAGATCTGGAAATAATAATTTTAAAAGAATAAATAGATGGATCGTAAAAAAAATACACACACACACACACACAAAACACTGACCATCAATTCAACATTTCTGTGCTGATAAGGCTGAACTTTTCCCAATCCACACAACAAAAGTTTACACCGGGTCCACTTTGAAAGAAGCTGCAGATGACAATTTCAAGTTGATGATTTTTTCTTTTTGCCATTTTTGATACAAACCATTTCTTCATTTGCAACAATGATTTAAAAGCTGTCATAAAAAGAAGGGCTTGTGGGGGAATGGTTACTTTCTTGAATTCTATTTTTTTATCTCTGCATTTTTTTATTGAATAAAAGTTGTTTTTCTTTAAGTGAATTTCTTGTTTCTCGACCAATTCTTCAAGTTCAAATACTTACTCCAAGATAAATTTGTAATTATTACAAACTGTCATAATTAACTAAGTTGACTTGTGTCAATACCCGTTCAGGAGGTGATAATTACACTATAATTACCTTTTTACCGAAGTCTCCATTTTTTTACTATATAATATCAATTTACCGAAGTTGTAATTTACCGAAGTTACTATCACCCACATACACAATATCCAGTAACATCATACAAAATAGGGCCCAGCTGGGCCAAGTCATAGTTTATTCAGTGTCGTGGTTCTGCGTTCTTTGTTTTATATTAAAAAATCTAATGAATTCAATTTCACGGGAAAACTATCGTGGAAAAAATTTCGAGCCTGTGTTAAGAGTTGATTTGGATAGTTATAAATTAAAATTTTCGAACCCCACCCACTTTTACTGCTTACGTGGCAGTGAATTTCACCTTTTCCTTGAAACTTACAAATTGGGATAGCCGAAACAATCAATGCATTTCCGTAAAAGAGAGCTGACGATTTCGTTGAGACATTTCTGCTGAAGTCTTGGAGCAATAATTCTTCTTCTTTAGTGAGATTTTTTTGCTTTGTGCCTTTACTTGCCATCTTGCCGGTTGTTCGTTTAAAGCCGGGATATTCCGAATGGATGCTGTTCGAACTACATTAGCATAAGATTTATTTGGTGCAGGAATGCCCCCCCCCCCAATTTTCTCACTGTAGACTCTCAATTGAAAACGGTTTATTACTTGTCCTGACACGCGGACTTTATTTCTACCAATCTAAATCTTACTCTTGCATGATTTGTTTGTATGTATTTCCGTTTATTTAACGTCGCTACCGTAGCACATGCCCATATTAGCGACGCTCCCAGAAGACGGTTAGTTGTTACGGGGGATAGTGCAAGGATACAGGACGAAACTGCTGAGAGCCCGCCTGGTTCTTTAACGTGATCGGTGGATAGCACCGTCACACAGGGCCTCGGTTTAACATCTCATCCGAAAGACAATTAGTTGTGTTGGTTTAAACATATTTTATTCATATCAAAATTTCAACAAACAAATACAATGAGACTACATGATATATATAAAGATATTTGATATAAAATGGATTAGAACGGAAGCTTTTAGCTTATAAAGTTCTTTTCCATTTGTTCTAGATGGTTATGCCTTGGGTCTTCTTTAGTAATTATATTAGAAAAAAATAGAATATCTAACCATGATATTTTTTTTAAGAGAAGTCGTGCGAGGGGATGTGCTCTCGTAATAAAAGGTATTCAACATAATTATACGTTTATAAACAATGATTTTTTTTTCCCTTCGATACAACACCAACATCATATGTCTGGATCAAAGGATATTGTAAAAATGGTTCTATCTGAAACAATGAAGAAAGGTCAATATGAAAATTTAACCTTCTTAAATCAGAATCTTCTGCTATCCCTGATAAAGGCATGTACTTCTAAGAATAATCTGACATTTTCGTGGTAAGTAAGGCCTTCATCACCGTACAACAGAACATCCAGATTAATATTAGAAAAATCTGTTAGGGAACGGAGTAACTTGTTTCTTATCGCGGTGTAAAAGTTACAATCAAAGAAAAAGTGTTGACTACTTTCAATTTCACCACATTGACAAAGTGGGGAATCGATCAAATTTTTACTAAATAAATCTAAGTTCAAAGCACTACATTTAGTTCGTATTCTAGTATGGATAACTTGAAACTTTCTTTCGCCGACGAAATAAAGTTTATTTGGTATTGGCTTGTCCCTATCAAGATAATTTTTAAATACACTCAAAGATTCCAGATCTCGAATTTCTTGAGGCAAATTATTCCATTCTTCAACTGTGGATGGTATAAATGAATTTATGTATAGTGATGTTTTACAAGGAATACTTTGAAGATTATTAGCTCGCCTTAGGTTATAGTGTGACGTATTATCTATTCTATCAGGGACAAGAGAAGACAAATAATTAGGGGTAAGACCTCGAACCATTTTAAAAAACATAATAAGCTTGTGTTTTTTCTTCTAAATCTCAACGTTTCCCAGCCTACTTCTCTTGTTAGGTTTTCTAATGAGACAATTTTGGTACAACCACTTACAATTCTTGCAGATTCATTTTGTATTTTGTCCAGGTCAGTTTTGAGTTTTTCAGGAATGTTGTCCCAAATAATATCGGCGTATTCTAATATAGGTCTTATGAATGAAAAATATATAGTTTGAAGTGTATTTCGATCGAGCGTGTGTTTTAAAGCCCGCATGGCGTTAACCCTTTTCCATGCTTTTTCCACGGTTATTTTTATGTGTTGATCCCAAGATCCATTATTTGAAATATTAAGCCCCAGATGTTTATGAATATCTACATTGGGTATGACTTCGTTTGACATATTAAGGTCAGGATGTACTGGTTTTGAACGTTTTTTGGATACAATTATAGATTCTGATTTTGATGGATTAAATTTCACAAGCCATGTATTAGCCCACTTTTCAATTTTTTGGATATCTGTTTGTAAAATAGAAGCAGCATGGACAGGGTTCTCAACTATAACAGAGAGACTTGTATCGTCAGCGAAAAGATTAATACTAGAATTGATATCATCAACTATATCATTGATATAAATCAAAAATAATAGAGGGCCTAGAATCGAACCTTGTGGGACCCCTGCGTAAATGGGAGACAAAATTGAGCTTGAGCCAGGCAAGACAACCCTTTGCTGACGGTTAGAAAGATAGTTTGTGAACCATTCAAGTAATTTAGAAGTTACACCAGCTTGCCCAAGTTTAAATATCAAGCCTTTATGCCAGACTTTATCAAATGCCTTACTTATGTCGAAAAAAAGAACACGAAATTCAAGGCCGTCATCTAATGCCTTACAAATAGTGTTGTATAAAACTAATAATTGATTGACGGTTGAATCTTTTGGAAGGAATCCCGACTGATGAGGAGTAAAGAAGTTGTTGTCCTGAAGAAAATTGAATATATGTTTAAATACTATTCTTTCAAACGCTTTTTCCATGGTGTTAAGAAGTGATATCGGTCTATAATTTGAGGGTAAAGATGGGTCACCTGACCTGAAAATTGGACAAACATTGGATATTTTCCATGCGATTGGAATAGCTCCTAAGTCTAGTGATTTGTTGAATAAGTCACACAGAGGCTCAGCTAATTGATGTGCACATTCACGTAAAACACGATTACTAATGCCGTCTGGTCCTGATGCTTTATTAATAGGAAGAGATTTTAAAACATCTAGTACCTCTGAACACTGTATATTAAGAGAACCAAGATTTACTTCATCATGTTGAACGTTATTCGTTGGAATCTTATTAGAAGAGTCATCTATTAAAGTTGTAGATGCAAAATAATAATTAAGAATGTTTGCTTTTTCATGATCATCCATGACAAGCTCGTCTTTTGAGATATCAAAAAGAGGTGGTATAGGAGAATTTTGTTTTTGACTGAGTAGGCACTTCAACATTTTCCACCAGTCACTAGATCTAAGTTGACCTGAATTTAATTTACTGGCTATATTCTGAAAGTTTGATTTTTTTGCTTGACGTATCATTGTTATTATTTCATTCCTTATTTTCCTAAAGTTAGACCAATGCACGGGGTTGTTACTAGATTTTGCTTTCTTATAGGCCCTTTTTCTCTGACGGATTTTTCGTTTAATTGTTGTGTTAATCCATAATGGATCTAGAGGCCTAATAAGAACTTCTTTAAAAGAAATGTGTTTTTCTAATAAGTTTTTAAGTAGGCTAGTTAGTTTCTCTGCATAATTATCGATATTATCATCGCGTATTGTATTCCAGTTAATTTGGCATAATTCATGCCTAATTTCATCATAATTTCCTTGGTCATATTTCCAAATTTTTCTTTTGAAGGACTTAATTTGTGGCTTGATAAAATTAAAAACGCCATAAATAGGACAGTGGTATCTTATGTTATTATCAAGATAAGGATCACCAACACCAGAGGTTAGCAATGATCTTTTGTTTGAGACTATAAGAAGATCTATAATTGAAGATGAATTTTCTGTAAAATGGGTAGGTTCATCGGTGCACTGGATAAGATTATACTGGTTACACAAGTTTTGTATTTTGTTAAAGTGTGTGGAATTTAATTGATTGAAATTAAAGTCACCAGTAATGATAATATTTGGTATGTTAGCGTCACAAGCCAGTCCGATAGAGTCTTCTATTAATGAAGTATAAGCAGCGTTTGAATTTGGAGGGCGATAAAAAGTTCCGTAAAGAATATGTTTTTTATTACTGAGTTTTATCTCGATCCATATGCATTCAAGTTCAGGCAATTCAAAGTCTAATCTTCTGGTGTAAGATAGATTATTTTTTACATAAATGATAACGCCTCCATATCTATCGCGTATTCTGTCCTTTCTCTCCGGAGAATGAAAAAGTGGAAAACGTAGTTCGTTGTTTGGACAAGAGTCATTAAGCCAAGTTTCAGAGAATGATACAATATCAAATTGCGAGAACTCTGTATACAATATATCGACTTTGTTTCGTAAGCTTTGTACATTGTAATGAACAGTAGACAAGTGATTCGGGAGGTTCAAAAAGCTATAAATATCACTTGATCTGGAGCTATGGCTAGGACTGTATACAGGGCCTGGATTAGGATGCACGTCGCCTGATAATATAAGAATAAATATTATTAGGCGGGATGGTGATTGCTATACTACAAAATATAAAATGCAATAATTGGCATGACCACGCAAAGTTCTGCAGGTGTTTACCGCTTATAATGATATGCTTCGAATTTCGGGGAACTAAATGTTGTTTTATTGATGAACCATACCTAAGATTTGTTTCAATTGCCAAGAGGGAAACTGGTGAGAATCGAAGGACAATCATTACTAGAATTATATAACAGAGGATATGTCTTTGGCGGCGCGTCTGCCCGAGAGTTTGGGACAATATAGTTATCTTATTCATTATGTGATTGAGTTGATTAAGATAAGGTACGGGGTCAAGGGCAGAGCGTGCCTTTTAACAGAAGCAAACTGGGGCGCGTAACCCATGTTGAACAACCTCAGATTACGAGAGTCATCCAATCGCACATTAAAGTGGAAGTTTAGAAGAACTAGTGGTGAGTTTGGTAACAAAACAATACATTTACAATGAAACAAAGAAATTATGAACAAATAAATTTGGAGTATATACATAATAGTGGAGGATGTAGGTTGTTTGATTAATGCGAATTAATACAATGATGAATATGAAGAATAACGTTACATAGATGTTTAATATAATGGTCTTCGTTCCCTCCATCCAACTCCTGTCTGATATCTATCAGGACATGGTAAGACGGAAAAAGAAGACAATACAGTACGTGGGAAAATATTTTATATGGACGTGACGATACGGATAAATTAATTTAGTTGTAGACGATAACACCCTTGCGATTGTCTGTCGAAACGAAAAGCCGACATATCGTTTAGGTGGAGAATAGATCCCGAAGTATTTTGTTTGTTTTAAAATGAAGAATCTTAAATTTGCAGAGCTGGGCCTCCACCAGTAAAGGCTTGACCTTCAACCCTCTAAATATGAAAACTATAAGCACCATTGGGTGACCAGGAAACCGCAACCACAGTGCGTTTAAACTGTAGTTACTGCATCATGGCAACCCAGATACTACAAAACTATCAAAACTCACACATTCATGTTGAATAGACATCAGTTTAAATCAATAATAACAAATGAAAAATGATATTTATACGATTACTATCATGAAAGGTTTTGTATATAAAAGTGTGCGATTTACAAGACCATATCGTCGTTTTCGTTCCAAAGCGCCGCAACCACAGCTTGATTCAAGCTGTAGTTACGATGCATTAGAACGACAACGACGACATATTAAACGGCGATTGTGACTTCTAATAAGCATATAAAAAGTTAGAGGGTTCGGCGTCCACCGATACCGGCTTGACCTTCAACCTCGAGAAAAGTTAAATAGTGCTTTAGTATGATTGACTATAGGTAAATATGTTAAACAGTATTCTTATTATCTATTGTCTTTTACCTGGCGGTGTACATCAATAAAATAGACCAGGAAAAGGAAATATCAACTACGTGACAACTAGTCAAAGAACACTTATAAATACTATTTGTCAAAGGGCGCGCTCTAATTAAGCAGAAGTATACTACGCTATTTTTAGCCTGGAAGGGCGTGGCTTATCAATTGTAGTAATTTGGCGAAGTTAAAAAAAAAAAATGTTGACCATTATCGGTAACTGTATCTTAAACCCCAAGGGATAAACGCGTTTCGCAAAACTAGCCTAAATCATCATTGGGTCATCAAAAAACTCTCAACCACAGCTGTAAAAAGCTGTGTTTAAAATATGACTATGCCTATTAAGAAGAAATCGATTTTAATAAGCTATCTCTTCACTAGTCACACTACCCCTATCCAGAAAGACAAGTATTTACGAAATGTTATCAAATTAGTTTTGTCGTCTGCAACAGCTGAACCAGACCAAAGTTTTGTCGTCTAATATTAAATCACTGTTTAGACACCAAAAGGTCCCAAAACACAACTTGGATAAGGCTGTATTTGGGACATTCAAGTCGCCCAGCGGCGAAATACTTTCTTAGAGTAACTCGAACCACATTTTATTGTTTTGCTGTGCTACTAGTTAACTGAGCAAAAATCAAATGTAATTAATTTTTTTCAAATTGTATGGGATTTAACGAGACTTTCGAATCAAGTGTAAATACGTTTTCAAATTGTATGCTATTTAACGCCACTTTAAACAATATTTCAGTTATATCGTAGCGCCTGGTGCACCTACCAACACCTTATTATTTCTTACACCAATGCTACCGCAACATTTTTCGGATCAACCAGTTGTTCAGTTGATAAGTAGTCTAAATGTTTTGAATCATTATGATACAAACATGAGCTTGTGGAAACAATGAGGAAATTGAGAAAAACTCTTATATTAAGAATTCTCTCATTCCCTATACTGAACCGAAAAGCAGTTAACAATAAAGAAATCTAGTCGTCTGCAACATATTTGAAGCTTTATAAGCCACAAAAAAGAAGAGAAAAGTTGTGTCTAATAAAGATTCGATGATGCGTATTTCTTAATAAATAAACCACATTAGCTCAGTTGCATTCATGTTTATCCCGTGCAAAAACTATTTATAGATGTTGGGTTTTTTGTTCCATTCAATGTCTGTTAAATTATCTATTTATAGACATATACTGGTTTTCCCGATCACAAACCGTATTGTAAGTCGACATTTTTTGCTTTGTGCAATATTTTTGTTAAAAATTATTAATATATAGAGAGAGAACAACCTCTTTGTATGATTTAATCTCTGATAAGAAGTGGATTGCAGACTTTCTACGAAGGAAAAGTGACAACCAATGTCGTTTATGATGAACACAGAAAAAGAAACCAATGTGTGAAAAGGAGAATATTTTCTCACTTAACAACAACACCTCCCCATTCGGGTTTCTCAGATTAAGCCACAAATCTGTTATTAATTTAGCATATTTTATGTTTGCTAAGAATAACATTGAGTGTTAATTACTTTTTTTAAGACCAAGTTTTTGAGCTATATTGTCGTAAGGCTTGATTCTAATCGTAGGCCCATTTTCACGTGATTTAGCCTGAACGTTTCCATTAGTCGTCCAGAAGCTGTGGATGTCGCCGTTCTTTTTTAGTTGATTTAGATCCTTTACGAGACTATAATTTGTACTGGTGAGATCTTCACACAGGAAAACATTGTTGTTATTGTTTTTTAGATTGGATTTTGATCGAAATACCTTCCATTTAGTATGATAGGATGAAAACTTGACCAGCATTTGTCTTGATATACTTCCAGATGTAGGGCCCACTGGATGGCATCGATCAATATCTCTTTCACTTATGGCTGATTCACTTGTTTTTAACACATTTTTGTTGATGAAGTTTACCATAAGCTTAGTCATTTCTGGTTCCGTGAGTTTGGTGTTAATATCCATATTGTTAAATCTGAGGGAATTTCTTCTGCCATACTGCTCCAGGTTATTCAAGGAGGTTTTCACAGCTATATTTTCAGCGGTCATATCTTCGATTTTTTTAGATAGGTCACTGATTTCGTTAGATTTTTCGTCTATAAGGGCTGCTTGTTTGTCAATTGTTATCTTTTGGTTGTTGATGAGAGTCAGTTGTGAGTCAATTGTTTGTTGTAGTTTATTGTTATTTTGAACCATTTGATCAAGGATATTAGCCTTCGCAGTATCAATAGATGTAACTACAATAGACTTTACTGCCGCTTCTACGACTGCTTTGATTGTTGGAGCTATTATATTTTGGATTGCGGGAGCAATCGATTGTATGAAGGACGGGTTGTTGAAAGTTTCAATCAATGACTCTTTTGTAAGAGGCGCTGGTTTATTTTTGCGTGATGCTTGGGTTCTTTGTTTCACATTTGTGGGAAATAATGGAGAGGCTTTTCGTTTGGTAGTAATCGGAGTACTTGATGGATATTCCATATGGCCCGCTTGAGAGGTCTGTGATAATGTATCCTCAATATCTGTATATTCGTTTATATCATCTGCACTATTTAAAGATGCCATTTTGAAGCATATAATGTGTACAGTTTTATAAGTGAGTTTATTGTATTTGATGTATTTACCTGTGCTTCACTCTATTGTACCGTTGCAATATGAACACCTGTATTTGTCCGTTACGGTCGATGGCCACACTATAACTAAATTTCCTTTGTTTTCAATCCGCCTTTCTGTTTTTCAACAATTATCTAATAAAACGTCCAAATTCCCAAGCGTAGGTAACATCACAAATGTTATGAACTTATGAGAGAATTATCATCCAAAAAATATTCAATTTTGTCATCTAATAACGATATTAATTCACATTTTTATTGAGACGTCTAACTACATAACAACCCTAGGCGCCATCTTGTTTCATGCTGACAATTAGTTGTGTTAGTTGATATGGTCAGCCCAGGGCTCGAACCAGTGATCTTGAGGTTTGAAGAATTGCATGATACAGTATCATTTCCATCGCTGGAAAAATATGCAACGAAATAAAAAGATACCGGGTAACGCGATCACGGATCATGCAACGGCTCTTCCCGTCAATCGAATGTCATGCAGCAGTCCGCGGCTTTCAAGTCAGAAATTGAAGCATGGTTATTTAAAGCGTTTTGTTGGTTTTGCGCCTTAACCATCCTAACTGCGGCTTATCCAAGCTTTAGTTACGACCTTAAGGTTGAAAGCCAACTGTTTTACAGTTTGTTTCATGCGGCATGTAACTGATCATAAATTTTATAAAATAATGCCGTTTAATATCAAAGTAGAACTCCCTGTAGGGGTCTGCTAGTGTGGCAAGCGATCCGTCTTTTCGCAACGAATCATTTTACCCGAGGTTCCTTTAACCCTTTCCTGTTTTGCAAATTTTAGACTTGTCCAATTTCAAAGATTTTGCAGACAGAAATTTAAAGTGCATTTAATTTGATAAAATAGGTAATTGATCGGGTAGAATATATTGTGGAAAAAGAAGAAATTGCTTGTGACAAGCAATTTCTTCTTTTTCTACAATATTTTTTAATCATACAGGGACGTAAAAAACAGGGATTATCATTGAACGAGAAATGGTTAAAAACAGTCTCCCCTACTTTGTCACATGATGTTGACCTCATAGACAGCGGTCTACCAGTTTACACATGATGGTGAAATAGCATGTCTACATTCAGAAGGCCGCGGCCATTGCGCAGTTGTAGCATACCGGGCCCCCGCTCAAGAGGTTCCGGGTTCGATATCCGGCCGCGGCGAATGTTCTTTCCAACATTTGTCGCCCACCAATGGGTGGATAATCGTTAATCTAAGTGGGGTGAGCAGCTGAGGCTCGGAAAGGATGAATTGGTAGTACTGGTGAGAGAAATACCAAGAATTCATGGATAGGTGCTCCAGATGCCACGATATGACTGGAATGCTGTTAAAAGTCGCATTAAACTGGTCAATCTACATTCAGAAAATATATTCCAAACACAAACAGTAACGACTCTGATAAGCTTGCTTAATCGAGATGGTCCTCTTTTGCGTGACGGGTCAATCATATTATATCTTTCTTTTTTTTATTATTATTATCATCAGTATATTTTTTTATACCATAATGCTACACGAAGGGTCATATAACATCTGTAGGATAACGTTTGGTTATTTCAATATAATCTGACGGCGATAATCCATCATCTGACCAAGACAGTTTCACGTTGAAACTCACATAATGTAAGATAAAGAAAATATAGCTTTAAAACGACAACACTTTATAAGTGACCGATAGACGAAACTTGGTTAAAACAACACAGTCGCCAATGTTATGATTTTAACCCATTCCCACACAGTGAAATGTTAGACCAGTCCAAATTGAAAGAAGTTGCAGAAGACAATTTAAAATTGTTGAAATTTTTGAAATCTTTGTCTTTAGGGGTAGAAACATTGTGGATTATGAAGAAATTGCTTGTAACAAGCAATTTCTTCATTGTCCACAATGTTTCCCAGAGCTTTTATATTGAGGGGCGTTTAAAAGCGTCAATGTGTAGGAATGGGTTAAGTGTTTTTTACGTAGACAAGTGTCATTTTATCCCCGTTGAAGTATAGTTGATTATTATCTATCGTGAAAAATACCATTCCAAAACTCTCGATAAAGAGTACGTTAATCCATTCCCATGCGAACCCACTTTTCACGCATCTCGTAAATTGGCATTTTGAAAAATCTTGAAAAATGAAGAAATTGCCTTTTACAAGCAATTTATTCATTGTCACAATCTTTTCTACCCATGTGGACAGAGAGATTTCTTTTTTTGAAAAAATATCAGGAAGTGAAAATTATCACCTTAAACTTCTCTGAATTTGGACCAAATAAACATTTTTCGTTTGGTAGTGGGATGTGACCATTCTCGGCTGTTAATCAAATAACCAATCAAATCATTCATTCAGCCCGTAAATGAGCTTTGAACTCCTGTATTGGCCTCCATTTTTGAGAGACTTTTCCGGTTTGGCGACTTAAGCGTCGCTTGAATAAACTGTAGTTACGACGTTTAAGCCGCTAACCAACAAATTTGCTTTTTGTTTCATGATACTAGCCATGAATTTTGCAAATTGACGCCGTTCAAAATCGAAGCGGAACTTCCTGTTGGAGTCAAGGGGGGAGGGGGCAAAGAAGTAAGTGTATGGAGCCAGCGATTGGTCAATTGACGAGTTGCTCGCCACATCTCCGACGTGGCAGTTCGGCCCAAGGTAATTAACTACACTAATTTGTAAAACATGTGTTCATGGCAATGAAATAAAAAGACAAATAGTTGATTAGTAACCTAAATGTCGTAACCTCAGATTGAATCAGATGTGGTTATGACGTTTAAGTTGCCAAAAAACAACAAAATTCTGAACATAAATTAATGCCGTTGTCCAAAGTTCACTTCGAGTCTAAATGAATAATTTGATTTGCCATTTACGTTTTTGCTTGAAAGCACATTTCGTCCTTTGCTTATCACACGCACTTTCTTCTTTTCCCGAATGTTCTCCAAAGTTGTTGTTTTTTTCTTTTTTTCTATTTCGTGTGACAAAAAGCGCTACCATGTTATTATCGGTGAAGGTTAAAATAAAATAAACATGTAAATTTCAAGGGGAAAGATACTTAATTATTTCACCTTTCAAAATCGAAGGACCTCAGCGGCCCATGTTCCTACGGGCCAGTGTTCTGTAAAACCACATCCTTCAAACATTATTAAGGGACATAAGCTCCGCCAATTATTCTATGGTTCTGTGCCGTATTTAGACGTTATTTTTTTGGAATTTTAAATTGCTGTTTTAGTTACGATTTTTCGGCAACTGTTGAAATTATTTAAGCTGTAGTTACGACGTTTCGGAGTCAACCATCGAATTGTCTTTTCGTCGTTGGGCGTGCAAAATGTCGTATATGCAGCTTGGATAAAACTATAGTTACGACATTCTGCACGCCCAACGACGTTTTGTCTTATGCTCTTCACAATGAATTTTGCAAACTAACGTTGTTTGATATATCAGTCGAAGTGCCATGCATGTTGGCTATTGACCCGTCATTTGGTAGAATACTCGAAATCTTGATATCTTGACAACCTTGAGCTGCAGTTGCCGGTTCAATATTCGGCCCATTAGAGCCTACGTAAAATAATTAGCTGATTTCTAGTCTCGAGAGCGGTTATACCACGAGAGTATGATAACGCGAATGTGAGAGCACTACGGTGAGAAGTCGTGATAATTTCGTGATTCAACATCAAACTCTACATTTCTGTCATGTCAATACCGATAATTAATCCTCCATTTTACCTCAGATATATGCCCTTAATCATATATCTGTTTATATCTAGTAAAATATATACATTCCACATAGACAAAATAGGACACGCCAGGAAAAGAAATCCGTATTTGACAGTGTAAAATACGGTCACAGTGTCAAATACGGTTCCATATGATGTTGTCTAAGATGACGTCATTTCTCATTCTATATATGGAGTCATAATACAAGTAAACGAAATTAAAATGGTAAAAGAGAAGGGAAACACTTGTATAAATAAATATTTTTTTTACTATTTCATTGAATTTATTTAATGATAAATAGGTATGTGATGAAAGGAATATAACGTGAAGATTGCGATACCACATCTTGAATTTGCTTCTCGCTGCGGAGGAAAAATAGATGTTCCACTCGACCTTCGACCTTCAAGCAAATACAAGATGTAATTCTATCGTAACATAATATTCCCTATTTACCCATTTTTGCTGTAAAATTTAGACGTCACTACGTCATGTAGTCTTACGTCATATCCGCCCAAGGCTTAACGTCGTTGCTATTGGCATTCTACAATTGTTTTCAAAGCATGCGGTCGTGTTTTTATTCAGCAATCATTTTCAATTAATAAATATTAAGTATGACAAAGCCAAGAAGAACCGGGACTTCTAAAGCACTCACAGAGTAAGTATTCTAGTTTGGAAGCATTTTCTTGTAAAATGAAAATTGTACTACATTAGAAAACACATAGTTTCCAAGCAAAGAAATAACTGTAACCAAATTAAATGGTACGACGATGATAAATGTTTCCATTCAATTATAAAAAAAAATGTATTCGTTATTTTCAATATGGTGTTAAGCCAATCGGTTTACTGACTATTCATTTTTTTCTGATAGGATCTTTACATTTCTGGTGTGCTGTGTTTCTATTCGAAAGCCAAAGGACGTGAGTTCAAGAGTAAAACATCACGGGAAGGAAGACCATACAGATATAACTGAGAATGTCATCAGTTTTCACGATGACTTTTATGTTTCTTGCTTAACAGGTAAACTATGGAACTTTCATGTTATGTTCAATTGGAAACAAATGATTCGTTAATTTAACAACAAAAAAATATAATAACAATGCTAATAAAATCAACTATAATATTATTATCAGTAATAATGAAATTAATGATAATCATAATGTTAACATAACACAGCATACTGTTTAGCACATTACGTTGTCATCGTATTATAGTATGTCTTTATCAAACCTGTGGAAATATTGCACTCTTCTTTTCATTACGCATACACTTTTTTTGTTCGAATGGAGGTTAATCTCAAGTATAAGAGTACTTCAATCTTATCGTGGTGGCTGGAACACCTAACCATAGATTCCTGTTATTTCTCGCACCAGCACTACCATCACTTCCTTTCCGAGGCTCCAGCTACTCATCCTACTTAGGTTTTCGATTATCCACCCACTGGTGGGAGACAAATTTTGGAAAGGATATTTACCGCGAATCGAATCCAGGACCTCATAATTGAGACGCGCTACCAACCACCAGCACTCATTTAGAGGAGCTTGTTAACTAATCCATTTATCTTCTAAACAATTCAGATGATGCTGTCAAACACAAGCAAGATTATCCGGAACATCTGAATCCCTTTTCCAACGACACTTACGAGGATATCTATATTGAAATTCAAGGTAAAGTATTACAAATTCGTCTTTAATTGTTAACTTCGAATGACATTGTTAAGAAAACACGATAATATAATAATGTAATATTGCACTACTAGAGTCGACTATGAATTGTCCGGCCTTGTGAGAGTTTTGTTTTCTTATGTGTGTTTTTTTTTAAGTCCGAATGCAAAACAGAATAAGTTAAGTAACTCGTGAGTTTTTTAACATAAGCTAGTGATTGTATCTTAACGAAAAACTGAAAAAGCGAACATTAAAAAGTCATATTAATACTTATGTATAACCATCTGGCCGCATGCAAGTACCAATACATATGATTGTTAATACACCTTTAAAACCGTTTAAAGGTTCCTAAATACTAGATTGTTAAGATATTTTGGTCACCTACCGACAAATTCACCATTAACGTCACAGGTTCATTTACTTTTCTATTGCAGAAAGGAACAGTCGCAATGGCCTATCTGACTATCCGAAATATCTTAACCCATTCTCTGATGATGATGATGAATGAAGATTTATGGTTTAAAATATAATTGAACTTTTTTTTTTAAATCAAACGCATAATTCAGTGGTATCAAATAATTATTTAAAGATATTAATTGAATCTAAAAGAATGTAAAAGAAAGAATAAAATAAAAAAAATCTTCTTCTTAGACCGCTTTGTTGTTATAATAGAGTTCCATTTGACATCACACATATAATAAGATTGATACTTCAGCCCAACCCATTTACGGATTAAGGGACACCCCTTCTTTACGGAGTTTAAACCCCGAATGAACGACTTCTTGTGTATAAAACATAGTGAAAGAAACTGTTTTTTACAAGAATTTTCTTTTTTTCTCACTATGTCTCTCACAGCTTCTTTTTCTTTTGTATGTCAAAATTGGAATTATTGCATTTTTCGGTGAAGGATTTATTGAAAGAGAAATGCTTAAAACCTAAGAAAAAGGTAGCCTTTATTACAATCACCTTCAAAACTATCGAGGGACCTGAAGTTCATATAAACATATGTCCTTTTGTGTTTATGTCTATATTCTACCACGGGCGGATAAAGTTGAGGGTAAATAGAGCCAGATGGCACCACCTAGAAATTTCAAGAAGTCACGGTCCGCTAAAGTATGACTTAAATGATTGGTATAAGTAGTTTAACAATTATCTTTGGTCTAATAGGAAAGAAGAAATTGCCCAAAACCGTTTTCTCACCTTTTCCACAATCTTTCCTTAGTAAGGAGACCCAAACAACGGACAAACACCGTAACTTTCCCTTCAAAACACTCAATGAGGGAGAGAGAGAAGAGAGTGAGAAAAAGAGAGAGACAGAGACAGGAAGACAGACAGAAACAGAGAGAGAGAGAGAGAGAAAAAAAAGAGAGAGGGAGAGAGAGAGTCTTCCCCCGCCTATTTCTGGTGACAGTCCAGTCCGTTTTTAAGAACAAATTCAAAATCGAATTTTTGTTGAAGATCAGAGCCATGACCTAACTGACAAAAACTGCGACTTATTTAGCTATAAACATATCATCGGTGCGCGAGCGCAAGATGTCGCAACTCCAGCATTAATAAAACTGTATTTACGTATTTTTTCTAGCGAACCGACGATATCTTGACGTATGTGATAAAAAAAACTGACGCGAATTCCTGGGTCCTTTTTCAATCTACTTGTGTTCTTTCTCATGTGTAGTCTGATCTTAGTATACACCACCTATTGGTCCTCTTTTAACCAACTTTATTTGTAAAAACCGTTTTTCAAAAGAAATCTTGATGCAAAATCATATCATCCGATGCTGTCGTCGATATGGGAAATTTCTACTGAAGTAATCTTAAAAACCTCAATCTAAAGAACTCACCTTTAGTTACTTTCACTATAAAAATAAAAAAAGCGCTAACGCTACAGAAATGAGTCAGTCGCTTGTCTAAATTACCGGATCACTGCTGTCAATCAAAATGTCGATTGACCAATCAAATCATTCATTTAGAGCGGAAGCGAATGCTGTCCTTGTCAGTATTTTTGTTGGTTTGGCGACTTAAACGCATTAACTCTATTTTATTCAAACCGTAACTGTTCAAACGACGTTAGACCCCAAACTAACGATTTGCCATTTTCTTTCTATTTCTCACTATTAAGTCAGTAACCGTACATCATTTGATATCTAAGTCGAAATTCCAAGTGGGAGATTAGTGGGCGTAGCCGTTCATTGGAAGAACACTCAACTTCATCTCGAAAACCAAGAGGTTCAATTTTTAGGGTATATCTATCTATTTATAACTTCTCTTTCGGGTATTACTGGCAGGTGATACTCGCACAAGCCAGATGTTTACACGTCTCTGAAAGAGAGGCAGTGGCTGATTCAAACTGCTATCCACTTTTACAGCTGGGTAGACTGGAGCTGGCTATTAAGTGTCTTGCCCGTGAACACACCCCGGTGACGGGCTCGAACCCGTAACCTTCAGATCACGAGTCAAGCACCTATACCACTCGGCCATCGAGGCAGTCAAGGGCGTTACAATCATGGCAAGATGATTTGATTACAAACGCGAGGATCGAGAGTACGGTCTCGAGGTCACGTAAGTAACGCAATTAGAACGAGAGAGTACATCAGTGGGATCTCGAGAGTACGAAGACGCGGCCATTTTAGAACGAGTGTATTAGACAACCACGCTCTCGCTCTCGTACTATCTCATGACGCCGTTGTACCCTCAAGTTCTCGTCATCGTACTCTCTCATTCTCTCGATATCGTCAATTCCTGTCTGATAAATGGTCGCGTTTTCGTGAGAAGGAGTGAAAATAGATTGAGCCAAGGAGAGTTAGTACTCTGGTCAACTGTTGAACGGTCCGTGTACGTTAACCCATCCCCACACAATGACGCTTTTCACGCCCCAAGAAAAACGCTTTGGAAAACATTTTGGAAAATGAAGAAATTGCTTGTTACAAGCAAAATCTGCATTTTCTACTATGTTTTCTACACAGAGAGTTGAAAAAAATCTAAAATTTCATAAATATTGAATTGTTGTCTGCAACTCCTTTCAATTTGGACCAGTCTAAAATTTGCCGTCTGGTAATGGGTTAAGAAAAATCATTATATACAATACGTAGAGACTCTATTAAGCCTGCCCAGTCAAGATGGTCATTTTTTGTACGCCCAGTCAGTTATGTGAAACTCTATTTTATCATTTTCTTTACC
This sequence comes from Fragum fragum, assembly GCA_946902895.1. NCBI lineage: Eukaryota > Metazoa > Mollusca > Bivalvia > Cardiida > Cardiidae > Fragum > Fragum fragum. The sequence goes on along the minus strand of OX336378.1, from coordinate 30,227,092 downwards.
TTTTGTTTTCATGTGCTTCATATAATATAGCATGTTGAAGTTCCGTACAGAACATATAAGCCACGGGTTTATTTTTATAAATGAAGACGACGCTATCAACAGTTTCCGCTCTAAAATTAAGACGTCACGACGTCATCTAGATTTACGTCATATCCGCACACGATTTGACGTCGTTGCTATTGCCATTCTACTATTGTTTTAAAAGTGTGCGGTCGTGTTTAACCTTTATTCAATAAAATATCTTTTATTAAATATTTTTTTTAAGTATGACAAAGCCAAGAAAAACCGGGACTTCTAAAGCATTAAGGGAGTAAGTATCCTCTTGTTTGAAAGCATTTTCTTATCTAAATGAATAAATATACATGTATATATGAAAAAAAAAAAAAAAAAAAAAAAAAAAAAACACAAACACACACAAAAAAAAAAAACAAACAAAAAAAAAAAAACAACAAGAATTTCCAAGAAAAATGATCGACTGTCAAATGATACTAGATAATTTAAGTAATGATTCGAGTATAAAAAATAAAGTGAATGTTTTTCGTCGTTTTGAATAGCATGTAGATTCTAACTCAAATCGGTTTACCCCTTTGCTGTACAATTCCTGTGATATTTTAGTTGAAAACATTGTGGAATAGAACAAATTGCTTGGTACAAGTAATTTCTTCTTTCCCCACAATATTTTCTTTCAAAAAGGGTGGTTACTTTTTGAACTTACTGTCCTTTTGAATTAAGCCGTAACTTGTGAAAACAGTAAAATGTTAAGCTTTGATATTTTACTTATAGGATCTTTACATTTCTGGTGTGTTGTGTCTCTATTCGAAAACCCAAAAAGGAGAGCTCGAGAGTCAAAAACCACGAGAAGGACGACAACATGAACATCTCTGAGAATGCTGTCAGTTTTCACGATGAACTTTGTGTTCCTTGCTTAACAGGTAAGTTGTGGAACTTGTCTTGTTATGTTCAATCTTTTCTCGTGATACAATTGCACATAACCATGGCATTGAATTAAAGCACGTTTCCAAGTATCCTTCTAAAAATTACACTCTAAAACTTAAAGACACGAGATTATAAGAAACATAACGAATGCTTCGAGATTATAACTATTTAATAACTATTTATAACTATTAAATATTTTTTCGTAGCTAGTAAATTAATCCACTTTATACTGAACAATTCAGATGATGCTGATGAACACAAGCAAGATTATCCGGAACATCTCAATCCTTTTGCAAACGATAACGACGAGGATCTCTTTATTGATACTCAAGGTAAACTGTTCGCCTTTATGTGTTATCTTTTAATAACAGTATTCAGAAAGTCAGCGGCTTGGCTTACGTGGTTTATAGAATTACTTCACTTGAGCCGACAGTATGACGACCCTTTGGCCTATCTGTAGAAAATGCTAAAATCTAAAACGGAATAAACCGAAAAGCTCTAGAAATATTTGAAACTTGATCAGGCTACTAAATTCTGTAAAGAAAAAAGTAAATAGCCCTTGTAATGCCTGTGAAAATTTTTCTTGTAGTAAATAGACCATACTAACCTTTAGTGTCTAAATCTAACGAAATCTTTAAATATGCAAGACTTATACTCATTATTGTAAAATCTTTTTAAAACATGAAATTGTGTGATGTCTATTTATCTTGCAGTAAATAGACTATACTTACATTTAGCGTCTAAATCTAATGAGATCTATAAATATACAGGACTTATACTCATTACTGTAAAATCTTTTTAAAATACGGACTTTGTGATAACTGGTGAACATTTTATAACACATGTATATTTCAATTATTATTATCTTTTTAAAAGATGATTTATTGATAACAATAAACGTATATTGACATTTCTATTGCAGAAAAGAGCACTCATAATGGCGTATCAGACTATCCGGAATATCTTAACCCATTTTCTGATGATGATGATGATGACGATGAATGAAGATCAAAGCTATGAAATATAAATACTTTTTTATCAATCACATAATTAAACGATATCTTATAATCAATTTGTAGATATTTCTTGAATATATTAGAAAAATGGAAGTATGTATGAAATAGAAAAAAATCTTCTTCATAGATCGAGTTGTTATTATGTTAAAGTTTTATATGACACCACACACTTAACCACTAAACGACTCTTTGTTACATTTTCTCACAACGTCTCTCGAAGCTTTTATGTCGAAGTTTGGGCTTTTGATTTTTTTGGTAAAGGGTTTACTGAGAAAGAAACACTTTGTTTTAATTAAAAGGTATTCTTATTACGATCACTTTCAAAATTATCGAGGGACCTAAGCCCCTACCAATGATCCTATGAGGATCTGTCCTATTGCCTCGTTGTCATTATTCTACTATGTGCGGGTCCAGGTGGGAGTAAATAGGCCCAGACGGCGCCCTCTAGAATTTTCAGGACGCATTAGGCCGTTAAAGATTGGGTTGGTATTAGTGATGAAACTATGACCTTTTGGTCTAGTAGGTTTGAAAGATTTTCCACAAACACCCTTTTTCCTCTTTCCACAATGATGCTGTAATAAATTCCCGGGGCCATGAAAGTCAGTGATAGTTTGTGAAAGGGTTTAAATTTACGTCCTAAGAGACTCCAACCATTTAAAAAGACCGTTACTTCCTTCCGTCCTCTCTATCACACATGTACGGCGGAAAAACGGGACCCCCCCCCCCCCCCCACTCCGAGATGAAATATCTAGGTCTTCCCCTGCATTTATTTCTATTTGCCATCCTGTTCATTTCTATTTTTCAAATTATTGACAATAGAGTCAAAAGCATTAAACAAATTTAAACATATTTGATTTGGATGAAATATTCCATTAGTTTAGAAAGATACTTTAGTCACGATGTTTCGATGATTATTGACAAGTTTCAACATAGATCAGGCCAGAAATTCGACAAATAATCAGCAATTCCGAAATTGACCCTGTGACGCTATACTTTATTTTAGTCCAAATAGGACAGGGGTGCCGACCGTTACTGGTAGGTTCTATTTGACCCTTCACCGGCACTAGAAAGATGGACCAGTCGTGAATTTTCTAAAATAACACCAACAACGTACCGCTAGTTGCGCCAATTGACTCCTACATAAGTTTTCATTCGATTCTAAACGGCATTATTTTGCAAAGTTGATAGCTAGAACCTTTTTTAAAAAAGTAAAATGGTTGGTTGGCGACCTAAACGTCGTAACTACAGCTTGAATGAGCTGTAGCTACGACGTTTAAATCGCCAAACCAACAAAATGTTTCACATAGATGTCGAAAATTTCGGAGTTCCAAGTTCATGTCCAGTGTAATAAATGATTTGATTGGTCGATTGATTATTTGATTGACAATCACGATTAGTCAATTGAAAAGGGGTCAAAGTGTCAGTTTGGGAATTAAACAGCGTCTCTCAAAAGTTTCGTTGGAACATAGAACCTAGTCTGTCTTATAGAATGTTCTTTACCTTCAATTCATCACATGAGTGATATCAATAGCAATATCTTCGATTAGATATCAAAATCCCCGACTGGGCCTAGCTGACCTGTTCCATATATTTGACAGGGCTTTCACCTTATACACCTGTCGTGCTACGCCCCAGCATTTTACAAAATAGTACTACTCAAGAACCATAAGAACACTTGCAAAAAGTGCAGCAGCAGACTAACAGCATGCTCGCCGAGACTTAACCTTTACCTGGGTTTCGAAATTTTAGAATGGCCCAATTGATTTATTTATTTGTTTACCTGGGATAAGAAGAAAAAAGTCCCCTGGCTTGACGAAATAATCAATTCCAAATAGTTACCCCTTTCACTACGCTAAGATATTAATTCGCAGAAAACATTCTGAACGAGAAGAAAATGCTTGTTGCAGTGAGACTTTGAAGTTGACCATTAGAGGCTACCAATCAAATAATCAGGCGACGAATGAAATCATTCATTTAGACTAGAAGTTAACCTTGTTTCTGGAGATTTAAACGTCGTAAATACATCCTATTGTAGCTGCAGTTTCGACGTTTAGGTCGCCAAACAGCCATTCTACTTTTTGATCACGTACTATTGGTCATAAATTTTTCAAAATAACGCCTTTACATGTCGAAGCGGAACTTCCTGCCAGAGTCAATGGGCGAGGCCAAAGGAGTTAGTGGGCGGTGCAAGCGGGGTCAATAACACACCTTATCCACATTAACCGTTGATTGGAACTACATGACAACACTATGTAAAGACAAGACCGTTCATGACAATCTGTAAGGCTCTTGATACTTTACCGAGTTTTCTGTCTCTTTTTCTTTCTGATTCACCTCAATAAGACGAATCGACCCGCAAAGATTTATGCCAGCAATTTCTTCAATGTCCACAATGTTTTACCCTACAAGGTAAAGACTTTCTAAACTTCACCAACTTGAAATTGTCGTCTGCAACTTCTTTCAATTTGAGCCAGTCTTTCGCCGTGTTGTATTGAATAAACTCCTGTGTTACTTTAACCTCATTTATTTATCATGGTGATCTTTGACAAAGAAAATTAGGCTACTTAGCAAAACCATGCTTTGATAGCTTACAGTACTTTCAGTACTTTGATTTTTTTCACCCCCCCCGCGCAGTAAGGCGAATAGAAACATAAAAGTTCCCGAAAATCACCGCTATACGGATAAAAGTTCTAATACCTTATCAAATACATGTAATTTCTTATTTGTTATACCGTATAACTAAACACTTTTGCGGCTATACATGACTGGTGGTATTTCGCGGGTCATGATGGACATTAAATCTTATATGAGCAAATATCATTCTGCGGGAATGTCAACCAATGAAAACATGAAAAACTTGAGGCACCAAAAAAAGGTGAAATATATTTTTTGTGGATGTAAATCGCCGCTCTAAAAAGATAAATTACATGTGACCAGCAATCTCTCTTTTAACCTCGATATTTCAATGGAAAATATACAATAAAAACTATATGAACCTGAGACAACTAAATGAACGAAAGAGTTTCCATCAAGAACAAACCGTTTGATTGGTGATCAGCAAAACTTGTCAGGGTCAAGTTTTTTTGTGTTCTTTTTACCGCACACTGTTAAATGTACTCGTAATTATCACCAGTCATACGGTATTTATCGACCTTTAGGTTTTGAAAAAAAAAATAATAATAATAATAATGCATCCATTTAAAGAATACTCAAAATGAATTAAAATTGGATTATTGTTGAAAATAATAAATAAGACCTGTTTGACGAGTTGTTAAGATTTATATTTCGAGGTTGTCGAACAGAACTAATAAATTGCTACTCAAAATCTCAAGTAACTTAAAAACTCGACCCAAAGGAACTCATCGTTGGTTACTTACACTATGACGGAAAAAAGCGTTGACGCTATAGGTATGAGTCTGCCCACTTGTCTCCATCGACGGATCGCCGCTGTCAATCAAAGTGTCGATTGACAATTCATATCATTCACTTAGACCGAAAGTGAATGTTCAGCTTCCATATTAATGTCAACCATTTTTGTTGGTTAGCCGACTTAAACGCCGTAACTCCAGTTTAAAAATGGATGCAATCTAAAGTAGTTTGACATCGGGCTGCAGAGTTGGAGGTTGGTGGGCTTTCTTTGAAAACCACTAGATTTGAGGTTGGAGCCCTGCTGTAACGGCAAGATGATAAATTCATCTATAACTCTTTGGTTAATGGTACAGTCTCGAGACCACGAGAGTACGTAGGTGATATCGCGAGAAAATGACGATGCGACTATGAGAGAACGAAATACGATGGAGAGAAGGCCAAACAATCGTGTGGTTTCAAGATCTTATTGTCTAAATCTCAAAATCGCACCTTCGTATTCTCGCATATCCTCGCGATATCGCCATTTTCTGCCAGATAACAGCGCAGCGTCTCACGGAAAGGGGCCATCAAGGAATGAGAAAATTAGATTTGGTCCAGCAAATTGGTAGCTTTGTTAATCAAGGAATAGCCTGTCTACGCTCAGAAAATCTACCGAATGCAACGCGAATTAAGCATGTGCAGTCGAGATGGTCATTTTTTGCACGACTTGGCAGTTATGGGAAACTAAGATTTTTTCCTAATTTGTTCTTTTTCTTTATCCTTTGTTTTCAATTGCTTGTGTTGCTTCATGCACGCTAGCATGTAGAAGGCCCGTAAAGAACATTCGGGTTTGCTTTCAAAAACGAAGACGTCGCTATCATTTTATCCTGTCACCTGCTATAAATACTGCCTAATAAAGGGGGGTATGATAAACTTGTTGATATCAGGTCACTTGGTCACGTGATAAGCTTTATCATGTCACTTGATCACGTGACCGACCGGAACTATTTTTGCAGAAGTAGGGGTGCTTTCTAAAGCTTACTTTAAGCAGTTAATGTTTAAATCTTCGGCTAAAACTTATGTTCAACTAAAAACATTATACCCAACTCTCAACTTTCATCGGTCGAATTATACATCGGTGACGTAGAGATGACGCAATACATGACGCAGGCATTGTTTATTTCATGGAAGCATACACACAGCTTCTGAAAGCAGGATTTTAAAACATAAAAGGATTTATTGAATTAAGCATGGATATTATTTGATTGGGAATACTTGTAGAAGTCGCGGCTAGGCAACTTATCTCAAGCTTTGTCCATCCTGTGATATTCTATCAGGGTGGCAATGACTTTGGGTTTGGTTTTGGCTGCATAACAACGAATCGCCAGAAAATCTTCGACACGTTAGTTGAGTGATCGACAAGATCGACAAATCTAGGCAAATTATATTCGATGATATAGGTATGTCATTATTGTTTAAGGTTTAAGTTCTAGATGTTCTTGTTAATTCGTTCTTATTATGTCTATTATAAATGAATTTGTGCGAGTTCTTTCAAAAGTCGACCCCGATGCCCCCACCTCAACCGGGTCAAATCACCATGTTCGGCGGAGAGAAGTTAACTTACATTTACTGATCATAGACATTTTTCAGTCGAATTCTTTTAAAAGATGGTAACAGGATAAATTGAATAGATGGTTGGTGTCTTGATTTGGAAAAGTTTATCGGGCTCGGCTTCGGAATTTATCCGGTTCGCCTTCGGCTCACCAAATAAATTCCTACGCCTTGCCCGATAAACTTTTCCATATCAAGACACCAACCATCTATTCTCTATTTATCTTCCTGTCTACTTCTAGTCTAATATTAAGACGTCACGACGTCATACAGTCTTACGTCATATCCGCCCACGGTTTGACGTCGTTGCCATTGGCATTCTGCTATCGTTTTCAAAGCGTGCGGCTGTGTTTTTCTTTCAGTAACCTTTATTCAAATAAATATTATTTATTAATCAATACATCTTAAGTATGACAAAGCCAAGAAGAACAGGGACTTCTAAATCACTCACAGAGTAAGTATCCTCTTGTTTGAAAGCGTTTGCTCATAAAAAAAATGAACGACATTAATAAACAAAAATATTCTCTGAGAACTACGATAAAAGTTATCAAAACAAATGATACTAAAATAAATAAAAGTTTCCATTCAAACGTATAAAAAAAAGTAAAGTCCATGTATTTCGTTGTTTGAATTTCATGTAATACCAATCGATTTAAGCGTTCAATTTTTTCTTATAGGATCTTTACATTTCTGGTGTGCTGTGTTTCTATTCGAAAACCAAAAGATGAGAAATCGAGAGTCAAAAACTACGAGAAGAACAACAACATTGACATTTCTGAGAATGCTGTCAGCTTTCATGATGAACTTTATGTTGATTGCTTAACAGGTAAATTATGGAAATTTTCAAGCTTTGTTAAATTTTGAAAATGGATTAATCGATTTAACAACAAAAATCATTATTATAATAATACTACTAATGATAATGATGATAGCATAAATGATAAAACTATATGAATCATAAAACAATGTATTAATATAACAAACCATACTGTTTATTGACGTGATACAATAGCATATAACCTTGTTATTGAATTATATTGTCTGTCCAACATATTCTAGAAGCATAAATACCTACCCTTCTTTCGAATTATAACTCGCGTGTGTAACAAATTGGCGTGACTTGTAAACGTTTCCATATATCTTCTTAACAATACAGAATATGCTGCCAAAAACAACCAAGATTATCCGGAACATCTCAATCCTTTTGCCAACGATACCGACGAGGAAACCTTTGTTGATATCCAAGGTAAACTAATAGTTTCATATTTATTTGTTTGCTTTGAAAAACAAAATGTCAGAACTTGAAGTCAACAATCGTCCGTTTTGGATTACATAGTTCATAGAAACACAACATTGAAGCCGACTAAATGTAATGTCCGGTCGTTTGGTCTGCAGTTTGAAAAATACCGGAATGTAAAACGGAATAAGTCTAATAGTTTTCGAATCGTTTGAATATTGGCTTATTATAAAATTAACTCCAAATGGAACGATGAAAATGCTTCTAAAAAATCATCTTGCTTTAGCTATAACGTTAGTGAAGTTACAATTATCGTCAAAAGCGGAGAATTCTATATATACACAAACCAACACATAATGTCGTAAAAACTTTTTAAAGTTGTTAATAAGTTTTACAAAATGAATTAATTTTGTGTTAGTGCTTTGGAAATGCCACCACTTACTAGATGATATAAGAAAAAATGTTTGATTTCACGAAATTTTAAGATAACTGGTAATCTTATCACGATATATGATTTATTATGAAGATGATTATCCGGATAACACGATTACCGTCATTTTGTCGCGATAAACATATAAAGTAAGTAGTGGCAGTTCTAAACATGACAGAGTTCACGTTAACTTGACCCATTCCCAAACAAGCTTTCCTTTATACGACCCTCAAGAGATAAGCTTTAAAAAAACATTGTGGATTATGAAGAAATTTCAATTTCTTCATAATCCACAATGTTTTCTATCAAAATTTAAAATTCCACCAACTTGAAATTTTCGTCTGCAGCTACTTTCAATTTGGACGAGTCTTAAATGTTGTTGTCTGGGAATGGGTTAATTATATCTATACGAAAAAAAATTATCCTAAAGGAAAATGAATCATCCGCCACTTTATCATCCTTATTTATCTGGTAAATGTTGGCAGATCACAATAGAAAACGAATGAGAGATCTTTTTTATCTTCAATAGACACGATCTGATATATGTTAAGGGAACTGTGTTGTTGATGTGTTAACCCATTCCCTCACAATCCCGCTTTTTTACTCCCCTGAAGAAAACAGCTCTGGATAACCCCCTGGAAGATGAAGAAATTGTTTGTTACTTTATCCACAGTGTTTCTACCCTAATATATCTATATTCTTTAACGTAAAATTGTCATCTGCATCGTTTTGAATTTGGGCCAGTCTAAAATTTTGTCTGCTGATAGTTGGTTGATTATTGTCGACTAAAATGTTCGAAAGATATCTATATCAAAGCTGACACTTGGGTCTCCCATCGATGAATTAATTATTAAAGCTACACGTACATTGACTTTTCTATTGCAGAAAAGAGCACTCAAAATGGCGTATCTGACTATCCGGAATATCTTAACCCATTTTCTGATGATGATGATGATGGCGATGAATGAAGATCAAAACTATGAAATATAAATACTTTTTTATCAATCACATGATTACATATTATATAATCATTTTGTAGATATTACTTGAATATATTAGAAAATGAAAAAATGTATCAAATTAAACGTTTCTTCTCAATAGATCGTGTTGTTATTATATTAAAGCTTTATATGACACCACACACACAAAACAATTGATGTTCAGGGATTGGGATTAATTCCTTTTAATTATAGAAGTTAAACGATTTTCAAGAATACATGACTAAATGGCTATATAGTGAGAAAAGAAGAAACTGCTTGTTGAAAACACTTTTGCTTTTTCTCACAATGTCTCACAAAGGTCAATTTTCTTTAGCGTATCAAGATATTGGATTTTTTAACTATTGGTGAAGGAATTTACTTAAGAATATATATGCATAAAAACACACCATCACCCAAAAAACCAACAACAATCAAACAACAACAAATGCGGCATACATGTTAACACATTAACACCGGAGAAAAATTTAAGACTTGTCAAAATTGAAGACGTTGCAGATGACAATTTAAAGGTTATGAAATTTTAGATATTTTCACTTTTCGGGGCAGAAACCATTATGGAAAATAAAAAAGATGCTTGTTGCAAGCAATCCAATTGCTTTTCTTTGGTGTGTTAAAAAGCGTCATTGTGTGAGAATGACCTAAGAAAAAAGTATCATTATTACAACCACTTTTAACTCATTAAGGGACCTAAGACTCAGGTCCGGAAAGCAGTATTCTTTTGAGAAGTGGCCCCGACCTAAGACAAAAATGGTAACTTCCCTAATGTCCCCTCTCCAGCTGAAACCCCAATCGTCCCTTAGAGAAATTAATTTGCCTTGCACCTGCGACTGTTTCTAGTTACACTCCTGTCAATTTTCAATTGATTTGACCAATCGCTGGCTCTGCATTGATTTCCTAGGCCCCGCCCATTAACTCCGGCAGGAAGTTCCGCTTTAACGGCGTTATTTTGCGAAATTTTTGGCCAGTAGCATGTAACAAAAAAGTAAAATGGTTGGTTGGCGACCTAAACGTCGTAGCTACAGCTTAAAATAAGCTGTAGTTACGACGTTTAACTCGCCGAATCAACTTTAAAGATTAAAAGAAAATACGACCTAAGTCGGAGTTGATAAGCTAAGGTCCGGGCTGAATAAATTATTTGATTGGTCGTTTTCCTTGATTGACAGCCACGATTGTTCAAGTACAAATGGTTTATGACAAGTCTATTAAATCCCGAGATGCCGCTCCAATTTAGTTCCATTGTAACTAACACTAGATGGACTCTCAAAGATATAAAACAGCAGGGTGATGCATGTTTGACCGGACCGATCAGAACCGTGCATGTTCTTTTGCACATACAAGTTTGTAGGAATAATTACGGAAGTAAGCACCCTTTCCCTCTTCAATATTTTTGAAAGATGTAGTAATTTGAGCATTTGAAAAGGCCGGTAGAAAAATATGGCCTTGCCTCCAACTTACCCTCCTCTCTCCCCAAATGAAATATCTGCCCACGTGTCTGGATTATCCGCCATTGCAGTTGGAATACCAGAAATATAAATGTCAATTCGGTACCTGTAACTATGAAGGCAAATATTATTTTTCCCGTCATCCATAAATTTATCACCTCAAAAGAAAATGTTACATGCCTAGATTAGGAATGTAGGTTGTTCAACCAAGACAAAAATGTAAAACACCAGGTTTCTCCGAAAAATACACGCTGTGAACATTGTATTAATTTCATAAAGATTGAGACAAGTGGGCGACTGTATCGATCCACCTTAAGAAACGCTAAAACTTTAAGGAAAAATACTCTAAATAACAGTCTTTTCAAATCTATTCTCCAATTGGATCGTGTTCTTTTTTGTCGGTGTGTTTGTTCTACTAGTGAAGCATTCCACGCACACGCACCCACACGCCCACATGCACGCGCGCTTAAATAGACGCCCGTTCGATGTACGGTCTCCACGTGTATGAACTAGCTTTGCCCGGAACTCATGCGTTATACTGCCCTTACTTACCCACTTTAAATCATTTTAAATCCGATTGTTCCTTTACCTCCCGAATATTTTTGCAACCACCGGAATGCTAATGTAGAAAGACAGACACCAGACATTTAGTGAATCTCTTTTGAGATCTTATATTAAAACGGTGAGTAACATATTGACCCTTGTCATGCTAAACCCGGAATACTCCTGTTTTGGCAGGAGGCAAGATCAGCAGTCTTATTTTGGTCTACACCTCCTGTTAGTCCCCTTTAAATCCCAGTTGTTTAAATAATGAATTTTCAAAAAACCTATTGACCCCTTTTAAGACTTTCCAGTGCTGTCAGTCCTTTTATTTTAAAGCATTTCTGTAAAGGATTTTAATTCAGCATGACAAGGGTTAAGCAATCAAGATTTGTGCAAACGTGTTTAATGGTCATTTCATTACGATTGTTACGAGAAAAATGTAATTCCCCGGTTATTAATTGCGTTATTTCAGTCTTACTTTCCATGTTACGGACTTTCAAAAACATATGGATCATACCGGCCAACCAGGTGACTAATCGCGGTTATCAATCAAATAATAAGTCGACAAATGAAACCAATAATTTTGACCAGAAGTGAATTCTGAACTCCAACATTGTCTGCCATTTTTGTTAAGTTCGTTTTGTTGCTTTGGCGACTTAAACATATTAACTACAGCTTATTCAAGCTGCAGTTACGACGTTTAAAACGTAAGTGGAACTTGCGGTTGGAGTCAATGGGTAGGACTAACGGAGTAAATGGGCGGGGTCATCGATTGGTCAATTATAGAAGTGCACCTGAATTTAATTTACTAAAGATGCTGCGAGTTTTCCTCTGCTTCCTCCTCCTCCTCGTCTTCCTCTCAACTGTCTGACCACTGACCCCGCCCACTATACTATAACAGGAACGTCCACTTCGATATTAACCCTTTCCTGTACAAACCCGGGATCTTACGTCACCGTGATTTTATACTTGAGAAAATATTGTGGGAAAAGAAGAAATTGCTTGTAAGAAGCAATTTCTCCTTTTCCCACAACATTTTCTACCACATAGGATGGTTTCATTTCAAATTGCATCTAATTTTCATTGTTGTCTGCAACATCTTTCAATTTGGACCAGTCTAAAATTTTGAAAATCAGGAAAGGGTTAAACGGCGTTATTTTGCGAAATCTATGGCCAGTAACTTGTAACAAAGAACATAAAACTGTTGGTCGGCGACCTACAGCTTTAATGAGCTGTAGCTACGACGTTTAAGTCATCAGATCTACAAAACTGCTCAACATAAATGTTGACCAATGTTAGAGTTCAAAGTTCACTTTCTGTCTAAATGAATGACTTGATTGATTCTTTAATTTAACATCCCGATCCGTCCATTAAGAAACAACAACAACTTTGGTTGTGACTTGTCTTTTGGAACTTGCCTAGTTTCGTCCGTCGAACGCTCTTACTTTTTTCCTCATTCGTTGATGTTCGGAATATTTCGGTGTATCTTTACAAGTGCGATTCTCGTGCGCCATTCTTCCGTTTCATCCGGTACAGGTCCGTTTGCTAGTTTTTATTGATTGATTGAATGGGGTTTAATGCCACTTTTAACAGTGTTTCAGTCCTATCGCGGCTACTAGATTATCTAACAATGGATCCCTTGTATTTCTCGCACCAGTACGACCACGTCATCCTTTCCTAGCCTCCAGCTGCTATTCCGCTTAGGTTTACGATTATCCACCCATAAATCAGAGACAAATGTTGGAAAGGATATGTGCCGCCGCCGGCGATCGAACCCCGTTTGCTAGTACAACGCTGATCGTTTGTTGTCTCGTATATTTGATAAATATGCGTTTTACCTCCCTTTATGCGACAAGTCCGCTGCGTTCCGTAAAATAATTTACTCCGTCCGCCTATCAGTGTGAAATATACTGTGTATTTGTCGTGAAATGCCGCTGTTGTTTGTTTTTCAAATCGCGCATCTTCCAAACTTTAAATAGTGCACTAGTATTTCATGTTCTACAAACGAGAATCAGGCCATGCAAACTGAAGATTGTAAAGAGAGAGTATATCGTCGTTGGGAGAGTCTTAAATACAGATTTATTCAAGCTGTATTTACGATATTTTGTACTCGCCCAATGATGTGAAAATCCTGTTGGAGTCAATGGTCGAGGCCAACGAAGTAACAGTGTGGGTGGGGCCAGCGATTAGTCACCTTGACCACATTTTCTTATAATTTATTTTTAGTTTCTTCTATCAAAAAGGAGCGTTCTGATTGGTCGAAAAAATTAATTCATAACACCATGAACAAAATTTTGAGTAGGCAGCGATTTTGTATGCTTCCGCACAAAATAGTCCCATACAAAAAGGTGTCAAAATTTGTTAAAATTTCGTTTTTTTCACTCAATGCTATTAAATTATAAGGGTTGAAGATAATATTTTCACACAATGTATGAATCCGCTTCACGTATTCAAACAGTGTGATTAGGTTTTTCGGTTCATACCTCCATGAAATAAAAAAATATTCTCTTCATCTCTTAATTGAACAACAGGACAAAACTATTTAGAGACAAGTCTGTTCATCACAATCTATAAGGCTCTTGATATCTTACCGAGTTCTCTGTGTCTCTATTTTCTTTTTTTACTCCAAGACGAATCGACTAGCAAAAGTTTCCGAAAATCATTGCTCTGTGGATAAAAGTTTTAATAACGAATGAAATAATTTCTTTTTCTTATTACCGTATAACTGAACACTTTTGCGGCTATGCATAACTGGCCGTATTTCGAGGGTCATGATGGATGTTGAACTTTATATGAGCAAATGTCATTTTGTGGAAATGTCGACCAACGAAATGAGGAAAAAACTTGAGGTACAGAAACAAGGTGAAATATAAATGTTTTGTGGAGTGAAAACGCCGCTGTAAAATGATGATTTACTTATAACAAGCGACCTCTCTTTTAACCTCGATATTTCAATGGAAAATATACCATAGAAATTATATGAACCTGTGACAACTTTACGAACGAAAGAGATTCCTTAAGAAGAAAAACTGTTTGATTGATGATCTGCAAAATTTATCATGGGTAAATGTTTTTTTTTATTTTTATTTATCTATTTACATATCTATATGTATTTATTTTTGCGGTAAAACGCTAAAATGCACTCGTAAATACAACAAGTCATACGGCATATTTCAACCTTCAGGTTTTGAAAAAAAAGTCATAAAACATCCATTTAAAGAACATTCGAAAAAACTTAAAATCGAATTATTGTTGGAAATAAGAAATAAGACCTGTTTGACAAAACTGATTCTCATCTAGTCATTTACACGTCACTAAACATCTTGACGTATGTCATTCGGTCACTAGTACCGCTTCCCCTGCACTTGACCAAATACCGGGGTGTCATCATTCTCATCGACATGTTTTCCTACGAATTTTTTTATTCTGATTTGTCGCACAGAACTGAAAGATTGCTACTTAAATCGCGCGTGAAAATCTTAAATAATTTCAAAACATCGAAAGAACTCACCGTTAGTTTTTTGACACTAAAAGAGAAAATGCGTTGATGCTATTGGTATGAGTCTGCACACTTGTCTCCATCGGCGGATCGCCGCTGTCAATCAAAGTATTCATAGCATTCACCTAGACCGAAAGTGATTGTTGAGCTTCGATATTTATGTCAACTATTTTTGTTGGTTAGGCGACTTAAACGCCGCAACTCCAGTTTAAAAATTGTCTTTACAACGTTGGGTCGCAAAACAAAGGTTTGATATATACTTTATGTTTCTGACTATAAATGATGCAATCTAAAGTAGTTTAATATCTTCATCGAACTGCGGTGGTGGGGGTTGGTGGGCTTTTTAAAAAAAAACACTAGGTTCGGGGTTTGATCTCCGGGTAGTTGCAGCAACGGCTAGATGATAAATTCCTTTCTAACTCGAGGGTCAAAAGTACAGTCTCGAGACCAATAGAATACGTAGGTGATATCGCGAGAGGATGACGACGCGACTATGATAGAACGGAAGACCAAATAATCGTGTGATATCAAGATCGTATGGTCTATTTCTCACAATCGCACTCTCGTAATTTCACCGTCGTGTTTTCGATGTCTCGTCATCGTACTAACATGCTCTTGCAAGCATGTGAAATCGAGATCTTGCTTTAAGCACGACTTGTCAGTTATTTGAAACTTAGACTTTTTTCTTGTTTTTTCTTTTGTTTATTTTGCAGCTAGCATGTTGAAGCATGTTGAAGAACATTCGGGTTTGCTTTCAAAAACGAAGACGTAGCTATCATTTTATCTTCCTATCTATTTCTGCTCTAAAATTAAGACGTCACGACGCCATAGTCTTACGTCATATCCGCCCATGGTTTGACGTCGTTGCTATTGGCATTCTGCTATCGTTTTCAAAGCGTGCGGCTGTGTTTTTCTTTCAGTAACCTTTATTCAAATAAATATTTTTCAATAGATCTTAAGTATGACAAAGCCAAGAAGAACCGGGACTTCTAAATCACTCTCAGAGTAAGTATCCTCTTGTTTGAAAGCCTTTTCTCATAGAAAAAATGAACTACATTAATAAACAAAAAGATCCTCCGAGAAATACGATTAACTGTTTAAAAAAAAAGAAAATGTTACAAAAATAATTCAAGTTTCCATTCAAACGTATTAAAAAATTAAAGTTAATGTATTTCGTTGTTCGACTAGCATGTAATGCCAATCGATTTAAGCTTTCAAATTTTACTTATAGGATCGTTACATTTCTGGTGAGCTGTGTTTTTATTCGAAAACCAAAAGACGAGAAATCGAGAGTCAAAAACCACGAGAAGGACAACAACATGAACATTTCTGAGAATGCCGTCAGTTTGCACGATGAACTTTATGTCGATTGCTTAACAGGTAAACTATGGAAATTTTCAAGCTTTGTTAAATTTGGAAAATGGATTCATCGATTTAACAACAAAAATGACAATTATAATAATAGTAGTAATGATAATGATAATGAAAGTAGTGTAAAAATGAACTTATGTGATACATAAAACAGTGTATTAATATAACAAATCATACTGTTTATTTACGTGATAAAATAGCATATAACCTTGTTATTGAATTATATTATCTGTCCAACATATCATAAAGCAAAACTTTTCTCCTGACAAGGATTTAAAAGAAACATCACGAATGTTTCAATTATAACTCGTGTATTTAATATCTTGGCGTAGCTTCTAAACTAATCCATCTGTCTTCTAAACAATACAGAACAGGCTGCCAAAAACAACAAAGATTATCCAGAACATCTCAATCCTTTTGCCAACGACACCGACGAGGATACCTTTGTTGATATTCAAGGTAAATTAATATAGTTTCATATTTATTTGTTTGCATTGAATAACAAATGTCAGAAAAGTCAACAATTGTCCGTTTTGGATTACATGGTGCATAGAAATACACCATGTGAGCCGACCAAATGTAATGTCCAGTCGTTTGGTCTGCATTTGGAAAAATACTGGAATGTAAAACGGAATAAGTCAAATAGTTCTTGAATCGTTTGAATATGGGCTTATTATTTCAGTTGAACTCTAAATGGAAAGCTGAAAGTGCTTTTAAAAAATCATCTTGCTATAGCTATATCGTTAGTAAACTTACATTATTTACATTTATCGTCAAAAGCGCAGAATTCTATATGAATACACGAACTTACACACACACTACCGTAAAACCTTTTTAAAGGTCTTAATAGGTTTTACAAAATGAATTTTGGTGCTTTGGTGCTTTGGAAATGCCACCACTTACCAGATGATATATGAAAAAAAATGCTTGATTTCACGAAATTTTAAGATAACTGGTAAACTGATCACTATACATGATTATTTTAAAGATAATTTATCCGGATAACACGGTTACCTCAATTTTGTCGCGATAAATGATAAAGTAAGTAGTGGCAGTTCTAAACATGACAAAGTTCACTTTAACTTGATCCATTTCCAAACAAACTTTCCTTTATACGCCCATCAAGAGGAAAGCTTTAAAAAAACATTGTGGAAAATGAAGAAATTGCTTGTATCAAGCAATTTCTTCATTATCCACATTTTTTTCTTTTTTCTTCTTTTTTTTTTTTTTTTTTTTCCCCAAAAAGGCGACAACATTTAAAACTCCGTCAATTTGAAAAGTTCGTCTGCATCTTCTTTCAATTTGGACCAGCCTAAAATTTTGTGTTGGAATGTATTAATTATATCTATTGGTGATCAAATTGTCAGTTTTAATATATCTTTAAGATAATGCATCATCCGCCATTTTATCGTTCTTATATATCTGGTAAGTGTTGGAATTTCTATGTCACCATAGAAAACGAATGAGAGATTCTCTTTTCTTCAATTGACACGATCTGATATATGTTTAGGACATTTTAGTGTTGATGTGTTAACAGACTCCCACACAATCTGGCTTTTTGACTCCCCCGAAGACAATAGCTCGGGAAAACATCCTGGAAGATGAAGAAATTATTTGTTACTTCACCCACAGTGTTTTCTATCATTAAAAGAAGAAAACAACATATAAATTCATCAACGTAAAATTGTCGTCTGCAACTGTTTTGAATTTGGACCAGTCTAAACATTTGTCTGCTGATAGTGGGTTGATGATTGTCGACTGAAATGTTTTAACGATATCCATATTAAAGCTGACAATTGGATCATCCATCGATGTTTTTAACCCTTTCCTGTTCTTGGAAATTTTAGACTAGTCTAAATTGAAAGAGGTTGCAGATGACAATGAAAACTCGATGCCATTTGAAATGAAACAATCCTATGTGGTAGAAAATATTGTGGAAAAAGGAGAAATTGCTTGTTAAAAGCAATTTCTTCTTTTTTCCACAATGTTTTCTTGAGTAAAAAATCACAGGAACGTGAAATCCCGTATTTGAACGGGAATGGGTTAAAGCTAAACGTGTATTGACATTTCTTTTGCAGATAAGAGCACTCAAAGTGGCGTATCTGACTATCCGGAATATCTTAACCCATTTTTTGATGATGATGACGACGAATGAGGACCAGAGCTTTGAAATATTAATATATGTATATTTTATCAATCGCATAATTAAATGATATTGTATCATCATTTTGTAGAGATTTTTTGAATATATTAGAAAAATGAAAGAAAGTACATTATAAAATTAAAAGTTTCTTCTTCATAGATCGTGTTGTTATGTTAAAGTTTTATATGGCATCACACACATAATAAAATTGATGTTTAGGGATTGCGGTCAATTCTTTTTCTTTATAGAAATTAAACAAATTTCAAGAATAAACGACTAAATGGCTATATAATGAGAAAAGGAGAAACTGCTTGTTGAAAATAAAGCAATAGGCTTAGAAAAGGGTATCCTAATTACAACCACTTTTAAGTCATTAAGGAACCTATAGGTTCAGGTCCTGAAAGAAGTTTTCTTTTGAGATGTGGTCCCAACCACGGACAAAAATGGTAACTTCCCTCCAGTCCCCTCTCCGGCTTCCCAATAAAAATCCAGAAACCCCAACTATCCCTTAGAGAAAATAGTTTGCCTTGCACCTACGCCTGTTTCTAGTTACACTCCTGTCAATTTTCAATTGATAAAAATCAAAAATAGAACAAAAGGCCTAAATTTGACAGTGTGTAGCTCTTTTAGATCTTTGTTGAGAATGTGAATCTCGAATCTTCATAAATTTCTACTTTATTCACGATGGTTTGGTTACAATGGGTAAGTCTTCAGTGTGAATAAGGTCAGAAATAAGAGAACAAATTATAAGAAATCATGTGTGCTTTAGAAGTTGAAGTTGACCCATTTAATTCTATTCTAAGTTCATAGAGGCTTAAGACGATAATGCACAGTTGATAAAATTTTGAAAATCTTTGTCTCTGTGGTAGAAATCAATTCATACCATGAAGAAAGGCCTCTCCTTGAGGGGTGTTAAAAATACGGGATTGTGTGGGAACGGACACACGTTTTCGCAAATGTTGTTGATGAAATATAAAATGTGACCCATCACGCTGAAAACTGAGATTTCTAAAACAACCATCTGAAAAAGTTTACATTTCCCGCCTAGTTTAAGTGTTTCTTTATGCAAGATTGTCGATTATTGGTGAAAGTGTTTTCTTTTTTTTTTTTTTTTTTTTTTTTTTTATTTAACCAATTCCTTCACAACAAAATTTTAGACTGGTACAAAATGAAAGAAGCTGCGAAAATTTCTAGTTGATAGATTTTTTTCTCGTCTTTTTGGATAGACGGACCATCCATGTTCCTATTTGCTTTTGTTCTTTATTCTCGGTGTCTTTGTTCGACACACACACACACACACACACACACACACACACACACACACGCGCGCGCGCGCGCGCGCGCGCACACCCCTTCACTCACGCACACAAACAAATGCCCGTTTGATGTACGGTCTTCATGTGTTATACTACCCTTACTTACCCACTTAACATCATTGTAAGTCCTATTTTCCTTTCCGAATACCTTTGCACCCACCGGAACGCTAATGGACAAAGACAGGCACCGAACATTTACTGAATCTCTTGTGAGAGGTTATTAAAATATTAAGCAATCAAGATTTGTGCAACCGTGTGTAACGGTCATGGCATTATAGTTATTACCAGAAAACCGAAAACATACGGTTATTAATTAACAGCTTTATTTCTGCCTTCCTTCCCATGTCAAAACATATGGTTTAGATCGGCCAAACAATCGACGAATCGCGGCTTTCAATCAAATGATTACACGACCAATGAAACCGTTCATTTAGAACAAAAGTGGGTTTTGAACATGGACATTGTTCGCCTTTTTTGGAAAGCTTTTTTTGTTAGTTTGGCGACTTAAACGCCGTAACTCCAGGCTGTAGTTAGGACTTTTAGGTCGCCAACCAATTATTCCACTTTTTTTATATGCTACTGGCCATAAATTTTGCAAGATACCGACGTTTAAAATCAGAGTGGAACTTCCTGTCGGAGTTTATGGGTGGGGCCTGCGATTGGTTTATCATAGGAGTGCACCTTAATCAATAGTTATGGAGGCTGCAAGTTTTCTTCTGCTACTTCCTCCTCCTCTTCTTCTCAAATGACGAAACGCTGACCCCACCCACTGTAGATCCAAAACGGCGTTATTTTGCGAAATTTGTGGCCAGTAACTGGTAACAAAAAAGTAAAGCTAGTCGGCGACATAAAGCTGTAGTTACGCCGTTTGAGTCGCCAAACCAACAAAAATGCTTCACATAAATGTCGCCAGAGCCAGAGTTCAAAGTTAACTTCCTGTCTAAATGAATCGCTGCTCTTTGGTTGTTTGATTAATTCTTGGTTGAAGGCCGCGATCCGTTCCTGAATTGCAACATTTTAGACCTGTCCAAATTCAATGTTTTGGAAGACGAAAATCTAAAGTGGCATTATATTTGAAAAATAACCATTTAGTAGGGTACAAAATTTTGTGAAAAAAGAAGAAATTGCTTTTTACAAGCAATTTCTTCTTTTTCTACAATGTTTTCTCACTTGTAAAATTATGGGGGCGTAACACCACGAATTGAACAGGAATCTGGATTAAGAAACAACAACAACTTTGGTTGTGACTCGGAACTGTCCTAATTTCGTCGGTCGAATGTTCTTACTATTTCCTCGCTCGTTGATGTTTAGAATATTTACGCTACCATAAGTTGCATGTATGTTTACAAGTACGATTCTCATGCGTGATTCTTCCGTTTCATCCGGTACAAGTCCGTTGCTTGTACGACGATGGTCATTTGATAATAATTATTATAATAATATCTTTATCTAACGAGGGTTAATTATTAAGACAGCATCGCATGTATTCAAGCAATAGCATAATGATTAACTTATTTACAATAAGGCCTTCGAGAGAGGAAACTACAAGCAACAACAACAAAAAGTGACAAAACAGCCCGTGATACACACAAACACATGCGCGCATACGTAAATGGCACACATTTGGGAGAATATCAGGCATAAAATCGTAGACGTGAACATAATGTATGTCTAGATATACATATTCATTAAAATATAGAAGTGTGAGATGATAGGCCTACTGTCCTTTTTCCTGAAATACTATTTTGATTTTTTGACTCGCGCATCTTGCAAACGTTTAATGTTTGTGTCTTACAAACGAGAATCAGGCCATGCAAACTGTAGATTGTAAAGAGATGATATATCGTCGTTGGGGGAGCAAAATGTCGTAAATACAGCTTTATTTACGACATTTTGTGCGCGCCCAACGACAATAAATCAATCGTAAAGATACCAGTCGACAGATTATAGACTAGTATATAGAAAAGAAGAAACATGTAGACCGTACAATTCAAGGTACATGTAAAATAAAAATATGTACTCTTAAGGAGTAAATAATGTGATGTGTGAAAAGGTGAAATTGCTAGTTTTCTTGAGACGTCAAAATGTGTGATTTAGAGGTTTCGTGTATGAAATTAACGTTTGACCCACTGACCCGCATAATCCCGCATTTTACGATCTTCAAGCAAAAAGCTTTGGAAAACAGAGAAAGTGAAGAAATTGCTTGTTCATGCAAATTCTTTATTATCTTACTATGTATTATATTACAAAATAAATAAATGAAATAAAATAGTAATGATGATTACATCATTTAGAAATTGTCGTCTGCAACTTCTTTAATTTAGACTAGTTCTATTGTATGGTAATGGGTAAAAAGATTAGTCTCTTGTCATTAAGTTACCGTCACTTGCCTGGGGTGGGGTGGGGCTAAGTCCCCTTTCCTCTGTACATGTAAAAATGTGAACCTCCCCCGAGTCGCGTATGTTTAACAACCGTTATACGGTTAAATGTATTTGTATAGCGAGATAGAAAATAACTTAGGCCTACATTTTAACTGCCATTTTACAGCGTTTTCTTCCCGAAATTGCTTTTCAAAAAAAAATGCTTGTAAAACGTGTCCCTCATATTTTGTTCAAGGGGTGTGGCCGAACCACTAGAAAATCCGTAAATGCCACCTTACTTTGTGTGTGTGGGGGGGGGAGGGGGGTGATGTACGGGTGTTGGTTGTGTGCCCAATCGAGCAAGCTGTGTCTAGATAGAGATCTACTCATTATCACGCCGGGGCGAGTTAGATAAGTCTAGTAGAACGGTCACGTTAGACGCCGCCCGCCAACGGGTAGGCCTACCGTCGACAAGAATGAAGATGAGATCTACTATGACATGGTTTTCAAAAAGTTCCGTTGACGCCGACGCACATCTTGACCGCTAGACATATCCAATTTTCTCTCTTACTCCATTAATAACAAACAATGCCTTGTTTTGAGGACCACAACAATACTGTGACCGTTTAAAAACAGTCGAAGAACAATAATTTTTCTCCGTTTTTAAGTAATTATTGTGACAGCATAGGTCACCATAAAATCGGTTGTCGTAAATACATTTTAGTAAACAAAATATAAGATGTAGTTAGATATTTTTGCTAATTTTGACTAAATAAAATGATTTGTGATCCGTGAATAAGACCGACTGCCAGGCTGTGTGGAGAATCGTAAACTAATGTTCAAGTGTGACTAGCAGTGGTATTACTGTTTCGAAATACCAAGAATCGATGACTCGCTGCTTCATCCGTTGCTATATGAGTGAAAACTACTGTGAAAAGTGGCATAAAACCTTTTTCAAAATTTCGTCTGCAAGACGCATGATTAAATACGAAACTGCGGATTAGATTTCCCGGATGATGATGTCATTTGCATAGTCGCCATATTAGTTGCCGATGACAAGAATAACACAATCTTGCAAAATAATCTGAAGTTTCATCGCAGTTTAGTAATTTCACAATATGTGAGTACCAAACATTAAACTTGTTTAATGCTGTTTGTAGAATTATATCGTTTGATTTCACTGAAAACGTGCAAATGACAGGTCGAAAAACGGGATCGATCGGGGAGTGGAAAATCGGATGATGGTTTGAGAAGCTGTCAAACATAACGGATCAATGTTACCCCATCTCCGTCCTGTTCTAAAGCTTGTATGTAATAAATCTGAATCCAAATAAATTGGCACACTTCAAGATTTTAAAAGATACAGATATGAGAACCTGTCAGCCGTCTAAAACTAAACCGCAGTAATGTTCATTGATTTTTAATTATCAATAAGTAACCCGTCTTCCGGATAGTCAAATTGTCGGACATTATATATCTCAGATGAACATTTATAGAAACTAACCATGATTCTGTTATGTTTTTATTTGTTTGATTGTGTATCTTTGTTCCTGTATGTTTAACTGATAAGATTTAAGTCAGTTAGACTGAAAGAACAAGTCGGCGAAGACCATCAGTGTTTCCTCACAGATTTTTATTATTGTTTTTATTCCTTTTTTTTTTGAAGGAATGGGGTAGGAGACAGAAATGTGGGTACAGATAAGGAACGACCAGCTTTGAGATATTATTTTTTATCAAATTATATCTCATGAACAATAGCATAGAAAATTTTTCAACCAATGTAATGGACACAATAAAAGCTAATCAAGTGTCCAATCCCTTATAACCAAATCCAACCCATTGATTATGGTGACATTCCATGTTATTTTAAATATGAGTGGCCTTAGTGACAGTATCAGTTTTCTGCTGATCCAGTCACAACTCTTTGCTTTAATATTTCATCATTCCCCTGCAAATAGACCTTTTCAAGCTCTCACAGTGCATGCATCAAATTTAATCTTGTTAAATGCGATATTTACCTGAGATAAAGTCACGATAAATTATCCCTATACAATTTTATATAAAATGTCCATTTTGAACGAGAAAAAACAAAGGTTAACAATCAAAATTTAGTTGAAAAAAGAGTCCAACCTGTAAGCCGATATATGCAGACTAGTTGTAGCAAGTAAAATTGATGATACTATCTTGTATAAGTAACCAAATTGAGTTTAAAACAGCATGGTATCTAGGCCATATGAAATGTAACATTCGGCGAGAACAATATTATTTCCATTGTAATAAGATTTTTTGATTTTTTTTTACCCCCCCCCCCACACACACACAAACGGGCATACAGGAAAGGAAAAAAATATAGAGTTACATTTAAACTCTCAATGACCGCTTTGATGAATTGTGATCTACAACAAATTACTATAAGTTATTTGTGCTGGAAATTATTGATTCTTTTAATATTTACAACTATCGACACTACATAAAAGACATAAACAGCGTGCCCACTGGGTTTTTATTTTGGGGGTACATGTACCCCCTAGGTTTTGAAGTGGGGGTACAAAGAAAAATATGGGGGTGCAGTGTACCCTTTACTTTCAGATTTAAGGGTACACAAAACGAATCTGAACCCTTTACCAAATGAAAAACAATGTTGTAGTTATATAGTTTGTCAATAAAGAAGTACCACACATCATGTGCAAGTTTCAGATGAATTTAGAGGGAAAGATAATAAACAGTTTAACTTTCTTTGAAAACCTGGTTTTTGACAATTCACTTTTTCTTAATTATTGGATTTTGGACGGGTTGAATGGAATATGAGAGCGATGGCAAGTTAATTACAAGGGTGGGAATGTCATGTTGGAGCAGGCCATTCCAGGCATGTCTGCTCATTTTTAGATCAAACTGTGGTATTAAAACGATTCTGGTACAGAAAATATCAAATGGTCTTATAAGTGTCTAAAAGTCACCAATTGTGGAGAAATAGAATAGGTTTTGTTACGACATTTTGCAGACAGCAACTTACGTAGCCAAAACAAAACTACAACGTAAAACAAACGGCTCAATTTTGTCCCGCCTGAATTACATGTACAACGGAACTTACGGGAGAAACTGATTTCAAAATTAGATTCTATATCATGAGTTCTTGTCAATCTTGCCCAAAAACATGTGAATATCTTGCGTTTAGTTTGAAAAATAGCGCAACTTTGGGCTTATTTCAAAACAAACTGGTGAAGCCATCAGGATCCGCATTATACGAACTTTTCCAACTGCTGGTTTCCCCATTCTCTATATGAAAACAAACCAGCTGGTTCCTGTCGCATGAAAGGCAAATCACTCGCTCCCGATGCGTTTTGTTCTACTTTGCTTGCAGTTTTGGGGGGTTTTAGGGAAAAATACGCACGTAGGATTTCTCGTTTTATACGCTAATCATTTCAAAAGAGCACACATGTAATTGCATTTTTGTTTCTACGTTCATTTATTTTTCTGTACGTTCATGCACGTCTTGGTGTAAGATTTGTACGTGAACCAACGTAGTTGTACGTGAATTACGTACTGCAGTACGTGAATGGGCACCCTGATAAACAATTTTTCCAGCTCACTGAATGGTTAAATTTGCGAATATGAGTCAATCTCTGGCACGCCATTCATTGCAAACCCCGCCCTTCATACGGTAGGCCTGATTACAAGTGACAATAATCCTGATTGACATGATTGACTAAATTTATATGTTTTTTTTTAAAGCATTTAAATTGCCATTTTTTGGACGATAAAAGATAAAATGTTGCTTTAGATTTGCTATGTTAATCCCAACATCCTATAGTCTTCACCAAAGCGCAATGCATTTCTTTAAAAGGTCTCTTGTTACAAAGTTTAAGCGTACATGTATAAACAGAAACATTATGAAGATAAATAAGAACAAAGCAGACATGCTGTTTTTGAAATATTTGTTTTTGTCTGTGTGTCCATCAAAGTAGATTTCTCTCTCTCTTCTTTCATTTCTTAATATCAAACATGCCTGCACAACAGCATATCATTTGTTTTTTAAACATTTGCATCATTGTTACAATAGAAATTAGGGAGAAAGGAGGAAACTTTTTCTTGATATGAATAATCCACTTATGTAAAAAATACCATACAATGAATTAAAAAATAGAGAGCATTATCTCGACGATGAATGACAAAGATCGTATTTATGATGACCAGCATGTCCATTGGGTTTTCATTTTGGGGGTACATGTACCCCTTAGGTTTTGAAATGGGGGTACAAAGTGAAATTTGAGGGTACAGTGTACCCTTTATTTTCAGAGTTAAGGGCACACCATACTAAAACGAACCCTTTACCAAATGACAATGTTATAGTTACATCTACTTTGCTACAAATCAGTAAATAAGTGTCACACATCATCTGCCAATTTCAGATAAATTTAGAGCAAATAATAGCAAAGCTGATTTTTGACAATTCGCTTTTTCTTAATTATTGGATTTTGGAAGGTCTGAATGGGATATGAGAGCGATGGCTAAACAACTCTAACAGGTTAATTGTGAGGGTGGGGCCATACCAGCCCATTAGTAGCTCAAACTCTGGTATTGAAACAATTCTGGTACAGAAAATATCAACTGGCCTTATTACTGTCCAAAAGTCACCATTTGGGGTGAAATAGAATTGGTTTTGTTGTGACATTTAGCAGTCAGCAAATTACTTAGATAAAACAAAACTACAACTTCCAATAAACGGCTCCATTTTGTCACACCCAACTTACATGTACAACTGAACTCACGAGAGAAACTCATTTCAGAATTAAATTCTATAGTACAAATTATGGACAGTTTCTCGCCAAAAACACATAGATATCTTGTGTTTTGTTTGAAAAATAGTGAAACTTTGGACTTATTTCAAAACAAACTGGTCAGGCCATCAAGATCCGCATTATACATCATTTTACAGCTACTGGTTCCCCTGTTCTCTATATAGAGGAAAATAGGCCGGAAAGAAGTCAAATGAAAGGGGAATTACTTGCCTCCGATGCGATTTTGGTCTACTTTGCTTGCAATTTTTTTGGGGTTTTAGGGAAAAATACGAACGTAGAGTTTCTTGTTTTGTATGCTAATAATTTTTCAATGAACACACACGTAATGGTATTTTTGTTTCTATGTTCATTTATTTTTCTGTACGTTCATGCACGTCTTGGTGAAAGATTTGTACGTGAACCGACGTAATTGTACGTGAATTACTTACTGCAGTTCATGAATGAGCACCCTGATGACGATGTTAGTAGTGGGAAGAAAAGTATGAAAATTAAAAATGATTAAATGTAAGATAATAATAAGAGAGATTTGATCAGAAGAATGATGTGTTAACTGCCTTGGTGTAATGGGTTCCCTTCCATATACCACAATACATATAGGGTTATGATGTAACCGGCAACATGTCACAAAGAATCCGATGAACACTCTTACATTTAATTGGTCAAATTTGTGATTTGGTGAGACAAAATTGATCTTTTTATGGTTTTTAAGTGATATGCTGCCAAAAACTAATTCTTTGATTGATCAAAAGATGCGACCAGGTGTTGTTTCAATGGGCACAGTTGTATGACACAGTGTTTATATTTTAAGCATTTTCCACACACAAATAAAGTTATTACGCTTATATTCATTGAATGAATTGAAAATTGTTTTTTAGTTGGAGGATGGTATGCTTTTATTTTAAAATATCTAGCTTTAATATTAGACAAATCTAGCCTTTCTAGTAGATCAAGGGGCCAATATGCATATCATAACCAGAATATCAACGATGGGCTAACAAAAGGCCGTAAATACAATTTGAGAAAATATGTAGTACCACATTTTGGTCACCCAACGACTATACAATGTCTGAACTATATTGATCTTTAATTTCATCTTTCCTCGCATAAACTAGCATAACTTCAATATCCGGGGGCGAAGAACATGAGTTTTGGTGATTCTGGTGTTGCCGGATAGAAAAGGCGTTAATGGCCTTTCCATGGTGCATTCACCTTCATACATTACAGGCATTTGTTTCAACTTATACAATATGCCGGTTATCATACAATTTATTATATATGGTGAAAATAGACCATGAAACAAAACACCCGTCTTATTCGTTAAGGACGATAAAATGAGGTACTTTTAATGCTTCTGAAGAACATAACTGGGACAACTGAGAAAATAAATATTGTAATAAACAGATGTTACATTTCTAACAATAATTATAT
This sequence comes from Fragum fragum, assembly GCA_946902895.1. Classification (NCBI taxonomy): domain Eukaryota; kingdom Metazoa; phylum Mollusca; class Bivalvia; order Cardiida; family Cardiidae; genus Fragum; species Fragum fragum. The sequence continues at coordinate 30,198,612 of OX336378.1, read as the reverse complement.
TATCTACATCATTTAGCCAAATAAATTTCATTGTAAAAGCTCGAAAAAAGAAGTTAAAATGACTGGACGTAATCGTAAGGCTTTCGAAAAGCAAAACCAGTTCCTCCCTGCAGGGGAAATTTGTTGTTGTTGTTTTACTTTGAAAGCGTCTAACGGATACAGACTTTTTAGTCATCTGAAGCTTTGCTTGAAAAGGTCTATTGAATGATTTCGGGGTAAACTGGCAGGGAACCAGCCCCTTGTGAAACCGGCCCTCTGTCAAACCGGCCCCAAAACACTCAAACTGGCCCAAAAAAAAAGTTAAACCGGCCCCTGCATTTAAAAAACAGTCAAACCAGCCCCTAAATTGTCTAACCGGTCCTAAAATAGGGGTTGACAATTACTTTGCTTCAGTGGGATCCCACAGGAATCCCTACCTATTACTCCAGGGTTTCCTTTAGGTATTCAGGGATCCCTCCTTGATATACATTAACTCATTCCTACGCAATTCTACCCTTATAAGCCCAAAAGCTTCAGAAAATATTGTGAAAAATGAAGAAATTGCTAGGGGTTGGGGGTTGGGTAAAAGGTTTACATAGGTATATATTGAAAACATACCCCCTAACTGAAAGGCCTAGAGCTTTTAAATTCGGTTACATCATTATCTGCAAAATAATGGTTGGCTGACTGGCATTACCAAAAATGGCTGGCATAATGACAGCAAAGGTAATTTATGTACTGCAGCTCAGGAAAACATAATCATTATGTAAAGGAATGTCATAATTTTCAAATATCCACCCTTGATCGCCATTTGCTTCAGTTCATTACCGGATAAAACACAGGCTGACGATTACAAATTTAAATGCAAAGAATTATCCTCTAAAATGCAGTTAAGAAAAGTAAACACATCATAATAATGAAATACTACATTCTTATACCATGTCAAATTAGGCCCATCCCTGAAGGGTCACATGTTTATGGGGCTCATATAGAGAAATCTTTAAAAAAACTTTTTTTCTCTGAAATAGAAAGGCATAGACCTGAAAAATCTTCTGGTCATTAACCAGCATTTGAATGGGAATCATATTTGGTATTCATTGTATAAAGCAAGGGTTGCAACGTTTGTACAAGAACAGAGGGTAGGGCAAATGTTGGGGGTTGTCAATATGCTGAAAAAGCAGTTAGGTGCAGATTTGCTGTAGAACAGCCTTTTTGTATAGGCATATACATTTACAAGTTGTAGTAAATGTAGCAATCATTCTTTCAGAATTAATATTAATATCCTGTCCCAGGGGTGGAACTGAAACACCAGAAAATGAGTAAAATGCCACTTTACTCAAAAATGGTCAAGTTTTTGTCTAGGCATATGCATTTGGAACTTGTGTAATGTTCCCAGCTCATAGACAAAGCCTATCCATTCAGAGAAAAGGATCCTCAACCCTACATGGGTCGACTTGTCTATATATCACCCCAAATAGTTCCTTGATTCTTCGTAAGGTTCCCTAATTTGCATAACATGGCACCGTAACACTCAGGGTTTCCATTAGTTCCCAAAAGCCAAGAGTCATTGACCCTTGGGCCAAAATTTCCAAGAGTCAAAATTGAAATCCCAAGAGTCAAAATGCGATATGTCCCCCCCCACCCCGGAGCAAGTTAGGAAAAAGTTTATAACTTTTTAGCAATGGTGCATTAAAAATGTTTTTTTTTTGGGGGGGGGGGGGCAAAGTAGCCTTAGAATAAACTCTGTCTCAGATTGAAACATTTCTCCAATCTGACAGTATTCTATTTTCAATATAAGATAAATTTTTGGAAAAGTTTAGTATTTATACATATATAATTAGTTTGAATCAGTTTTAGAAAATCTCAAGAGTACTAAGAGGATCAAATTGTTTTTATTTTTCATAAAAAGAAGTGCCGATTTCATGCACGAAAACTGATGACATTTCTTGGGCAACATTTTCTTTGGTTTCACTTTACTTCTTGGTTATATTTTGTGAGCTTTTTATAAAAGAAATATTAAATAAGTAACTTTCAGTAGGATTAGAACTCTGAAAATGGGTTTCATCATTAATTTCACAGGTGTCAAGTACCTGTCAATTACGATCGCCGATGCATGTCCATCACTTGAGAGTGTTAATTACCAATCAAGCTTTGTGTTATCCTTGAAAGGGGTGTAAAAATTCATAATCAATTAACCATTTTCCAATAATTTTGGCACACTTATGATGACCCTTGACGCTTGGCTGCTAATTTTCGAGAGTCAAAATGACGCACAGTGACAAATTTTCGAGCGTCAAAATGGCATTTTTATGAATTTCTGTGCGTCAAAACCCGAGGTCTCGGGTCAAACGAAAACCCTGACACTTGTAAGGTCTACAATTGTGATTCAAGGAGTGCCTGATCTATGCCTTTGTGTATGACAAGAAAAGTGATTTGGTCTGATGGAACTCTCATGTTTGAAGTTGAATCTTCTTGAAAAACTCCTTTGAAATTAAATCAGCAAATTTTAGGAGAACCACTTGAGTTGTTGACATGGCTCAATGTCTTGTCTTTCAGATTGATGAATTTTCAGTTCTCCTGAGGTTTGCTTATAGTAATCTATTATGATCATATTTTTATCTGTCTTCTTTTATACTTTTGAAGCCCTTCCTTCAATATCGTTGTGGGGAATATAATATATGCCCTATCTATATATAGATCCTTGGATTCAGGCAACCAATAAGGCCCAAGTGGCTTCTTGTTTCAAGTCTCAGCTCCTTTGGCAGAAGAATTATCTCCCTTGAATAACACTTTTAAAATAAAGCCCCACAAGTAATTTTGTTTCGTGAATTCCTACAATTTTCTTCAAAGGTAATAACATTATTTTACTATATACATTGATAACATGTTGAAGTTTTACAAGAGTCTTTATAGAAGTTTCAACTCCCCCTGGCAGAAGAGTGATCTTCCTTCAAATTAGACCCCCAGTTTTTGGCAGGGGTATTAAGTCACCTTCTGTGACAAGTTCTAGTTTGTATTGTTACTATATGTAAGTTGATAAGTTAAGCTTGAGAAAGATAACTCACTGTATATTTGAAAATTATCCTAATGTTTATATCAAAGGATCGAAATGATTGTTGTTAATGAAGAAAATGCTTTTTTTCTCAACATTGATCTCTTAAATTTTTAGCAGACACATTCATTTTTATTCTGGACAAGTAGAAAACCATATCTTGCTTGTCTTGGGATAAGTGGAGAAATTCCTCATTTCCACCCCCCCCGATTTTGTGGTCTGATGAATGGTTAAGTCTAGTATAGTCTCAGTCTTATCACTAGCTGCTTAAAGTAAAGGGTACACTGTACCCCAAGATTTGTTTTGTACCCCCATTCAAAACCTACATGTTACATGTAACCCCAACATGGAAACTCAGTGGGCATGCAATGACAAAAAGAACCTTTTTTAACCAATCTAAATCAGGCAATTCCCTATTTTTGGCTGTGATTACTCATCATTTTAAGTTGTCTTTGGATTGGTAAAACTGGGATAGCAGCTGGAGGCTAGGAAAGGATAAAGTGGTAGTACTGGTGTGAGAAATACCAGGAATCCATTGTTAGGTGCTCCAGCTGCTGTGATATGACTGAAATACTGTTTAAAGTGGCGTTAAACCCAAAATCAATCAATCAATTGACTGGTAAATTAAACTCAACTGAAGGCATGGAGTAGGGTAGAAAGTTATGTAAAGCCTTACTTTGGGGTGATTTATTGTATTTAAGCAAATGAAATACTTATTGAAAATCTCTTTGATATTCTCAAAGTTAGAATAATTCTGTGAATTTTCCCAATTCTTCTGGCCCCTGGTACCTGAAATTGTGGCGCCAGATCCCTGTGAACCCTAAAAAATTCTCTCAGTGGGTCAAAAGGACCTCCTTAGAGAAATTTTTAAGGGTCAATACAAGGTATTTTCAGACTTTTTATGGTCAAAACAATGGTTTATGAGTCAAACACTTTTACTCTACAGATGTATTAGGTTCATTTGGCATGCAAGGGAATCTTTACACAAGTAAATAATCTGAAGCCTGTTAGGTTAAAAGGCAAAATGCAAATCTTTTTCTTTGTAGTTTGAAGAAATGTTTAGGATGAATAGGAAATGTTCTGGAATGTAAAAGAAAAGTTTTGGGTGATGGGTTTTCATTGCATACATGCACATGTGTGCTTAAGATCAAGTAAACATAATCAACAAACATTTTTGGGTGTCAACATTCAGCTGAGCTACAGCAAGGTCCTCTTGTTTAGCTTGTAAAAGAATTTTCCCACGGCTGTGGGAATTCAGGTGTTTAATTTTGTTAAAGACAATTAATTTACCAGAGCTAATTGAACAAATACCACTATCAATCAAAAATATTGATTGACCAATCAAATCACCGTCTTAAACTAGACCTGAACTTTGAACACTGACATTGATCATCATTTATGGAGGGGGCTGTAATGACAATTATTTTGGACTCTAGGGGCCACAAATTTTGCTCAATCTGGATGAAAATTGGTCAGGATGATTTTGAGGCAAAAAGGGTGAACCCTAATGAAAATAGGAAGTCTGGAAAACAAGGGGAAAGGGGGGCTCAATGACAATTTCTTTGTTTACACTCTAGGCTCACAATTTTGACCCAGTCTTGATGAAACTTGGCTAGATAAATTTTGGTACTAAGGATGAACCCTGTTGAAAATTGGAGGGTTCTATTAGAAAGCGTGGGAAATGGGCCTTAGTGGCACTTTCTTTGTTTACACTTTAGAAGCCACAGTTTTGACACTTGTTATAATTATTTAGCTCCAGTTGCATTTTTTTCCAACAAAAAATTACTTTGATTAGCTTATAACTCAAGTGAGCAATTTAGGAAAATCTTAATAGCTTAAGGTATTTTTTTGAAAATTGGAAGTGTAAACTCTAAAATCAAGGGTGGTAACTCATTTTCATTTGAATTTTATCAGTTTTCATTTACTTCAGTGCACCTTACAGCCAAGCTTAGGGCAACTGCATACATTATCAGGGTGCCCAATCACATATTGCAGTGCGCAAATCATGTACAGTTACGTCTGTTCACATCTAAAATTTATGCCAAGATTTGCATGAACTACAGAAAAAGAAACGAACATAGAAATAAAAATGTCATTACGTGTACAGGCATTTAAAATTATTAGCATAAAATGAGAACCTATATTGTACATAACTTTTTCTAAAATCATTGTCATTGTAAGCTATGTATAGAATATTGCATTGTGATTTCATTAGATGGGAACCATTGCTTCTTTGCGCTCTGTTTTCCTTTAATATATAGAATTGAAGAACCAGCTCTTTGAAAATTTCCTATTATGCTTATCCCGATGGCCTCACCAATTTGTTCTGAAGTAAGTCCGAAAGTCAGCTAATTTCCAAACCAAACACAAGATATTTACTTGTTTTTGGTGAGAAACTGAAAAGAATGCATGAGCGTGAAGAAATACTATAGATTGTGTTTTTGACAGTAGTTTCTCTTGCAAGTTCAGTTTTAAGTCGCACATGACAAAATGGAGCTGTTTATTTAACATTTTGCTTTTGTTTTAGCTACTTAATTTGCTATCTGCAAAAGGTCACAGCAAAACCTATTCCATTTCTTCACAGGAGGTGGGTTTTGGGCAGTAATTAGGCCTTTTGGTACTTTCTGTACCTATATCATGTCATTGTCAGAGTTTGAGCTAACAATGAACCAACCTGTATGGTATAGCCTGCTCCTCTGTTTCCCATAAAAATGCCTTCCCCACCCTTGTAATCAATTTGTTCAGCCATTGCTATCATATTGCTATAATATTTCATGTAACCCTTCTAAAATCCAACAATAAAGAAAAAGTGCTTTTGACAAAAATCAGTTTTCAAGTAAAGTTTGCTATCCATCTGAAAACTTAAACATGACATGTGGCATTTTTTTTTTATTGATTATATACTTATTATATATCATTTACTCATACATATATATATGATTTTTACTAAAACTTTGTCATCCAGGAAAGGGTTAAGACTCATTAGGTGTACCCTTAAGGGTATAGTGTATCCCCAGATGTTTCTTTGTACCCCCATTTCAAAACCTAAGAGGTGCATGTCCCCCCAAAAATGAAAACCAACTGGACATTCTGTTTTATAAAGCTTATATGCTGCTCATTTAATTGTCATGAAATCTAAAGATAGTCATTCCCACTGAAATAAACAACAAAAAAGGACTCAAACCCTCCAAAGATCGATATTATCAACGTCTAAGGGATACCTCATGTGTAGTCTAAACTGGATTTTGAAGACCTTTAGTCCTCTGATTATGTTATCTTTTGATGACCATAATTTTTTTGGTGAGCAAGACATAGTCGTCACTATGACAAGTCAGTGTATGTGCATTAGTTGGTTAGTTAGTTCGTCTGTCCATCGAAATTTGTCCGGAGAATTACTCCTAGATTTATGGATGGATTTCAAAATGACTTGGCACAATTATTCTACATCATGAGCAGATGTGCCATTTGAAAGAATTTTTGGGATAGCTTCAAGGTCACAGCTCAAGGTCAAACACTAAAATTGTGCTTGTCTGGAGCATTTCTCCTACAATTATGGATGGATTTCAAAATAAATTGGCACAATTGTTCTCCATCCAGCAACAGACTTTAAGAATTGAAATTTTGAAAAAAGGTATGCAGTTAGGTAGAATTGCAATGACCCTTTTAACCCATTCCCACACAGTCCCTCCTTTTTACGCCACTCAAGAAAAAGGCTTTGGAAAACATAGTGGAAAAAGGAGAAATTGATTTATTAATTTTTCTCAACTTTTTTCAAAGCCTTTTACTTTAGGGAGCGTAAAAAGTCGGGTAGGGGGGTGGAAATGGATTAATTTTGCTCTTCAGATGGCCAATTTTTGCTTGTTGGTCAGCAAAACAGTTGTAAATGTCTATAAAGATATAGACATTTACAACTGTTTAGCTCTTTCACATCATTTTGCTCAGAAATTACACAATGTATTGGCCCATGTAATAGTTTTGCTCCAACTTCTCAATATTGATTGTATAGCAGTAATGAAATATATTTGTATGTTTTCTCACAGCCCTACTGAATGGACGGATCAATAGTCTCTCCTCTGGCCAACTATCTAGGCCGCTTTGTCTAAATTTAACCAATGCTGCTATAGCAACCCAATATAATGCGTTGGTGGGGATTTATATGGCTGCAGATTGGGGAATGCCTTGTCTGTTTTTGATTTTCCATTATTCCTTTTTCTCCTAGTTGGTCTGTTGTTTCAATGCAAAAATAGCACATGATCTGTTTTTGCTTTGTGTCTAGTGCAGACCATGAGATTAATTCTCTATGTTTAGATAATAGATGAACTTTTGATATTTCTCCTTATAAATGAAGTATAATAATAAGAGATTTCCCAAGCCACATGATACACATTGCTTAAATTATTTGAATTTTGTTTTTCCTCTAACTTGAAGATAATTTCTTGGATTTTGGCAAGCTGTATGTTGTTTGCAATTGACCAATTGCGGCTGACAATCAAGGAATCAAATAATTTATTCAGCCCAGACCTAAGCTTTCAACTCCAGCATTGGCCGCCATTTTTGTTTACCTTTTTTGTTGGTTTGTTGACTTAAACATCATAACTTAATTCAAGCTGTAGTTACAATGTTTATGTCACAAACCAACTATTCTACTTTTTTTTTATAAGCCAGTGACCATAACTTTTGTAAAATAACGCCGTCTAAAATCAAAGCCTGCCTTCCTGTCAGAGTCAGTAGGCATTGCAAATAGAGTAAGTGGGTGGGGCCAGTGATTGGTCAGTTCATAGATTATGCATGGAGAGATAGCCTGTTGTATAGTCCAAACTACACAGAAAATATTTCATTTTGAGAGAGAAGTGGGAATTGAATAGGTCCATTTATCATGCTGAGCCTTGGATATATTTACATCCTCTATAATCATTTGGTTAAAAATGAGTTTGCTAAATTGACGGTCAGTAATATGTAACAAAAAAATTAAATGGTTCGTTGGAAACCTAAACTTATTAACTGCAGTTACAGTGTTCAAGTTGTCCAACTAACAAAAATGCTCCCCCAAAAAGTTGACCAATGTGGGAGTTCAAAGTTTGCTTCCAGTCTAAGTATATGATTCTATTTGTTTTGATTTTTTTTATTGACAGCAGCATTCTGTCAATTGTGCAAGGCTCAAATGTCAAGGTCTCATCTTCTTACGCCTCCAAAAAGATATCAAAATTAGCTAAATGCACGATAACTTTTCCATCCTTATATACTGCCAAAGGTAGATGTATATTAACCATTGTCATGCTAAATAAAATCCTGTTTAGATTTTGTTTGTTTGAATGGGTTTTTACGCCGCTTACAACAACTCTCTGGTATATCGCGGCGTCTGAAGCACCTAACAATGGATTCCTGGAATTTCTCACACCAGTACCGCCATCACATCCCTTCCTAGCCTCCAGCTGCTATCCCACATAGGTCTACAATTATCGACCCATCGGTGGGAGACAAATAGTCGGAAAGGATGAGTGCCACCGTCGGGGGATCAAACCCGGGACCTCAGTCCGACGCACTACCAACTGCGCTATGTTGGCGGCTTCCTGTTTAGAATTGCACAAAGACCAAAACATGGAAATCTCCAGAGGCAACAGTTGCAGTTCAATATTTCTTTTGAAAACTGATTTTATATTCAATTCTGGCTAGAAAAGGGCAAACAGGTGAGGTAGACTAAGATTAGACTGCACATATGTGCAGGCTGATCTTTTTCTATACCTCCTACTTAAACAGAAATTTTTCGGGTTTAGCATGACAAGTATTAACCCTTGTCATGCTGTATAAAGTACCTTACTGAATTGCTGTAAAATCAAAGAGCTGAAAGTACTGATAGAACTTGTTGGTCAAAAATTCAATATTTCTTTTAGAAATCAACTTCATAAACACCTCTGGCAGGAAAATACAAGCAGGGGGCCTGCACTTATGTGTAGGCTGATCTTGGTCCACACCTCCTGCCAAATCCGGAACATTCCGGGTTTTGCATGACAAGTATTAATATTATCTTCATCTGTCCAACTAGGGATCTGTCTGTGCATCCATATCTTGTTAATTCATTTTCCTCTTTTTATTGGCAAATTGTAATGAAATTTTCATAGAGTGTTCCAAATCACTTGATCTAGTGTGTTTTGTTGGGGTTTTGTCAAGTTTGGCTACATCACAGAAAAATGGTCCTTAATGTGCATGCATATAGTGAGACTATGGTACTCTTGAAATAGTATTTAATTTGACGGCTATCTTATTGGGTAATCAAAAACCTAACAAATTTAAGTTTCTGCTTGAAGATTCTGCGAGGGCATTGTCAATTATCAAAGTCACATTTGCAACAATTAGAAAATTTTGAGGTAATTAGTAGTAAGTATTTTTCCTGTGGGAAAAAGCTTGGTGATCTATCTTTTTCATTTTTGATAACAGTAAACTTAACCCATTCCCACACAGTGACGCTTTCTGTCACCCCCAAGAAAAACAATTGGGAAAACTTTGTCTAAAATGAAGAAATTGCTTGTAACAAGCAATTTCCACATTTTTCATAATGTTGTCTACCTAGAAAGTTGAAAAATCCAAACTTTCATCAATTTTAAATTGTCGTCTGCAACTTCTTTTATTTTGGACAAGTCTAAAATTTTGCCGTCTGGTAATCGGTTAAGTCTTTGATGGGCTTGTGGTTTAGGTTTTAGGCTTGTAAAGGTGTGCCTCTCGGTTCTCTGAGATTTCCTGAATGTATGAGTAGGTGTTGAACAAGAGATTTTGGTTACAATAAAATTCTATTTGTTTTCTTGATCAAGACAAGAGACTTTCAGTACCCAGAACTGTGAAGAGTTACATCTCTGATATTTTCAATTGAAATGTATGTTACGGATTAAACACTGTATTATTCATTAAGTGTTTGTATTGGAATACATCTTGTAGCAGAACCTTTAAAAATGTAATTTTTTCGTATCATTGATATTAAATTTTATATCAACTATATACTCTCGTTGTATAATTTTGTAAGGTGGTATTTCAATGTTATAAATGTATGTATTCTTAGATTTCAAAAGTCATAGGGAAAATCACTTAACCCATTCTCACACAATCGCTTTTTAGGCCCCTCTTGAAGAGAGTATTGGGAAACAGTGTGTAACATGAAAAATTTACTTGTTGCAAGTCATTTCTTCATTATCCACAATATATTCTACCCTAAAAGCATTTCAAAAATTCCATCAGCTATCTATCTATCGTCTACAACATTTTGACTTTGGACCAGTCTAAAATTTTGTTGTGTGGGAATTTAAATGGTTGACCCATAATCAGAAACTGGAAATGTTTGTTTATTAGAAAATTAGATAATGAGAATCTTACTCTTTGAAATGAAAAAAAACTTATCATTTAGTACACTGCAACTCCTCTCTAACGCTACCGGGCACAGCGCTGACTCTATTATAACGCAGGGTCCGCTTGGCTCCCAAAGTTTTGGAAGGGGGGAGGGCATTTCGGGTTGCAGAGATACGATGTTAATGCTGATTTGGCCGCGATTTTTTCATCCCGTCTTCGGCCCGCTCGAAGAAAAAGGGTTGCACATAAAAATTGATAATTACCCGAAGCCAGGTAAGCTTTTAACACCTTACGTGGACGGTCCTGGTCATTAATGCATTACTTCAGAGGTAATTGCTTTGTTTGATTGATGACCCGCGTAGTGTTTAAATTTACAAAATCAGTTTGATTATTTGGTCTTACTGTTTGACATTGAGATGATCAATGCATTAGGTCTTTTATATTTTTTAAATCAACAGAGAATAGGCACACACCTCTGTATCCTTCAGTTACAAACCTTGAAGGTGCCATTAAAATATCAGACTGTTTCACTCTCTGCGTTCTTAATTTTCTTCAGTCCCCGGTAGGACGTGTTCTTAAAGTAATGAGCGAGCGTGAAATTAGACAAATTGACTTGAGCCTACTATTTATATCACTTCATAGTTCGTAGAGGATAGTGGCTTCAAGATAAGAACGCAACAATGTTCTTTTAAAACAATCAGTCGTAGTTGCGAGGTTTTGGCTAAATACAGAAAATACGTGAATTTGAATTGTAAATGTCACAATATCGGAAGATTCTCATCCGAAACGGGATAGATAATATAAGTAGATTAAAATAAAATAACTTTTTTTGCGCTTTTCATTAAATAATCTGAAAATTTAATGCCATTCTGTATGATCAAACTCCTGGCAAAAAGCTCGTCGACAAATTTGAAGTCAAGTTTTTTCGGATACAGTTTATTTTATTCTGAGGGAGGAAAGGTGATCAAAGGTGCCGCCGCCAGATGTTCAGCTATTTATGGGAGAGTTTCCGGAGTTGACACGTGCCAGCTGCGCACCCAGCGAGAATGTTTGCTGACAGAATTTTTTACTCTTGTCATTATGAAACCAGACATTTTGCCGTCTCAGATATTTTTGGATTATTATGACCTTCATTTTTACGATTAAAAGTTAGCCGCTACAAATTTTAATCCAGTTTTGTATACGTGCAACTGGTCGGTTTAAATTCCAGATTCGTAAATGACTAGGTTCAGATGAGTTCTTTGTCGGTTTTTGTTAGTGTTATAGCATAATAACTCCACTTCTTCAGCTGTTTCATTTCTTGGACCCCACCAACAGCGTTATAGTGGAGCTGCAGTGTAATACTAAACTAGGTATTTTTTAAAAACAAATTAGACATGAAATCAAGATAGACTTTGTTGGTGACATTTTAAGGTTAATGTATAAAAAATGAATCAGTTCCCAAAAGGGTAGAAAAACCTGTGAAAAAGAATTGCTTGTTAAAAGCAACTTCTTTTTCAATATTGCATTACAATAATTGATAGATATTGACAATAGATGATTAGATACCAGCTTATGTTTTATTCATCCATTTACAAGGTAACAATATTTTAGACTGGTTCAATTGATTGAAAGAAGTTACTGACAACAATGTCAAGTTGGTGAGAAATCTATGTCTTCCTGGTTGCGAATATGGTAGCAAATGAAGAAATGCTTTACAAGAATTTCTTCATTATCCACAATGTCTTCCATCCAAAAAGCCGAAAAATTAAAACTGCATCAACTTGATATTGTTGTCTGCAGCTTCTTTCAATTTGGACCACTCCGAAATTTTGTTGAGTGGAATGGATTAACACTTTTTGATGCCCCAAGGAAGCTTAGTCTTTGAAATCTTTGTTAGAAGCAATTTCTCTTTTTCACAATTTTTTTACCTTACATAGCTCGTTTTCCAATTCAAGCACACTTTGATAGTAGTCCTCAATTTCATTCAATTTAGACCAGTCTAAGATTTTGTTGTGTGGTAATTGGTTAAAAAGAAAGTATTTACTATTCATTTCTGCATACTTGCATTCAGGGCACAAAATCCAACAGGGCCAGGAGGGCCACCGTAAGTCTTGTTGTTGTACATGAATGCACAGATATTGTTTTGTTATGTAGTTTATTTCACATCATCATTTCTAGCTCACCAGTGCAATAAATGCTTAGGGCAGAGCTATTGTGATTCCATCAACCTTCATTTTTACGCAGACCTGTCCCTATATCTGTCCAGTGTCCTTAACCCATTTACAAAAACTTTAGACTGGTCCAAATTGAAAGGAGTTGCAGACGACAATATAAAGTTTATGAAACTTTAGATTTTTCCAACTTTCTCACTAGAAAACATTGTGTAAAATGAAGAAATTGCTTATTACAAGCAATGTCTTCATTTCACACAATGTTTCCCAGACGAAAATTTCTTCTTTTTCCACGATTTTTTCTCCAGGATAAAAACACAGGGACGTAAAAACCAGGCATTGAACAGGAAAAGGGTAAAAGTCCTAGAGATTTCAGATTTTGCATGCAGAATCATAGTATGGTACTCTATCACTATTTTTGAAATAATTTTTTGGAAAATATTAGTCTGAAAATGAGTGCACAGATTATCGCCTGTTTATTAGCTTCATCATATTTTTATGCCCCAGCATCAATAAGATGAGGGGCATATTTTTTAACCGGTGTCCATCTGTCTATCTGTTGTAAGGTCAAGGTCACTTATGATGGTCAACTTAATGCAAAAACGTAACATTTTCTGTTATTCAAACAACTTTCAAGATACATGGCTCAAATTTTGGACATAGGTTCCTTGTTTTGATAGGCATCCATTGGTTGTAAAGTCAAGGTTATCCATCAAGGTTAAGGTCACTTGTAAGGGTCAGCTTTATGCAAAAACAAAACTTAACCCTTGTCATGCTGAGAAAATTCCTATTCTGAAATGCATTTAAGTCAAAGTGCGGAATTTAAGTGGAAGCTCTAGTAACAGGGCATTATTTCCTTGATAGTTCAAATAGATGGTGTAGACTAAGATAAGACTACACATATATGCAAGCTGATCTTTGCAAATACAATGTATGTCAACAGTCATAATCGGTGTTCAGCATAACAAGGTTTAAAGATATGCTGTTTTTCATACACCTTTGAAAATGCATGGCTGTATTTGGGACATACTTTCCTTGCATTGACAGGCATCAGTTATTGATAAGATCAAGGTCATCCATCAAGGTCACTCGTGATGACCTTAAGCAAAAACTCAACAGTTTGCTATTTTTCAAGCCATTTAAGATAGATATTACCAGACAACAAAACTTTTGATAGGTCAAAATTCAAAGAAGTTTTTAAGTTGAAATTTTAAAAATCTTTGTCTATGCTGGAAGAAAACATAGTATGAATATGAAGAAAATGATTTTTATAGGCATATTTTAGCTCCACTGGCCAAAGGTCACCAGGCTATTGTCATGGCCTGCCCAGGTGTTTGTTATGTGTTCATCTGACTGTCAGTATGTGTGTATGTTGGTCGGTGAACTTTTTCTTAAAAAATCTTCTCCTCAGAAACTATCAGTCAGATTTCAGACAAACATCACAGGATTGTTCCCTAGATGGTCCTCTATCAGAGTACTTCAAACAACTATAATCCGTTAAGAACTCTGGCAACCAAAGTAGAAATGCTTTAAAAATCATTTTCTCTCAAATTGTTCATCTGTTCCTTGGATCAAGGTCTACCTAATCCAGAAAATTATTTCAATTTGTCAAAAACACAGCTTTTATTAATGGGGCCTTTTTCAACAAAATTACCTTAAATAAGCAGCTATTATATTTAATTCTATATAATGGAATATAATGATAAATTCCTGAGTATCTTTAAGTCTTTGTAGGTTTTAAGATTTTATATTGGACACAGAAAACCTGCGTCTGGTACACAGAAATATGGTGCCAGGACTTGTGAGACTTGGTGTTAAATAACATGTAGCTACAGTTTTTAGGCTGTGCAAAAAGTTTGTTATTCAAAACATTTTTTTTCTTGACATTCCAAGTCTAATATCCAAACACAACTTGTGAAAAGACTCTTGTACAGCCAATTTGATTTTTATTCTCCCCTAAGAACGAGTATATAGCTGCCGCTTTGTCCTTCCATCTTTCTGGCTGTCCACCTCAATTTCTCCACAACCCTTGGGCCAATTTTAATGAAATGTCACATGTGAAATCCATCTGATGTTGAGCCGAATAATTTATTCCCAGCATTTGGATAGCACAAAGGTCAAGGTCACAGTTCAAGGTCAAACATTAAAATGAAGCATGTTCAAAGCATAGCTTGTGAAATTTTGGATGGATTTCAAAATTACTTTGCATAATTGTTCATTTGCATGAGTAGATGTGCCATTTGAAACAAATATTCAGATAGACCCAAGGTCACAGTTCAAGGTCAAATGCTAGAATTAAGCATTTCCAGAGCATAGTTCCGTCTATTATGGATTTCAAAATAACATAGTGACAGCTATTATGGGCAGGGCATATTTCCCATATAAATGAATGATGGTCTAAGACAGACAATGTACTGTTGGTAAAATAGTCAAACAAAAGGATTATGTCTCTTATATCTTAGATTTAAGTTTGATGTAAGGCATGTTGTCCATATTCACATGCACAGATAGTTGATAGATCAAAGGACTGAACGTCTTTAGAGCTGTATTGCTGGCTTATCAGT
Source organism: Fragum fragum (assembly GCA_946902895.1). NCBI lineage: Eukaryota > Metazoa > Mollusca > Bivalvia > Cardiida > Cardiidae > Fragum > Fragum fragum. The sequence continues at coordinate 30,183,529 of OX336378.1, read as the reverse complement.
AACCGTGCTCAATAATACTAATATGTATCATCAAGATGAGTAAATAAATTGTACACCTAAGTGGGATGAGCAGCTGGAGGCTCGATAAGAATGTAGTGGTAATACTGGTTTGAGAACTACCAGGAATCCATGGTTAGGAGCTACAGCAGCCCCGATATAAATGAAATACAATGTACTATTAAAAGTTGCATTAAAACCCCATTCAATCAATCATGACCCTTTCAATGTTTACTGAAATCGCTATTTTGATTTTATCACATTTTTTTTTGTATTATTTCATCAGTGTGTGAAATTTGTGGTTGTGTGGAAAAAGGTGTAATGATAAAAGGTTTAGCAATCAAAGCTAACATTCAATTCTTTTTGCGTTGAGCATGTTATTATTACAATTGATGTACTACATGTCCGTTTTAAAGATATAGTCAAATTTGAGAGATACAAGTGTGTTTAATTTGGGGGGGTTAAATAGGCGCTTGATTCGCGACTATAACAGGGATGTAACTTATAAGATATACTGCTTATACGGGGTGTAAATTTGCTCAGTCCTGACAGGTCAACTAACAGACAGGATTAGGAGTTATTTCTCTCATTTAGCCAATTCATTAGACAATTTACTATAGATGTATTATGCCGAAGTTTAAACCATTGTCCTTGATATTCATGACTAAAAGGAGGTTGTTGGCATTCAGCAAGTAAGTTATTTTCTTCATCAGCAATGAAACAAGATGGAGGCGATCACATAGATTTTCACTTCAAGTTAATGAGCATGCGTGGTAATGAGCGAAAATGCTTGAAAACTTGTTTCCGGTTGATCAATGTGAAATACCGGTTTTGTCCTACAGAACCGCTAAAAAATTAAAGGAAATTTGAGTTTTGGGAGAGCTTATTCCACCCTTAACTGTTTTTCAAAATTTTGTACTTGTCCAAATTAAAGGGGGTAGCAGATGCCATTATAAAGTAAGAACAATTCAAAAATAACCATCCTATATGGCAGAAAATATTGTTGTTACAAGCAATTTCTTCTTTCTTAGCTATTTATCTTAAAACACGGATTTCAACTGAAATTTCATAGAAATGATCCTTTGGTGACCCCTTATTAGATTGTTGAAAAAAGAATTGATTGGTTGAAAAGGTTGCTTTAACCCATTCCTACATAATGAAATTTTAGACCAGTCCAAATTAAAAGAAGTTGTAGATGACAATTTTAAGTTGATGAAACCTTAAAGTATTTTCATTATCCGCCATGTTTTCCAAAGCTTTCTAATTGAGGGGCGTTTAAAAGCGTCATTGTGTGGGAATGGGTTAATTTCCATATATATTGTAAACAGTGAAAATTTAAAAATTTCTCAGATATCAAACAAAACAGGCCTTCAAGCGCCTCTAGTTTCACAATGTTTTCTCAAGTATTATTTAACAGGCAGGGATCATGCTGGCGGTCGCCATTGTTGCCAAATGCAACAAAAATAAAATTCTAGTGCAAGTTTTTTAGGTCACCTTACCGAAGGTCATGGTGACCTATTGCAATCATGTTTTGTCTGTCGTCGTGCGCAGTGCGTTGTGTGTCGTGCTTTTTACATTTTCAACTTCTTCTTAAGAAACCTTTGATGGATTTCAACCAAACTTGGCAGTAAGCATCTTTATGGGAAGGCGCTTCAGATTTGTTCACATCATGGAGTTATCTCCCCTTGGGGCTCCATAATGGGCCAAAAAGGGTACAGCTTTAAAATTCCTCTTGTCATCCGGCTGTCAGGTTAGATTCACATTTGGTATTCAAGTTTGTACACGAAAAAAAAATCTGTCTAGAAATGGCCGTGCTAGGGGGGGCAAAGGTGGGTGGGGTACTTAAGCTTACATAGTAACAACCTTGAAAATCTTTTCTTGCCAAACTAAAAGACCTACAGCTCTCTTATTTGGTATATGGCATCATCTAATGGACCTCTATCAATGTTGTATGAATTATAACCCCAGGGTCAAAATTAGCCGGTACCGGGACGTCACAAGTTTAACATAGGCTTGTATAGTGAAAATTTCAAAATTCTTCTGCTCCCAATCTAGGAGGCCCAGAGCTTTTATATTTGGTATGTAGCATCATCTGGTGAATTTCTTTCAAGATTGTATAAATCATGGCCCCAGAGACAGAATAAGCCCATTCCTGGACGTCACAAATTTAACATAGGCTTATATAGTGAAATTTGTAAAATCTTCTCCAAACAGGAAGGCCTAGAACTTTGATATTTGGTATATCATCCATATGCATCCTCTTGTAGACCTCTATCAAGGTTGTACAAATTATTGCCTCAGGATTGAAATTAGCCCATTCCCGGATGTCACAAATTTAACATAGGCTTTTATAGTGAAAACTTTGAAAATCTTCTTCTCTCGAACAGATAGGCGTAGAGCTTTGATATTTGGTATGTAGCATCATCTGGTGGATCTCTATCTATATTCATGAATTATGGTCCTAGGGTTATAAATGGCCCATTCCAGGACGTCATAAATTTTACATGGGGCTTATATAGTGAAAATTTAAAAATCTTCTCCCAAACAGGAGGTCCTAGAGCTTTAATATTTTGTATGTAGCATCACCTGGTGGACCCCCAACAATGACAGGGACATAAAACCAGAGATTGTACGGCGAAGAGTTAACCAGCTAATATATGGCAGATTTTTTTAATTGAAAATTTGAAATTCTAATATGTTGCAGATGACAATTTTAAGTTTATTAGATTAAGAAAATGGGTAAACTTATTTCAAGTTCCATAAACCTATTCATATTTGATATTGGTTTATTCAGGTCAGCACCAGGAGAAGGGGGTCCTGCAGCCCCAAGAAGTATGGAGAGTAAACGATTACAGCAAACACAAGCGCAAGTCGACGAGGTAGGTGGTAAATTAATTGGGTTTAGTGTGATCAAACATATACTGAGGGAAAAAAGTTTAGCAATTTCGTACGTTACAGCCAATTTCTCTGGTCTCTAGCTTTGGATTCAAACCATATTTTCACACATCGATCTTTTATGTGTTAGCCACCAGGGTTCATTCTAGAAATGAAATTCATGGGGCCGACTGGCCCCCTGGGTAGAAAAAACAAGGGCAATCACAGAAATTTATGGGGACAAAATAGAAAAAACAAGTTTCAAATTCTACATAGCTTGTAATTTAACCCACTGTTCTTATACTTCAGTACACTATCTTTTATTTTTAAATTTGAGACTTGTAAACTTCTTAAATATGTAACATTAAAGTCAACTGTTTATTTACATTTGTCTGAATAAAATGGCTCATTAATATTAACGCTTAACTGCCGTTTCGAAATTAGGCCTCAACTGCTCAGCCAAAACGGTGGTAGTATGATACTTTCTCTCTGAATGACGAGTCAATGTGCTTGTGCGGAAGTTGTCCGATCCCTCAGTCAAGCTATTTAGTTTTTTATGTTTCTTGCATAGTTTGCAAAACATTTTATTTTTGGTTCTATCATGACATAAGCAAGAAAATTTTTCCAACCACGAAGACTGGAAGGCTTAACTTTCTTTTTGATTTTCCGTCATTTTTGTTTGGGTCGTTTCAAAACTGCTGCTTGTCGAAGGGACAGGCTCATCGGAACTACTGCTCGTCAAAGGGACAGGCTCATCGGACCCGCTGTTACCTGGGTTTGTCCTTTTATTTCTACCCCAAAAATCTAATATCGTCTGCTTTCGCTTACTCAATATGACGCTATTACAGTATTTGAAGCAACCAGAGAGATACTAAACCACTATCGATTGGTTGGGAGTCGTTGATAAACCCCCGAACAACCAATGAGAGCATGCGTAACAACGCCGGTTACTAGGCACACTCGATTTGTAATTACGGTTTTTCAATTCAGTGACCAAAAAGCTGCGTTTTTTACTGTGGAAAAAATGTGCGCCGGGTCAGCCCAAAGACGGATTTTGGATGCGCCCAAATTAAAAATTAAGCGCCATCGGCACAAGGGCGGGCTCTAGAATGAACCCGGCCACAGTATATAAAAAAATCAGATGATTTCAAGGTCATACGTGTTTGTTGTACAGCGTCAAACATGGTAGGGGTAGGGAAGTAAAAGTAACACAAAGATTTAATATCTTGTGTGTCCACCGTTTGTGCCAATAACAGCATCACAGCGTCTTCTCATGCTGGAAATGAGCCCACGATTAATGGCCATAGGGATACGACCCCATTCCTGACGCAGAACACGTTCCAGGTCTCTAACGTTATTAATGTCATTCCTGCCTCTTACTCTCCTACCCAGATGGTCCCAAAGGTGTTCGATCGGAGACAGATCCCGTGATTTGGCTGGCCAATCCACCGCATCAACATTATTAGTCTGCAAAAGGTCCAACGTGTGCCAAGCGACATGTGGGCAGGATATGAGTTATCTTGTTATTGATGCCAACCAATAAACTGGGATAGATATTGTGGATATAGACTTCACGTACATGTGGAAGCATGTGCAGAACGTGTTTCAGCAAAATTGCGTCAGACAGCCTTTAGAAGCGAGGAAAACATGCCCTTAATGCATAATTAGTTAGTTAGCTCTTAAAAATTGCAAACGAGACTGATTTTATAAGGTTTATACATTTACGTTGAAAAATAATGTAGGTCGAAAAAAATTGCTAAACTTTTTTCCCTCAGTATATATAAGCACTGTCATGAGGTTTTCTATTTGACATGCTGATCTTAAATGTAGTCTAGAATAAAAACATTAGGAAGCCAATGTCTTTTCTAGCCGAGGTTAACCCTTGTCATGGTGATCCTGGAATATTCCTAATTTGACAGTAGTACTGGCAGGTGTATAGACTAAGATCAGCCTGCACAGATGTGCAGTATGATCTTAGTCTACACTACATGCTTGTCCTTTTAGTGTTGGAAATATATGACCAAAGTAGACCTAAGTTTGACAAAAAAATAGAATTCTGTGAAGAAAGGATAAGTATTCAGCAGGACAAGGGTTATCTCATAGAAAATAGATTCGTTTCCATACATCAGTGAATAGTTTTGCACTTTGAAAACGATTCACCAAAGAAATATTGTAATAGTCAGGGCTTTGATCACATCATTTAACCCATTCCCAATCCCGTAAAAAAGGGGGATAATGTGGCAATGAGTTAGAGTGATTTCACACATAATATAAATCCCGGATATTTATGGTCACTGTTTGCTATAAAAAAACAACAGTAACTATCTGTTATGTGAGAAACTGAATTCTATAACTGTCTAAACATCTTTTACTTTTCTTAAAGTATATGACTTGGGTACATGTTGATTTCTAAAGAGGATCTTTATAAATTATGGTTTCAAAATTTGAGTTTTTTTCAATTTTCATTTCAACCATTTAAACTATTCTACTTTTTTCTCCCATGCAAATCAAAGCATCAATGTTCATGGTTAATGAAATTCTGTTATTTTTTACCTACCAATTTATCTGTTTCGAATGTGTACTGAACTGGTACAGATAAGTTGAGATTACATAATTTTTCCAGTAAAATAATAATGGTCCGAGAAAAACATTATACAGATTTTAAACAGTATTTTTAGACAAGTTTCAACAGATTATTTTATCTTTTCTTGTCAAAATTGTTGGTATATAATTAATGGAACACTATGATGTGGAAGTGAAAGAAAATTTGATATTTCACTTGAAAGAAATAATTATCCAAATTTTCTTTTATGTCTGGAATCTACTACAAGGTTTGCATCACAACTATAAGATAATATTCTACCATGTGAAACTGATTTTTATATTCTAACTCCTGCCCCACTTTGCTTTGACTCTGTACAGAATAAATTAAGTTTTTAAATTGGACCCCATGTGAGGGTTGAGCATGCAATCATTAGTGTTGAAGGTAAATTCAGATTGAAAATATTATAAATTTCTATATATAAATACAAAATATTTTCCAGATACATTTGCATTAACGCATTACCATTCAATCCCTAATTTTGTGTACTTTGAAATGTCATTTGCAACCTCTGTCAATTTGGGCAAATTTTAGATGTTTTCTACCTAGAAAGACATAAGACAGCACTTGTGTGCAGGCTGATCTTAGTCTATACCTACTACCAAAACAGGAATATTTTGGGTTTAGTATGACAAGGTTTAAGCCAAGGCTTTACTCCTCATGTGGACAGACACAATGATGTTATATTGGATTTTATATACTACCATTGAAAAATATTTTGTTTCTTGAAAATTTTGACATGTATCTTTTTATACACCCCCCACTATATTTGGGGGTATATAGGAGTCAGATTGTTGGTCGGTCCATCCGTCTGTCTGTCTGTATCTTTTTAGTGTCCGCTCAATTTCTCAGCAACTATTTGACAGGTTTTATTCAAACTTCACTGATATAATCAGTATCATGCAGAGATGTGCATATCTTTTTTTGGTTACAGTCCATTGTTTTTAGCTCACCTGAGCACAAAGTGCGAGGTGAGCTATTGTGATCGGTCATTGTCCGTCGTCCGTCCGTCCGTCTGTCCGTCTGTCCGTCTGTCCGTCTGTCCGTCTGTCCGTCTGTCCGTCCGTCCACAATTTCTTTAAAAATCTTCTCCTCCTAAACCAGAAGGCCAATCAAGCTGAAACTTTGCAGGGATGTTCCTTGGGTGAAGTTCTACAAAAGTTGTTAAAAGAATTTAATTCCGTCAAAAACTCTGGCTGCTGCGGCATATGAAAATGGGAATCCTTAGTAAATCTGTAAAAATCTTTAAAAATCTTCTCCTCCTAAACCAGTAGGCCAATCAAGCTGAAACTTTGCAGGGATGTTCCTTGGGTGAAGTTCTACAAAAGTTGTTAAAAGAATTTAATTCTGTCAAAAACTCTGGCTGCCGCGGCATGTGAAAATGGGAATCTTTAGTAAATCTGTAAAAATCTTTAAAAATCTTCTCCTCCTAAACCAGTAGGCCAATCAAGCTGAAACTTTGCAGGCATGTTCCTTGGGTGAAGTTCTACAAAAGTTGTTAAAAGAATTTAATTCCGTCAAAAACTCTGGCTGCCGCGGCATGTGAAAATGGGAATCCTTAGTAAATCTGTAAAAATCTTTAAAAATCTTCTCCTCCTAAACCAGTAGGCCAATCAAGCTGAAACTTTGCAGGCATGTTCCTTGGTTGAAGCTCTTCAAAAGTTGTTAAAAGAATTTAATTCTGCAAAAAACTCTTGTAACCGTGGCATATGAAAATGGGAAATTTTAGAAAATCTATGTTGTCTTTTTTCTCACAGACTACAAGGCCAAAGGCATTTATATTTTATATAGAGCTTAATCATATGGTTCTCTACCAAGTTTTTAAATATTTAATCTCTGGAGTCTTAAATGGCCCCGCCCTAGAGGTCCGAAGTTTGGAAAAATGCTTACTTAGAGCAATTTCAAAAGACTTCTCCTCTAAAACTATAAGGTCTAGGATATTCATATTTGGTATTGAGCATAACTAGATGGTTTTGTACTAAATCACAAAAAGTTGTCTTTCTCAGGTCAAAAACGGCCCTGCACTAGGGGTCAAAAATTGGGAAAAACGCAAAATTTGAGTATGTTAAAAAAAAGTCTTCATTTTATGGAGGAGAGCATTTATATTTTGTGTGTAGCATAGCCTGGCTGTTATCTATCAGTTTTGATTATGCCTGTAGGTTAATAAACACCCTTTCCCTGGGTGTCCAAAGTTTGTAAAAAAGCTCCATTAGACCATGTTCAATAGTGTTTTCCTCCCAATCTACAAAGTCTAAGGCATTCATATTTTGTACATAGCATAACCAGATGGTTCTCTACCATGTTAGCTAAAATGTTAGCCCTGGGATAAAACATGGCACTGCCCCAGAGGTAAATTTTTTTTGAAAACGCTCAATTAGAGCAACATCAAAAGTCTTCTCCTTCTGAAATATAAGGTGAAGGGCATACATATTTGGTATGTAGCATGACTAAATAATTTTGTACTATATAACAGGAAAATATGCTCTTAGGATAAAAATGTCTGCTCCTGGGTTGAAAATTGCTTAAATTGCATTGAAAGAACTCTTCTTAAATATTGGCTCTAGAGCATTTACATTAAAAACAAAGGATAACATTATTGTTCTCTACCATGTTTATATCCTTTGGACAAACATGGCCCTTCCCAAGGCATCCAAAGATATGAAAAACATTCAATAAGAGCATGTTCAAATATCTTCCACTCCTCATGTATAAGTTGTAATGCATTCATATTTTGATGTATAGTACACCCAGATTGTTCTCTACCAAGGTTGCTAAAATTACACCCATTGAAGTTGCAGACAGTAATTAGAGTTTGATTGAAATCTAAATACAAAGAATTTCAGGTAGAAAACACTGTGAGAAATGGATAAATTGCTTGTCACTCCCTTTCTCACTATGTATTTTTCAAACCTATTTTCCCTGAGGGTGACAAAATCTGGGATAGTTTGGTAATGGATTAAACTATAAAGCCAAAGGCATTCATTATTATTGTAAAACATTACTGGATTGTTTTGTACAAAGCCCAAAATCTTATATATCTTTTATAAGTTGTGCCTTTTTTATACTAAAAAGTACTGTAATTTGGAGATGCCTCAGGTGAGCGATTTAGGACCATCATGGTCCTCTTGTTTATGGAGTTATGGCCCTTTGTTGAAAAATTGTGTCCGCTCAATTTCTCAGCAACCGTTGGACAGATTTGATTCAAATTTCATAGAAAGACTTGGTATAAGTCAGGCAAGTGCATATCCTATTTTGGTCATGGTCCTTTTTTTTTTCTCTGATTTATGGCCCTTTAATTAAAAAGTCCATTTTTTGTTATGGCAAAGGCCATTTGGCGGATAGCCCTTGTATATGGAGAAGCACTGTCGGGGGTATAGTCCACTTTGCGACAATTTCTAGTTGTAAATGTCATAATGTGCAAAGAAACATTTTATTCAAGAAATCTTAGCTTGCATTATATTACAGGTTGTGGACATCATGAAAATAAATGTTGACAAAGTTTTAGATAGAGATGCAAAAATCTCAGAATTGGACGGTAGAGCAGGTACTATTTGTCCGTCATGATTGGACGATGCATGATGGTTTCAAATCTCTAGATATTGTGTACATTTGTTATTTCATTTCCATTATGTTTGAAGAAGCACCAATATATTTCTGATGAAAAATAAATTGAAAAGATCTCCATATACAAGGAGTGATTTTAAGTTCAAAAAGTGAAACTTCATTATTTATTTTTGTTTACATAATTTTAATACAAGGAATCCATAGTTAGATGCTCAAGCCACTGCAATATTGCTGAAATACTGTTAAAATTGGCGTTAAACTCATTTAAATCAACCAATCTATCACCTAATTTTAAGCTATTTATACTCGTTTGAGTCATCACATGGAGATGATTGTTAGCACAGTCTTTAAGCTGCCTGGATGTTAATCCTTGGGTTGAGTGTTTGAGCATAACTAGCAACTTGATGACTGTATAAGTCTCTTAAGTCTTTGATCCTGCTGAGATAACATCCAGTCATGCAATATGAAGGAATGTAGGGCCAAACCCAACTAAACAGCGAGTTTTTTTATCTTGATAAATTCACTGAAATTATCAATTGATAACCTTCAGAGAAATCTCTATAATCCATCAGAATCTATCAATCCATTCACACACAATCATGCCTTTTGAAGCCCTTCAACTAAAAAGCTTTTGAAAACATTGTGGTAAACAAAAAAAAAAATTGCTTATAACAAACTATGTCTTTATTTTCCACAATTAGTTCTACCCTTTAATTTTGTAATGTTGTCATCTACAATATCTTTGAATTTGGACCAGTCTAAAATTTTGTAGTCTGATAATGGGTTAAAGAAAGTATTTTGTTCAAATTTGACCAGGAACACTTCTCAATTAAGAATACCTCTGATAAATGTTCAAAATATATATCAAACTAGTAGGTGATATCCCCATGAAACATATTGTAAAAGATGCTTATCTTGTCTTTACTCAATTTAAATGTCATGATGCTAATTGAAATAAAGTTGTTTAGCAGATCTTAGAAAGTCCCAGCAATGCATAATTGACAGTATTATACAAGAGCATTGGTACAGTATATATTCAAATCCTAGATTGTTTTAAAATGATGAATGCTGAACTAGTTTTAGAACTGCTCTAGTACAGTGCTTCTTTTAACATAAGTTTGTATCTATATTTATATCTTGACAAGCACAAAGAAAACCATAATTCCGAGGTTCAAAGTACTCATTTATTTTGATGAAATCATGATTAATTTATCAAATATGATATGATTGCTAATTTCAATTTTGGTTTGATAAGTATCTAGTACTATACTTGATATCTTGTGATGTCGAAACAAATAAATATATGTTCATGCTTTTGACAATACTAAATTCCCTACCCCAAACTGTTTTAGGTAATCTTGTGCTTGTGAAGGTATTTTGTTTCGTTTTCATTTGTGTTTTGTATTTTATTGTCTGCATGAAATGTAATGTTTTTATTTCGATGTTCTTTACTTTCAAATATCTTCCAGGTTGTTGATATAATGCGTGTAAATGTCGACAAGGTTTTAGAAAGGGATCAGAAAATCTCAGAGTTAGATGACCGGGCAGGTATGTCTGTGTGTTGCAACTGCAGTGATCATGCAATTAGAACTTGCACTCTGTAGGTCGGGAAAGGTGGATATGTTAGAATTACGTAGAACCTCATATAACACCCATTAGTTTAAATTAGCTGACATACCCCTGTGTTAAAAATAAAAAGACCAGGAGCATATTAATAGCCAGACTGTTCTGTCTGACTATCATGTATGCGACAGTGTCTACATATAAAGCAACAGACTTGGTAGAGTGACTGTAGTATCGTATCATAGTGTTGCACCCATCTCTACTCTCATCAATATACACATGCACAAAAATAAGGATATAAAACTCAAGATGAAATATTGTATGCTCCTTGTAATAGTTTTCTCAGGCTCTGCATAAATTTCTCCTATCTTAGCGTTAATTGATAATAGTGGTTTACATGTCTTTTTACCTGTTAGTGAAACTTAACTAAAAAATTTTAATTTTAAGCTTTTATCCAATCACCTTTTGAGATATGTAATTCATATTTGGAACACATCTTCTTTGCATTGATAGGCATTAGCTGGTGGTAAAAAATTAGACCATCATTTAAGGTCAAGGTCACTAATCAAGGTCCCATTTTCGAAAAAAGGCTGATAGAGGGGCATGGTGTTTCACAAACACATGGTGTTTGACTCTGCTGAGTCATTACTTTAGGTATCAGTATAACCCATTCCCACACAGTCCCACTTTATACTTACCTCAAGAGAAGGCTTTAGAAAACATTGTGTTAAACAATAACAAATTTCTGTTGGTATTGACTGACCAAAAATTTGGAAAATCAATATGTTCACTGTCTACAGTAATTATAGCTGTCATTAGAAATATCTCTAAACTAAATTTTTAAGATTTTATCCCTTTTTAATTGCATGATGAAGCACTCCACAGCTAATTTGTTATACACTTGAAGGGCCATCTTATATTATGGCCCTGGTCAACTATCTGTCCGTTTGTTAGAGTCCCAGCCATGGCAAAGTTTGTAGCATGTAGAACTCCAAATCATCGGATCCTGGGTTCTATTCTAAGCCGCTTTTAACATCCTTTCGGAGATTTGTCTCCCACCACCATATGACTGAGGTACTGTTAAAGTGGTGTTAAATCCAATTCAATTAACCAGTGTGTCAGTTACAAAATTCTTGTGTGTGTAACTCCTCCTACAGTTTTAATAGGAATAAACTGAAATTTTCCACAATGAATCTCTATGATGTCTCTTTGTGCATAAAGGCTCAAAATATTTTGATCCCTTTACTCCTGTCTGAACTATTGGCTATTGACTAAGCAAGGTTACTTCAGATTGCAGTGAATTTTTTTTTGTGCAAACAAAATTTGCTGCAACTGAAGTTACTTTGTTTAGTCAAGGGTCACTATGAATAAACCACACAATTAAACATATCTTTCTTGAAGACATATAAATTGCATACAATTATGATGTGTTTTTTTCACCAAAGATACACAGTGCACTTAGACATCCCATAGCATATAGTACAAAATGTGAGAATTGTTTTAACCCATGTCATGCTGAATAAATCCTTGTTCAGAAATTACTTGAAAAGGACAAGCAGATGGTGTAGGCCAAGATCAGCCTACACATATGTGCAGGCTGAACTTTCTCTATGCCCCCTGCCAAAGCAGGAATATTCAGGGATCAGGATGACAAGGGTTATGTTAGTAAGCAATAGACATTATCTGAAAGGCATTTTCTAAACATCTTGTTGTTGCGTATTCTGTATATCATTAACCTCTGAATCATTATGAACCATTTATTATTGTACAATCCCTGACTTTTACGTCCCTGTGATCTTGTACTTGAGAAAACATGGTGGTAAAAGATGAAAATGCTTGTAACTAGCAATTTCTTCTTTCCCACATTTTCCGTCATATAGGATGGCTTATCTCTGAATTTCACTGACTTTATGATATCATCTGCTACTCCATTGAATTTGGACATGTCTTAAGTTTGGAAAACAGTAAAGTACTAAAGGTATGGTATTTGTTGCATGAATATGATAGTTTTGTATTCTCAGTTTTTATTAACCCATTCCATCACAGCAAAGTCCAAATTAAAAGAAGTTGCAGAGAACTTTTATTTCTTAATGACATTTTAAAAAAATGTTGGTCCAATGATTAGAAAATATTATGGATAGTGAAGAAATTGCTTGTAACAAGCAATTTCTTTATTTTCCACGATGATTACCCAAGCTTATTTTTTCAGAGGTCTAAAAAAGAGGGATTGTGTGCGAATGGGCTTATGCTTTGTTTGTTTGAATGGGGTTTTACGCCGCTTTCAACAATCTTTCAGTTATATTGTGGCGGCTGGAGCACCTAACAATGGAATCCTGGTATTTCTCACACCAGTACTACCATTACATCCCTTCCTAGCCTCCAGCTGCTATCTCACATAGGTCTACGATTATCGACCCATTGGTGAGAGACAAATAGTCGGAAAAGGATGAGTGCCGCCGTCGGGGATCGAACCCGGTACCTCTAGATTGACAGTCCAACGCGCTACCAACTGCGCTATGACGGCGGCCTGGGCTTATGCAATTTATCTCATTTTCAAATGAGTGTGAAATGAGTTGTCATTTATGAAATCATCTCTATTCAAAGATTCAAAAATTAATAAGAAATAACACATAAAAACAACAACAAAAATTATTTAACAGTATGAGGGTTGTTAACTTTGCCAGACTGTCCCAGGCTTTGACACTTTGAAGCTTTTGAAAATGCACCGGTAAAAGAAGAAATTGCTTTAAGGGGAGTTTAACCCTTTCCTTTTTTTGAAAATTTTAGACCGTCCCAAATTGCAAGAGGATGCAGACAATGAAAATTGGATAAAGTTTGAATTGAAATCATCCTATGTGGTAGAAAATATTGTGGGAAAGGAAAGATTGCTTGTTTCAAGCAATTTCTTCTTTTTCCACAGTATAAAAAACACAGGAACGTAAAATCCCGGGTTTGAACAGGAAAGGGTGAAAAGCGGTATTGTGTGGGACCGGGTTCAACAAGCAACCTCTTATTCTGCTCACAGTGTTTTCGTCTTATTTGGCACTCATTTCTATATCTGATAAGTTCCAAACTATTAGAACAATCTGATTGGTCATTTGATTCTTTGATTGACAGCTGCAATTAATCAAATTGAACTGTGTATGGAAGTATATTTCCGTCTCAAAAAGGGGCTTTGTTGGAACTCAAGCAGCACAGGCTGTGGAGACTAAGCAGGGTAAAAAACTTTGGTTCTGAATCTATTTCTTTTTATTAAATGTTTCAGCATATACACTTTGGTCACATTCAGAGACAAATAAGAAGTATTGAAAGAATGATAAGAAAATACATGGTTGAATAGAAATTGAATAGCCAAGCTGTTGAAATAGTGATATTACTAACAAAGATTGACCTTGCATGAACTTTTATTTACAAGTCATAAAACTACTTTAATGAGTTACCGCTTGTTATGCTGAATTCAGAATATTTCTGTTTTGGCATGTGATATTCACAAAGATAAGCCTACACTTAAATGCAGTTTGATCTTGGTATACACCACCTGCTTGCCTCTTTTAAACCTAGTTTTTAACTCACCTGAGTACAAAGTGCTCATGGTGAGGTATTTTGATCCTCCTCTGTCCGTCATGAGTCGTGCGCTGTGCACCGTCCGTCATGTGTCAACAAGCTTAAAATGACATCTCCTCCTAAACCGCTGGGCTGATTTCAACCAAATTTGGCAGGAATGTTCCTTGGGTGGTGCCCTTTAAAAATTGCCAAAAGAATTGAAATCCGTCAAAAGCTCTGGTTGCCATGGCAACAAAACTGGAATTTTAATGAAAACTTTAAAAATTATCTCCTCTTGACCCAGAAGGCTTAGAGCCTTGATATTTGGCATGAAGCATCAGTACAATGACCTCTTTCAGAATTACTAAAATCATCAATCTTTGGTCCCCAGGGGCGGAGCCCCAGGGCAGGTTGGGTTTGTATAGAAATAAAGAAGGGATTTTAAAACGACATCTCAAAAACTGCTTGGCAGATTTTAACCAAAATTGGCAGGAATGTTCCTTGGATGATTCCATATATAAATTGCTAAAAGAATTGAAATCCGTTAAAACTCTGGTTGCAATGGCATCAAAACTGAAATTTTAATGAAAACTTAAAAAAAATTCTCCTCCTGACCAAGAAGGCGTAGAGCCTTGATATTTGGCATAAAGCATCAGTACAATAACCTTTATCAGAATTGCTAAAATCATTATCCTCAGGTATCCAGGGGCCACAACTTTGGCTCAATCTTTCTCAAACTAACTGTAAATGCTTTTATTGTCATGAAAGAAGAACTATTGATTATTGTAGAAGGTGGCATCAATGGCAATATCAATTTTCTTCTCATCCAATCCCAACCTGTAGCTTTTGTATCCATTCGACTTTATAAATTATCTTGTTGTTCTTGAATAAGAGTTGATTTGTTAGCTTGAGAAAATGAATTCTGGTGAGTGATCTAGGGCCATCTTGGTCCTCTTGTTAGGATAAAAAACATTAACCAGCAGTAAGTGCTTACAGTACTTTCAGCATTTTGAATTAATTACATTTCTGCTAAAGATTTTTTTCAGCATGACAAGGGTTAAGCTGCAGGAATTTTCTATTTTTAGTATTACATGACTCTGTCTCAGTTTGTTAACCAGTTTCTTAACCCAACATCAGACAAACCCAAATTTTTAGCTCACCTGAGCACAACGTGCTCAAGGTGAGCTATTGTGATCGGTAATTGTACGGTGTCCGTCTGTCCGTCCGTAAACAATTACAGTAGAACCTCGTTAATTCGAACGTCACTGGTTCGTAGGTATGTGTTAGTTCGTATACTTTACACGGTCCCGATCTTTTTCCTTCTTTATCTTTGTTAGAAAGCTCTGTCTAATTCGAACGTCAGTGGTTCGTAGTTCGTATGCCATTTCAAGTCCCGAGAGTAGGATTATAGCACAAACCCCTACGTTTAATTCGAAGGTGTGATAAGCTAACTGTCTCCAATCACCACCTACCTTGACTTTCACACCTTCTGATCTATATGTGTTATCATGTACCTTTAATAAAAAGGGGCTGTTTGGTTTGTAAGGTGGGTAATTAATCGAATAAAGATTCCCGTAATTATTGCCGAAAATTTACTTTAAATTGACGCAACCCCATTAGTATCAGTGTTATTGGTCACTTAGAAATTCTAGCCAATTTTTTCTGCGGTTTCTTTCTTCACAATCGTCGGTCCTTCTTTTTATGATTTAATGATAGAATACTTTGCGTGATTTGATCCAATGTATTGTAAAGGGAAATCACCAAGACCATTTGATACAAACACTGTTTAAAAAATGCCAAAAAATTAACAGAGATAAAAGCATAAAAAATACAAGACGAGTAATTTTTATTTTCCTCAATTAGTATCTGCAGGTCTTGTTAAGAAAAAATAGCCAATTTAGAATCAATTCCTAAATGGAGAACAGAACAAGACCATGTCAGATTCCGTGTATCTCAAACAGCCGACCTCTTGCCCTCCGTTTTGTTCGTACTACGCTTAATTCGTATATATTTCCCCGGTCCCTTGCGCTACGAACTACCGAGGTTTTACTGTATTAAAAAATCTTCTCCTCCTAAACCATACGGCGAAGAGCTTTGTTATTTGTTACGAATCATCACTAATTGACCCTCTACCAAAATACTTCAAAGAATTATCATGCTCTGAAAATTAACCCTTTTCTGTGCGATTCCTTAATTTACTAAAGAAATCTTTAAAAATCTTCTCCTCCTAAACCATAAGGCCAAGAGCTTTGATATTTGGTACATATCATCACCTATTGAACGTCTACCAAAATACTTCAAAGAATTATGCTCTGAAAATTAGCCCTTTTCTGTGCAATCCCTGATTTTACAAAGGAATAAAGAAGGAAATCTTTGAAAATCTTCTTCTCCCAAACCTAAGGCCTCAAGCTTTGATATTTTGTACATATCATCAGCCATTGACCCTCTACTAAAATACTTCAAAGAAAACTGTATTCTGAAAATTAGCCCTTTTCTGTGCGATCCCTGATTTTATAAAGGAATAAAGAAGGAAATCTTTTAAAGTCTTCATCTCCCAAGCGATTAGGCCTAGAGCCTTGATATTTGGTACATATCATCAACTATTGACCCTGCACCAAATTACTTCAAAGAATTACTGTACTCTGAAAATTAGCCCTTTTCTGTGCGATCCCTAATTTTAGTTAGGAATAATAAATGATATCTTTGAAAACTTTCTTCTCCTAAACCATTAGGCCTAGAGCTTTTATACTTGGTATGTATTGATGTCTATACTTCAAAGAATTACCATATTCAGGAAAATAGTGATATATGGTGGGATCATCAATATACCTAGGATTAAAAGAGAAAGCCTTAAACATTTTCTCCAAAATAATTAGATAGAGGGCTTTGCTATTTTGTTTATATTATGAAGCCATGAACCATCATACTCAAGGGAGCGATTTAGGACCTCTTGTTATGCACTTGAGAAGATTGGCCATGGAAAACGTGTGAAGAGGAAAAAATACTTGTAACATTTACTTTCAAACTTGAACTTGCTTTGAATTGTATTTCAATTCAGTCCAGTCTAAAATTTTATTTTTTCTTGTAGATAAAACTAAAAGCAGAGATAAAACTAGAAGCAGTTTTAATGGACAATATCTGTTAACCCATTCCCATGCAACACCACTTTTTAGCTCACCTGACCACAAAGTGGTCATGGTGAGCTATTGTGATCTAGCTGTGTCTGTCGTGTGTCAACATCTTGTGTGCACTCTAGAGGCCACAATTTTTGCTCAAATGTCTTAAAACTGGGTGAAAATGTTTGTCTCCATGAAACCTTGGACAAGTTCAATATTGGGTCATATGGGGTCCAAAACTAGGTCACTAGGTCAAATATATTGGGTTATGTGGTGTCAAAAACTAGGTCACTAAGTCAAATCCTAGAAATAATCTTATGTGCACTCTGTAGGCCACATTTTAGGCTCAAATCAGATGATAATTGGTCGGAATGATTGTTTCTGTGTTGTCTCAGCCAAGTTAAAAAATTGGGTATGTTGCAGATAGCAATTTCAAAAATCTTTGTCTTTTGGGAGGAAACATTGTTGTCGCTAACAATTTCTTCTTTGTCTACAATGTTTTCCCATTTTGTTTTCTGGTGGGGCATAAGAAATAGGTATTGTGTGGGAATGAGTTAATCAATCTTTATGTAAAGGCATTGTTACACCATTATGTTTGAGTAATAATTAAACAATCGAATGACCTTTTCTGTAACAGATGCTTTTCAAGCATTGGTTATAGGCATTTTCATCACAATTTGTTTAGTAATAAAGCATTTAAACTTGCTCTTTTCATTTACAGATGCTTTGCAAGCAGGAGCTTCCCAATTTGAGGCCAGTGCTGGTAAACTGAAAAGAAAATTTTGGTGGAAAAACTGCAAGGTATTATTGTAATAGCCAGAAAAGTTGTGCATTTTTATAATCTTATGGTTTCAAGCCATTCCCACCTGATAAAATTCTAGACTGGTTCAAATTGAAAAGGTTGCAGACCACAAAATAATGTTGGTTTGAATTGAAAAATAAGGGCCATATGAGATTGAAAACATTGATTGAAAAGAAGAAATTGCTTATTACAAGCATTTTTTGTTTTCTCACTATGTTTTCTAAAGCATTGCTTCTTTGGTGCGTAACAATGTTGGATTTTGTGCAAATGGGTTGAGAGAAAACTTGACATACTGCAATAGCCTTTGAAACATTGGTGTTGACTTCAATGTCTTTTTAGCTTACTATGACAAGCAGTTTGTCCATTTTTAAGTCACCTGACCAAAGGTCATGGTGACGTATTGTAATCGTGTTTTGTCCGTCGTTGTGCATTGTGTGTTAACTTTTTACATTTTCGACTTCTTCTTAAGAACCCTTGGACCATTTAGACCTCTATCAAGATTGTACAAATTATTGTCCCAGGGTCATAATTAGCCAATTCCTGGACAACACAAGTTTAACATAGGCTTATATAGTGAAAACTTTAAAAATCTTCTTCTCTGAAACAGTTAGGCCCAGAACTTTGATATTTTGTATGTAGCATCATCTAGTGGATCTCTATCAATATTGTATATATTATGTCGCTATAGGCAGGATTAGCCCATTCCCGGATGTCACAAGTTTAACATAGGCTTGTATAGTGAAAACTTTAAAAATCATCTTCTCCAAAAAGGAGGGCATAGAGCTTTGATATTTGCTATACAGTATCATCTGGTGGACCTCCATCAAGATTGTGTAAATTATGGCTCAAGGGTCAGTATTAGCCCGTTCCAAGATGTCACAGGTGTTAAGTGAAAACTTTTAAGAAATCTTTTTGTCCTAAACTAAAAGGCCTAAGCCTTTGATATTTCGGTTTTAGGATAATTTGGTCGACATTTATCTGTTTTTGTGCTCTTTGGACTCAGGTGACTGATAAGGTCCTATGGGCCGCTTGTTAGCTCCACTGGCTGAAAGCTAGCAAGTTATTGTCATGGCTTTGTGTCCCTGGTGTGTGTGTCCGTCCGTAAACTTTTACTTTCAAAATCTTTTCCTCAGAAAGTACTTAACACAATTCAACTCTTTATCAGATTCCTTCAAAGAATTTCTATCCGATAAAAATCATGGCTTTATTGGGTGGGGCTAATTTCCATATATGATGGAAGTTTTAAAAATCTTCTCGGAAACCAATTGATGGATTTCAACGAATTTTAAAGGAACGCTTATTGGATGACCCTTTATCAGATTTCTACAAAGTATTCTAATCGGATGAAAAACATGGCTTTAATTGGGGGGGGGGAAGCTAATTTCCATATATGATGAAACCTTTAAAAATCTTCTCAGAAACCAATTGATGGATTTCAACCCATTTTTACAGGAATGATCAGTGGGTGACCCTTTATCAGATTCCTTTAAAGAATTAAAATAGGGTGAAAACATAGCTTTAATGGGAAGGGCTAATTTCCATATATGGTTTCATCTTTAAAATCTTCTTTTCACAAAGAATTAAGATCCGATGAAAAACAAGGTTTTAAATGGGAGGAGCTAATTCGCATATGATATGGTTAAAGCTTTGAATATCTTCTCAGAAACCATTTGATGGATTTCAACCAAATTTCACTCGAATGATCCTTTGGTGACCCCTTATTAAATTGCTAAAATAAAGAATCAATTGGCTATAAACATTGCTTTTATGGATTGGGCTAATTTCCATTTATGGTAAACAGTGAAAACCTACAATCTTCTCAGATTACAGTTGATTGTGAGTTTTTAACTGAATTTCACAAAATGATCCTTTGGTGACTCTTTGTCAGATTCCTGCATCAAATATGAATCGGATGATAATTATGGTTTTTATGGGGGGTGGGCTTGAGTTCAATGATGAGTAAATTCAGGCTGGTGGAGTGATTAGGCGCTCAACTACCTCAAGTTAGCTCCACTTGCTGAAAGCCAAAGAGGCATTGTCATGGCGTTGTGTCCATTGAGCGTGTGGTGTGTCCGATTTGACCCTCTATCAGATTCCTTCAAAGAATTTTGATTGGATGAAGAACATGGCTGTAATGGGTGGGGCTAATTTCCATATATGGTAAAAGCTTTGAAAATCTTCTTCTTAGAACCTAGTGGATGGATTTAAACCAATTTTAACCGGATCGATCATTGAGTGAGCTTTTATCAGATTTTTAAAAGAAAATTTGATTGGATGAAAAATATGACTTTAATGGGCAGGGCTAATTTCCATATATGGTATATACTGAAAACTTTAAATTTCTCAGAAACCTGTTGATGGATTTAAACCAAATTTCACAGGAATGATTCTCATATGACTGCTTGTCAGATGCCTTCAAATAATTTTGATTGGTGGAAAAACATGGCTATTAAGGTGGTGGGTTATGTCCATATATGGCATACAGTGAAAATTTTAAATAATAAATTTTACATAACTTGACTTTTGTAAAAACATTGAAAAGTTTCAAATGGTTCTCCAGAATTTAATCAAAGATTTCAATGACTTAGATTTATTTTCCTTATACTGTCAAAACTGTGTTTGCGGTCATCTGAGCATAGCGGCCAATCTGCGTATAACGGCCATCCCAGGTCAACCCGTGCAATTTGCTCTTTAAAATTACTGTGAATAGCGGTAATCTGTCGTATGTGGCCAGCGTTCACCTTTAATTGTCCAATTTGCACTTCATGTATATCCCTTTAAACGGTCACGCAACTGGACTAACTGCTAACAGGTGTCGTGTAAAAAATCAATAATGCGTCTGGCTAATCTTGTGCATAAACTTTTCAACATATGAGATAAACATGAACACGCCACTTAAAGGTGTAATCTATCAACGTGTGTTTGGTTGAATGCAATAAGTGGTGTGGGGCTGGATCCGATATTCTTTCCAAGCGGTTCATAGACATAATATACCGGTATTTTGGAAACATACGGTTGTAATAGAGTATCAAAACAATAGTTTTTGGCAAAATTTAGAAGAAAATAAATTCAACGGAACGTTGGTCTCGATCATAAGTCCTTCGACGTTTTATCATGCAACGAATTATTGTACACTGACCGTAATGCCCAGTAAATGTTTAACTCTAGACAAACATGTCAATTTTCTTCAGTTTCTTGATCCCGGTCGGTTGTCTCTTCTGAGTTAGGGTTGTGCAAATTAAAAAATGAATGGAAATACTTTATTAAGAATACATAAATATTGGTGTATTTACTATTTCTTGTTAATTAAAACACTTGTCTTTTTTTATTTTGTACATTTTATGTGGCCATTCTGATAAGAATACATATCATTGTATCATGACTACCCTATGTCAATGGGTAAACCACACAAAAAAACCAACAAACAAACAACCTGATCTGTGTTAAGCAGCCAACTGTCGTACATGGCCAGTTTTGATCTGTCCCTTCACTGGCTGCATATGGCAGGTTCGACTGTATTTAGTTTATTTTGAATTCTTGCAAAAATTTGCTTAATCAGTACATTCATTGCTGTGGAGCGATACAGGCGCTCAAGCGACTCTAGTTTTAATTTGTGCGTTGAAGTATCAGTCTGTCTGAATTTGTCCAACACATTTCTCCTATACTTATGGAGGGATTCCAAAATAACTTGATACAATTGTTCTCCATCATGAGCAGATGTGTAATTTGAAACAAATTTTTGGATAGCTCCAAGGTCAATGTCACAGCTCTAAGTCAAATGGTCAAACTGAGCTTGTCCAGAGCATGTCTCATATATTTGTGCATTGATTTCAAAGTAGCTTAGGACACTTGTTTTCCATCATGAGTAGATGTGCAGTTTGAAACAAATCTCCAAGGTCAAGGTCACAGACTAAGGTAAAATATTCTGCAGGCTAGCCTTGTTGTCCATGGAAGGCTTTATATTTTATCATTATTGAGCTCTTGTTAACAAGAGCACCAAAAGTGGGCTTCATGGTATTTTCTTATGAAATTCAAATATATTGTATTGTCAACATTTACCTTGAATTTTAGATGATGTTAATACTAGGGGGTATAATTGGAGTAATTGTTGTTATAATCATCGGTAAGTTATGGATATTGTAAAAGCATGCTGTCCAGAGGTCAAATGTTCAATACTTGTAATGTGCACAATTTCATTTTGGTGTGGTAGAGATTGCACTTTAGATATTCTCATAAGATGATTTTATATGCTCCACTTTGATATGATTGAGAGGATATTGTTTTGCTAGAATCTCTCTGTCTATGTTGGTCTATCCATTACTTAACCTTGTAAATAAATATTTTCTTGTAACCGCAAAACTATTTAAGGTTCAATGCATATATTTAGCATGAAGGTGCTTCTAGTTTATACAAATCTTTATTTTTTCAAGGTCGTTTTACAAGGTCAAAGTTTTTAGGGATATTAGTGTTTTACAAACATGTGTTGTTTTTGTCATGAACTCTAGATGAGAGAAAGTGATGCCATTTGCAATCTGCTATTTTTGTTCAAAACCTTTTGTTAAGGATTTCCAGGAATTTTCTTAACAAGAAGAGCTCTGAATGGCTTCATCTTTGAAGTCTTTATCTCTATATTTCAAATGGGTATTTTACTCCTTTTCATGCTGTATAAATTTCTTTTAGACTTCCATTAAAATCACAGGGCTAAAAGCACTGAAAACCTAGATTGTCAGCCAGTATATCCTTATTAAGGTTAATTAAATAAACAAACAGACAAACAGATGAAGACTTAAATCAGACTATAATCATGTGTAGGCTGATCTTTGTCTGTGGCTCCTGCCAAAACAGGGACATTCTTGGTTGAGCTTGACAATGGCTGAAATTCTAGATTCATTACTTAAGTTTTTCTGTTCTAGTGATAAACTTTGAAAGGGGTTACTGATGTGTGAAGGAGGGGCTCTTTATTTTGCAAAAAAGATACTTGAACTTTATGAACTGAAGATAACTTTGAAAAAGTATTTATCTTTAACGAATTCCCACACAGTGACGCTTTTAAACGCCTTCTCAATATGTATCTTTGGAAAATATTGTGGACAATGAAGAAATTGCTGGTTTCAAGCAATTTCTTCATTGTCCACAATGTTTTATATCTAAAAAGACAAAGATTTTAAAGATTTCATCAGCTTAAAATTGTCATCTACAACTTCTTTGAATTTTACTGTATGGAAATGGGTTAACCCATTCCCACACAATGACACTTTTAGACACCTGTCAAGAAAAAAGATTAGGAAAACATTGTGAAAAATGAAGAAATTGCTTGAACCAAGCAATTTCTTAATTTTCCCCAATGTTTTCAACCTAAGAAGTTAGAAGAATCCAAAATTTCCTTAACTTTAAATTGTCGTCTGCAACGCCTTTCAATTTTGACCAGTCTAAAATTTTGCCATGTGGGAATGGGTTAACACTTGTCATGCAGAATGATTTTACAGGAAGTATAGACATTTCAGCCTGCACATATGATCTCCATCTACACAATCTGTTTGTCTCATCTTTTGTAGATTAATTTGCAAAAGAAATGTTGACCCTTTACTAGTGCTTAAAGTTCTTTCAGCTCTTTGATTTTATTTTCTCAAAAGAATTTGATTCAGTCTGACAAGGGTTAATAAAAAAGTACTTCACCTTCTATCTGGGTAGCATGATATGTTTGTGTATATTGCCCACTGGTAAGAATTAAGTTTGTTACCCTCAGTATGAGATAGTGAAGTAAAAACACCAAATGTAGGATTGAAATTGACAAGAATCACAATGGGATTTGTCACACATTTCTACATTTATGTTTCCGGTGTGTTATGAAATAAGTACAAGCATGGCCAATGTTGAATAAGCAAGGTACTGTTTTACACAAAAGCATTCTTTAAAAAGTTAACCTCATCCCTATTGGTAAACACAGTTTCTCATTTTCTGTCATCTTGGCAGGAGATGCTTCAAAATTCTCCAAACACAAACTTTCATGTAAAATGTAGATGTGAGAGGTTGTGTTAACCAATTCCCACACAACAAAATTTTAGACTGGTCCAAATTCGAAGGAGTTGCAGACGACAATTAAAAGTTTATGAACTTTTAAAAATCTTTGTACTTTCGAAAAGATAACATTGTGGATGATGAAGAAATTGCTTGTAACAAGCAATTTCTTCATTACCCACAATGTTTTCCATAGCCTTTTTATAGAGGGGTGTTTAAAGGCATCCCTGTGTGGGAATGGGCTAACCCATTACCAGATGACAACATTTTAGACTTGTCCAAATTGAACCGAGTTGAAGACGGCAATTTATAATGTACTTTTAGACTTTTTTCCACTTTTTGGGTATAAGACATTGTGGAAAATGAAAAGAATCTATCCTAGGAAGAATCTGTCCCAGGAAGGGAAAGTGATACTCAGTTGAAAATCTGCTTAATTCAATACATGTTTACTTCTTATATAGAAATGGATGAGGTTAATTAGATATTATATTAGAGCACTCTTTATTTTCTAGATATGTGGGGAGTAATTTGTGAAATTTCTGTTTATATCTTTCAAAACATACCTGTTAAGATACATTATTTCAAAACAAAGGGAATTAGAATCACGAGAGCAAATTTCAGAGTAATGACAATGGCTTATGTTTTTTTAGCTCACCTGAGCACAACGTGCTCAAGGTGAGCTTTTGGTATCACCTTTTGTCCGTCGTGCGTCGTGCGTCGGAAGTCGTCAACAATTCTTTAAACATCTTCTCCTCAGTAACCACTGGGCGGAATTCAACCAAACTTGGTAGGAATGTTCCTTGGGTGACCCTTCTTAAAAGTTGTTCGCGGATTTTTGATTGACCCCCAAATATGGGCGTGGCAGGGCGTGGCAGTTTTTAACTTAGAAATCTTTAAACATCTTCTCCTCAGCAACCATTGGGCCAATTTCAACCAAATTTGGCATGAATGTTCCTTTGGTGACCCTTTTCAAAAGTTGTTCGTAGAATTTTGATTTATGCCCAAATATGGGCGTGGCAGGGCGTGGTTGTTTTTGACTCAGGAATCTTTAAACATCTTCTCCTCAGTAATCATTGGGCCAATTTCAACCAAATTGGGCATGAATGTTCCTTTGGTGACCCTTTTCAAAAGTTGTTCGTAGAATTTTGATTGATGCCCAAATATGGGCGTGGCAGGGCGTGGCAGTTTTTGACTTAGAAATCTTTAAACATCTTCTCCTCAGTAACCATTAGGCCAATTTCAACCAAACTTGGCATGAATCTTCCTTGGGTGACCCTTTTCAAAAGTTGTTCATGGAATTTTGATTTATGCCCAAATATGGGAGTGGCAGGGCGTGGCAGTTTTTGACTTAGAAATCTTTAAACATCTTCTCCTCAGTAACCATTTGGCCAATTTCATCCAAACTTGGCATGAATGTTCCTTGGATGACCCTTTTTAAAAGTTGTTCGCAGAATTTTGATTTATGCCCAAATATGGGCGTGGCCGGGCGTGGCAGTTTTTGACTTTGAAATCTTTAAACATCTACACCTCAGGAACCATTGGGCCAATTTCAACCAAACTTGGTATGAATGTTCCTTGGGTGACCCTTTTCAAAAGTTGTTCGACAGAATTTCGTTTCACGCCCAAATATGGGCGTGGCAGTTTTTGACTTTGAAATCTTTAAACATCTTCTCCTCAGTAACTATTGGGCCAATTACAACCAAATTTTGTATGAATGTTCCTTGGGTGACCCTTTTCAAAAGTTGTTCGCAGAATTTTGATTTATGCCCAAATATGGGCGTGGCAGTTTTTTTAACTTTGAAATCTTTAAACATCTTATCCTCAGTAACAGTTGGGTCAATTTCAACCAAACTTTGCATGAATGTTCCTTTGGTGACCCTTTTCAAAAGTTGTTCCTGGAATTTTGATTCATGCCCAAATATGGGCGTGGCAGGGTAAGGCACTTTTTTGACTTTGAAATCTTTAAACATCTTCTCCTCAGTAACTGTTGGGCCAATTTCAACCAAATTTGGTATGAATGTTCCTTGAGTGACCCTTTTCAAAAGTTGTTCTAGAATTTTGATTGATGACCAAATAAGGGCTTGGAAGGGTAGGGCAGTTTTTGACTTTGAAATCTTTAAACATCTTCTCCTCAGTAACCATTGGGCCATTTTCAATTTTGAATCATCTTACATTAGTCAGGTGAGCGATTTTAGGGCCATTCTGGCCCTCTTGTTTAACTGCATATGGGCACGTTTAACCCATTACCAGAAGGCAAAATTTTAGGCTGGTCCAAATTAAAAGGAGTTGCAGATGAGATTTAAATTTTTCCCAAGTGTCAAAATCGTCATTGTGTGGGAATGGGTTAACATTATATTCTACATGCCAATTTTTGCTGTGACCATAGCGCAGTGGTAGTGCATAGGACTCTTTGTTAAGGGTTCCTGGTTCAATCCTTTTTGCAGCGAATATCCTTTCAGATATTAGTCTCCCACGAATTGTTGGATACATTGTAAACCAAAGTGGGATGAGCAGCTAGTGGTTCGGAAAGGATGTGGTGATAGTACTGGTGTGAGCAATACCAGGAATCCACAGTTAGGTGCTTCAGCTGCTGTGATATGACTGAAATACTGTTAAAAGTGGCAATGAATACCATTTAATCATTATGAATGCCATTTCAACTCATTACCAGACAAAATTTGAGACTTTCCAAATGGAAAGAAGTTGCAGGCGACACCTTTCAAATGATGAAATTCTGAAAATCTTCATCTTTTGGGATAGAAAACAATGTGGATGATGAAGAAATTGCTTGTAACAAGCAATTTCTTCATTTTCTGCATTGTTTTCCGATTCATTTTTCTTGAGAGGCGTAAAAAGCAGGACTGGAATGGAATGGATTGAAGAAACTTGTGCTCATAGATCATCTTGTATATTCAATTCAGTGATTGTAAATGCAAATTATGCAATTCATTGACTTGGAGATTTTCTTCTTGTGCACTCAAACTATCCAAGTTAATCCATTTCCACACAATGATGCTTTTTGAAGCCCCTCAATAAAAGCTTGTAGGAAAACATTGTGTAAAATGAAGAAATTGCAATTTCTTCATTTTTAGATCACATGAGCACTTTGAGCTATTGTGATCACCTTTCATCCTTCGTCAGCCCGTCGTCTGTCAAATATTTCTTTAAACAAAATCTCCTTCCAAACCACTAGGCCAATTTGAACCAAATTTGGTAGAAACGTTCCTTATGTGGTTCCCTTTAAAAAAGCTAAAAAAAATGAAATCTGTTAAAAACTCTGGTTGCCATGGCAACAAAGGTGAAATTTTAGAATAATCTTTAAAAATCTTCTCCTCCTGACCCAGGAGGCAGAGAGCCTTGGTATTTTGCATGAAACATCCATATTTTGACCTTTTCAAAAAAGCTAAAATCATGACGCTTGGGTCCCTAGGGGGCCAGGTTTATATAGAAAAAAAGATAGAATTTTAAACAACATCTCCTCCCATACCACTGGGTCTATCTGAACCAAATTTGGCAGAAATGTTCATGATCACCCCCTGTTATATCTATACATATATATATTGTATTGTGTAGCTTAGTTTATATCTTGTTATAGCTTGAGATAGACGGGGTAAATTGATTTTAGATTAAACTATTTTAACAATTCTCAATTTCTGCTCTGAACTCTATGTTGTGGTACTCTTAGGAATTGTCTCAGTGAGGAGATTTAACCCTCTCCTGCACAAACCCGGGATTTTACCTCACTGTGATTTTATACTTGAGAAAACATTTTGGGAAAAGGAGAAATTGCTTGTAACAAGCAATTTCTCCTTTTCCGACATTATTTTCCTCCACATAGGATGGTTTCATTTCAAATTGCATCTAATTTTCATTTTTTGTCAGCAAACTACTTCAATTTGGACCAGTCTAAAATTTCAAAAAACAGAAAAAGGGTTAAATGGGTACCCTCAACATAGGATTTGTTTAGAGATAATGGATTCAGATTGACGTTACCCCCTCTGATCAGTGTTGGTGTTGTATCGTATTGCATGGATGTTGTATCATTTCAGATGTGGTTAATTCTAATTGGAATCATTGTGGTTATTATTATCATTATAGTGGGTAAGTACACCTGTTAATAAAACATGCAAAATGCAATGAAGACAGATCCTAACCTTCATCTGCTTATCTGCTGATTCAAGAATAGGTAATCTTTGGCAGACAACATAGACAAAGATCAGACTAAACATATGTGCTGTCTGAGCTTAGTCTGAACTACCTGCTTGCTCTTCTAGTAGAACAAAGTTCAAAAACCATTTTCCATTGTTTCAGACAGTAGGTATATCACTAGCATAATTGGTGTTATTTGTAAAATGTCTTCTAACTTTTCTAAAATATCGTATTAAACACATCAATTAGAATTCATGATGGCATACTCTCTCTTAACTGTTCAATTTGTTTTATGTACTTCAGTGTATTCTTACTGAAGTGTAATCAGCAGTGGGCGACATAAGTATTGGAAATATAGCTTGAATAAAGCTGTATTTACGGCATTTGGGTTGCCAACTGATGACATGAAAATGCTTTTCATTCGTCAAAGTTATATACAAACGTGACATACAGGTTGTTCATTTTGGATCGTAATAGATTTACTGACAAAAATATTAGAGTGTGGAGAATTTTTATGCCCCCTCATCGATAAGATCAGGGGGAATATTGTTTTACCGGTGTCTGTCTGTCTATCTGTCTGTCTGTCCATCTGTCTGTCCGTCTGCAAAAGTTATAAAAAAAGTTGGTATGTAGATAGGTCTCAAAAGGCGCAACTGGGGAAGGTCATTTCATCAAGGTCAAGTAACCCTTTACCAGTTTCTAAAGAATTCCCGTTTCGGGGGCAAAGTGTTTCACAAACACATCTTGTTTTCATGTTACTCTATTCAACCTTTTGATGTAAAATGTTCATGTTTGATGTGCATGTTCATTACCTTAATTATTGTCAGCTTATTACAAGGTGAAGGTCATTTGGCATGTTCAAGGTCAATTACTTTTCATTTATCAAAAATTGGCATAACTCAATTATTTGTGTTTCATATATTACACAATTTGTCCTTCTTAGAATTTCATTTATTCAGATTTGAATTACTATTTGGTATAATTTTGCTAAATATGTCAATATTTAAGATAATTTTTGATCATGTTTATTTCAAAATAAGTACGTTATAACTAACTTTCTATTGATGATTTAACTACTAAAAACTTAAATTTCTTTTACACTTACATGATAACTAAAAACATCTATTGCCAAAGGTATTTACAAAAAACATGAAAGATTGAGTAAATGATGGATATTTATACAGACAGAATTAAATTAATTTTGAATCATCTTTCACCATTTGACTGTTTACTAGCAATATTCAATATACAAATGTTTTTTAGACCAATATTATTACTGTCTTCAATAATAAATTAAATTGCTATTAACTATCTTATCGCAGCTGTCTAATTACCTTAATAGGTTCTGTACAAAACACAGAAAAATAAAAAGATATACATTTACTTGTGTATGTTGATAAACGGCCATTAACCCATTACATCACATGCCTGCATTTGATGCCGAAGAAAAATCTTTTTGGAAAACATTGTGAAAAACAGAAAATTTGTTAATAAATTGAATTGCTATTAACTATCTTATCGCAGCTGTCTAATTACCTTAATAGGTTCTGTACAAAACACAGAAAAATAAAAAGATATACATTTACTTGTGTATGTTGATAAACGGCCATTAACCCATTACATCACATGCCTGCATTTCATGCCGAAGAAAAATCTTTTTGGAAAACATTGTGAAAAACAGAAAAATTGTTAATTAGCAATTTCCACTCTTCTCACTGTTTCCTACCCTATGAAGTACTTAGTTTTTAGTTTTAATACATATAATTTGTCATATGCAATCACTTTCGACCATTCTAAGATTCTGTTACTGAATGAGAGGTTAGATAAAAAGGTAGGTTAACCCATTCCCACACGATAAAATCTTAGACCAGTCCAACTTCATAGAAGGTGCAGACAACAATTTTAAGTTGATAATATCGTTTAAATCTTTGTCCTATAGGTAAAAAAAAAACATTGTAGATAATGAAAAATTGCTTTTTACAAGCAATTTCTTCATTTTCCACAATGTTTTCCAAAGCCTTCATATCAAGGGAAGTTTAAAAGCGTCATTGTGTGTGAATGGGTTAGCCCATACCCACACATTGACTATTTTGGAATGTTCTTCAAGAAAGAAAATTGAGAGAACATTCTTGCAACAAGCCATTTCTATATTTTACACAATGTTTTTCTATCTAGAAAGCTGAAAAATCTTAAATTTCATCAACTTTAAACTGCTGTCGGCAACTCCTTTCAATTTGGACCAGTTTAAAATTTTGTCATCTGGGAATGGGTTAATAACTGAAGTATCCAACCATCATCTTAACAGCCCATGTTTTCTAAAGAGCATAGTAGAATCTCATATCAATTTATACAATATTATAGAACAATTGCTACTCAAAATTGTTTTAACTAATTACCAGACAACATCATTTTTGACTTGTCCGAATTCTAAGAAAGTTTAAACAATGTGGCATTTGATCAACTTAAAATTGTCATCTGTTATCTGCAATTTCTTGAAGTGCACATTCAAATTGATGCAGAAATAGTTTGTTATTATAATTATAATGGTAATATTGGCAAAAAGAAGACAGATTGAGACTGAATAAGTTAGTTTGAATAAGTTGAAAATGGAAATAGAGGTGCTTGTTTTACTGGTGTTATACAATGTTCACTATTATAACTTGCTAATCAACTAACATGTATAACATTTTCTTTATTTCACACTATCACATCAGCTTGGGTTGCTTCAAAATACAGCTAGGGTAAACTTATATGTTTTCTATTGGCATGCTTTCTAAATGAAAATTGGTCTTAAAATATAGATGTTATGACATTAGGTTGAGGGTGAATAATTTTAAGTGTTGTACATACATGTGAAAAATGTATAGGTTTCAAAATCAAAAGCATAACCTTTGCCATGCTGAGTAGAATTGTTTTCAGAAAAGCATTAAGATCAAAGAGTTGATAGCAGTTGAAGTTCAGATTTTGGGGTCAATATTTCTTTGGATGATTAATGTTTTTAATCACTCTTGCTTAACCCAATCTCACACATTTGCTTTTTTTCACCCTTAAAAGGAATTGAAAAAAATAAGGAATTGTTGAAAGTGAAAAAAAAAGCTCTTAATAAGCCATTTCTTCATTATCCACAATGTTTTCTATCCCTATCCCAAAAGACTAAAAGGTTTTATAAAAATTGTCATCTGCAACTTTGAATTTGGATTATTCTAAAATATTGTGATGGGGTAATGGGTTAAAAGTGATGGGGTCATGAGTTAAAAGTGGAGAAGAAAAAAAGTGGTGCTGTAGGCTGGTCATTGTCCGTACCTCCTGCAAAATAAATCAATACTTCAGGCTCAGCATGACGATGGTCAAATTCATTTGAAAACAAGATTTTATAGATTTTGTAGACCAGTTTTCACCCAAAGCATCTCAGGACATACAAGTTTTTGTGCATATATGACATCCTGATTGAAAATTGTTGGTTTGGCATAGAAAGAAAACATGAGCACTAACAGCATAAAAGTTGAAGACATGGGAGTCACAGAAATAAGTTTATAATGTGATAATAGAAGTGTTACCAGATTTACGAAAAGTGACCTCCCTTGAACTGTAAAAAAGCTGCCAGATTTACAAAAAGTGATCTCCCTTGAACTGTTTAAAGGTTACCAGATTTACAAAAGTGACCCCCCCCCCTTTGAATTGTAAAGAGTTAGCTCTTGACAGGGTATGGAGACTCCCGTACCACTGTTTTTTCGTGGTTCTCCAATATTAGTTTCATATTCATGCAAAGCTACATTGGGAGTATTTTGGACAAAAGATTCAATAAACCCATTACCAGATGTCAAAATTTTAATGGTACTTACTCAAAAAGAAAAATACTTCCCATAAATGTTGGCAAATGTCAAAGTTCACTTCCAGTCTAAATGAATTATTTGATTGGTTGATTGAGTGTTTAATTGACAACCAT
Source organism: Fragum fragum (assembly GCA_946902895.1). NCBI lineage: Eukaryota > Metazoa > Mollusca > Bivalvia > Cardiida > Cardiidae > Fragum > Fragum fragum. The sequence continues at coordinate 30,151,355 of OX336378.1, read as the reverse complement.
GATTGGTCAATTAAAATGATTTCTGACAACATATGTTTCATTGAAGAAAATATGATCTTTGAATGATGTAAGCCCCTTTTATCTACCCTCTGTGTACTTTTGTCAATAGTTTCAAGTTGGTCTTTTGCCTCTGAGACAGGTCACACATTTTTGAAAGATACTTTAAAGGAACATGCCGTTATTTACTTAGAATAGTAAATGATGATAAACTGATGTTTATTTTCTTTGCCTAGACCAATAATTCTTTCCAACAGCTCTCATCAATGATGTAGAAGATTGATAAACAGTATCTGGCTGTAGGCAACTAAATAATACACAGGCATCCTATTCCTTCTTTAATTTTAAGTATATCTTTGGTCTTGCCCTTTAGCTAGATAATCTTGTAAGCGTATGTAACATTGATCTTAATTCATTGTTCCTTTTCCTTTGACTGTAGGAAATTTGAGCTATTTTTCTTATTCCTGTAGGGACATTAATCTTCAAAACATATTGATGAGAGCTAAAAAAAGGGGTAGGCATTGTATATTTTTTCAAAGTTTCTTTTAGTTTTTCTTGCCATTTATCATAATTATCACTTTAACCCATTCCCACACAGTGACGCTTTCAAGAAAACCAATCTGAAAAACATTAGGTAAAGTGAAGAAATCGCTTGTGACAAGCAATTTCTTCATTTTACACAATGTTTCCTACCCAGAAAGTTGAAAAAATCTAAAATTTCATAACTGTTAAAATGACGTCTGCAACTACTTTCAATTTGGATCAGTCATGAATTTTGCCGTCTGGTAATGGGTTAAGTTAACAATATAAAGATAATGGTGGTAAACTGCCTGAAAGATGAAAGAAATGAAAGAATGACAAGCCTGTCCTAAGAATTGGTACGGATATTCTAGTGAAAAGTAAGAGTCAAAGAATTTTGAGACGTATTTCAATATTCTAATATATTACTAAGATATTTTCATTGTTCTTTGTTTGGAAGAGTTATACGTGTAATAGCATACTTTATTTTTTATCTACTTGGAAAAGAATATAAAAAAGGCAATACATGTATGATTCAACATATACCCTTACCAGACAGCAAAAATCCAGACTGGTCCTCATTTTCCATAAGGGCTGTGAAAAAGTGGGATTGTGTGGGAAAGATTTGAGATTTAATTTTCTGAAGACATTACCACAAAAACCTGCCTTTTAATGCCCCATTTCCATTAAATGAGGAAAACATTGTGAGATTAGGAGAAATTACTAGTAACAATCCTATTCTGATGATGTTTTCTACCCTATATGGCACTTACTAATTTATAATGCAATTTGAATTGTCATCTGCAACTTCTCTGAAATTAGATCTGTCTAGGAATGGGTTATGAAAAAAATACAAAGTTTGATCTGGGAATTTCTGTACCAATTTTGATATTTCGCACACTAGTGAACAATAGGTTTGATTCACATTTGATTAAATATTTTTCATAGTAGAAAGACAAACGAGTCTCAGTACCATCCATTAACCCTTTCCTGTTTTGCAAAATTCTAGACCTGTCCAAAATGAAAGGTTTTGTAGACAACAATCCAAATTTGATAATTTGAAAAATAATCATTTAGAAGGGAAGAAAATATTTTGGAAAAAGAAAAAATTGCTTGTTACAAGCAATTTCTTCTTTTTCCACAATCTTTTCTCAAGTATAAAATGAAGGGTCATAAAAACCAGGGATTAAACAGGAAGGGGTTAATCTATAGCAAGACAACGAAAAATTTTAGACTGACCCAACTCTAAAGAAGTTACAGACAATTTATAGTTGAAGAAATTTTAAAAGAACCATTGTCTTTTGTGGTAGAAAATATTTTTGACATTTTCCAAAGCTATTTTCTTGAGGGGTATTAAAAAAAGGAATTAAGTGGGAATGGGTTAACAGAGCATCCAAGGCATAGCTTTCAGCTTGAAAAAAAATATTTTAGACTGCCATAAGGCTGTCTTGCTTTAGGAGCTCTTTTTGGTACACAGCAGAATTAGATGTCAAACGATACATAGTCCCCAAAAGTTATGTGGTACTCAAATACTTGTTTGTCTTTGTAAGAGAAGGATTTATATACCTGAATGTTTTTAGCTCACCTGAGCACAAAGTGCGAGGTGAGCTATTGTGATCGGTCGTTGTCCGTCGTCCGTCCGTCCGTCTGTCCGTCTGTCCGTCTGTCCGTCTGTCCGTCCGTCCACAATTTCTTTAAAAATCTTCTCCTCCTAAACCAGAAGGCCAATCAAGCTGAAACTTTGCAGGGATGTTCCTTGGGTGAAGTTCTACAAAAGTTGTTAAAAGAATTTAATTCCGTCAAAAATTCTGGCTGCCGCGGCATGTGAAAATGGGAATCCTTAGTAAATCTGTAAAAATCTTTAAAAATCTTCTCCTCCTAAACCAGTAGGCCAATCAAGCTGAAACTTTGCAGGGATGTTCCTTGGGTGAAGTTCTACTAAAGTTGTTAAAAGAATTTAATTCCGTCAAAAACTCTGGCTGCCGCGGCATGTGAAAATGGGAATCTTAAGTAAATCTGTTAAAATCTTTAAAAATCTTCTCCTCCTAAACCAGTAGGCCAATCAAGCTGAAACTTTGCAGGGATGTTCCTTGAGTGAAGTTCTACAAAAGTTGTTAAAAGAATTGAATTCCGTCAAAAACTCTGGCTGCCGCGGCATGTGAAAATGGGAATCCTTAGTAAATCTGTAAAAATCTTTAAAAATCTTCTCCTCCTAAACCAGTAGGCCAATCAAGCTGAAACTTTGCAGGGATGTTCCTTGGGTGAAGTTCTACAAAAGTTGTTAAAAGAATTTAATTCCGTCAAAAACTCTGGCTGCCGTGGCATGTGAAAATGGGAATCTTAAGTAAATCTGTTAAAATCTTTAAAAATCTTCTCCTCCTAAACCAGTAGGCCAATTAAGCTGAAACTTTGCAGGGATGTTCCTTGGGTGAAGTTCTACAAAAGTTGTTAAAAGAATTTAATTCCGTCAAAAACTCTGGTTGCAGCGGCATGTGAAAATGGGAATCTTTAGTAAATCTGTAAAAATCTTTAAAAATCTTCTCCTCCTAAACCAGTAGGCCAATCAAGCTGAAACTTTGCAGGGATGTACCTTGGTTGAAGCTCTTCAAAAGTTGTTAAAAGAATTTAATTCTGCAAAAAACTCTTGTAACCGTGGCATATGAAAATGGGAAATTTTAGAAAATCTATGTTGTCTTTTTTCTCACAGACTACAAGGCCAAAGGCATTTATATTTTATATAGAGCTTAATCATATGGTTCTCGACCAAGTTTTTAAATATTTAATCTCTAGGGTCTAAAATGGCCCCGCCCTAGAGGTCCGAAGTTTGGAAAAATGCTTACTTAGAGCAATTTCAAAAGACTTCTCCTCTTAAACTATAAGGTCTAGGATATTCATATTTGGTATTGAGCATAACTAGATGGTTTTGTACTAAATCACAAAAAGTTGTCTTTCTCAGGTCAAAAACGGCCCTGCACTAGGGGTCAAAAATTGGGAAAAACGCAAAATTTGAGTATGTTAAAAAAAAGTCTTCATTTTATGGAGGAGGGCATTTATATTTTGTGTGTAGCATAGCCTGGCTGTTATCTATCAGTTTTGATCAAATTATGCCTGTAGGTTAATAAACACCCTTTCCCTGGGTGTCCAAAGTTTGTAAAAAAGCTCCATTAGACCATGTTCAATAGTGTTTTCCTCCCAATCTACAAAGTCTAAATATTTTGTATATAGCATAACCAGATGGTTCTCTACCATGTTAGCTAAAATGTTAGCCCTGGGATAAAACATGGCACTGCCCCAGAGGTAAATTTTTTTTTGAAAACGCTCAATTAGAGCAACATCAAAAGTCTTCTCCTTCTGAAATATAAGGTGAAGGGCATACATATTTGGTATGTAGCATGACTAAATAATTTTGTACTATATAACAGGAAAATATGCTCTTAGGATAAAAATGTCTCTGCTCCTGGGTTGAAAATTGCTTAAATTGCATTGAAAGAACTCTTCTTAAATATTGGCTCTAGAGCATTTACATTAAAAACAAAGGATAACATTATTGTTCTCTACCATGTTTATATCCTTTGGACAAACATGGCCCTTCCCAAGGCATCCAAAGATATGAAAAACGCTCAATAAGAGCATGTTCAAATATCTTCCACTCCTCATGTATAAGTTGTAATGCATTCATATTTTGATGTATAGTACATCCAGATTGTTCTCTACCAAGGTTGCTAAAATTACACCCATTGAAGTTGCAGACAGTAATTAGAGTTTGATTGAAATCTAAATACAAAGAATTTCAGGTAGAAAACACTGTGAGAAATGGATGAATTGCTTGTCACTCCCTTTCTCACTATGTATTTTTCAAACCTATTTTCCCTGAGGGTGACAAATTCTGGGATAGTTTGCTAATGGATTAAACTATAAAGCCAAAGGCATTCATTATTATTGTAAAACATTACTGGATTGTTTTGTACAAAGCCCAAAATCTTATATATCTTTTATAAGTTGTGCCTTTTTTATACTAAAAAGTACTGTAATTTGGAGATGCCTCAGGTGAGCGATTTAGGACCATCATGGTCCTCTTGTTTTCTGCTGTGATTTTGGACTTCTGTTATTTTATATAGATCTGTATATTCTGTTACAATAGGTGATCCTGCACATATTTTGTTTTCTAGTTTGTTCTTTATATCAAGGCAGTAACATACCATGCAAGATTATACTGTGTGATCAACATTAGGCTTGCAAAGATTTAATTGCTTCAACCCATTTCTACACAATCCGGCTTTTTTATGCCCCTGATGAAAACAGGTTGGGAAAAAACATTGTTGTAGCAAGCAATTTCTTAATTTGCTCAGATTGTTTTCTACCCTAACAGACAAAGAATTTTTTATTTGATTTTTATCAATTAAAACTGGTATTGACATTTCCATTCAATTTGGCTGTGTCTAAAATGTTTTCTGGTAATGGGTCAACTGTTCACACATTTCAAGCATCAATATACATTATTCTTGTGAACAACATATGTATAGAATGAATTTGTAAACAACAACAAATTACAAAGAACATTGACCATGTTACCTTGGATAATACCTAGCGTAAAAATTAATACCTAGCGTAAATACCACATCTGTTCTTTTATTAAGAGCTTCACAGCAAATTTAAGCCTTTTCACTGGTGATACCCAGGATTTTAAAAAATAGTAAGACTTATGTGTCTTATTGATGTACAACTGAAAGATCTGTCATTCATGGAATCTTATACCAACAAATTGACGCCATTTTTGCCTATGATATCTCTTGATAATATGTAGCCATTTATCTTGTGGGATTTGAAACTTAAATTTGGGCTTGAACTGGATTTATGTATGCAGGCTATTTTATGTACAATAAATATTTAAGCTAGACAATTTACTGTAAAAACAAGCACCTCTTTTATATTTTTATCTATATTTCTGATAAAATTAAAATCCAGGGAGAAAAAATAGAAAACTTTTACTCTTCCATTGCTAGCATAACAATATTTTATCTACATTTTATCTTTTCCATCAACAAATTGTACTGTTGCTTGAAAATATAAAGCAAAAATGGATACATTTATCTGTTTGTTAGACAATCATTACCTCTCTATGATCTCTGACTTACTTAGTCAAAGTTTCTTGCTTTTTGGCAATCATGCTTGCAATTCAAAGCTCTATCCTAGTTACTGTGAATTAAGGAAGTACATAAAAGTCAGAAACAACATACAATGGTTACTGTCCACATGCAGCCCATGATTTATAAGAAAATGGGAGTGGTTTGATCTACAAAAATGGAATAGTTCAAATCTTTTTTCGGCACATAATTCTTTTATCACAGACTGGAATTTGGACAACTTTGTCAAATGATGTTATAAGTCTGATTCCAAGAATTAGCAATATTCTGACATAAGTTATTTAGATTTTAAATGAAATAAGATTAGATCATTTCTCTTCAAGTTGGCTTTATTTTGCTGATTAGCAAAATATATGTATATTATTTTAAAGTTTTATAAGTTGGAAGCACAGTAATACTCTTTGTGTAATTATTGTTTCTAGGATTTAATATTAAGTTGTATAGAAAAGTTTTATATGATTTTGAATCAGTTATTTAAGTTACATTTCTTCATAGATGTTACCATAGAGATGCACCAAAAAGTGTTACTGTTGTTTCGTCATATTCTGTAAAAAATGTGTTTAGTTGTGAAAATATATATGAACCATGGTATTTAAATGTATTGGTTAACCCATTCCCACACAATGACACCTTATAAACGCCCCTCAAAATGAAAGTTTTAGAAAATATCATGGAAAATGAAGACAAGCAATTTCTTTATTATCCACAATGTTTTCTACCCCAAAAGACGGAGATAAGATTTCATCAACTTAAATTGTAGTCTGCAACTTCTTTGAATTTTTGACTGGTCTGAATTTGTATAGTGTGGAAATTGGTTAAGTACACAAGTACTTCAAAGAGAATACAATGACTTTGAAATAAAAGAGAAAACATATTTTTTAAAGTAAAAAAAAAACAATTAAATGTTTGATCTTATTAGCTCACCTGAGCACGTAGTGCTCAAGTGAGCTATTGTGATCGCCTTTCGTCCGGCGTCCGTCCGTCGTCCGTCGTGCGTCGTGCGTCGTCCGTCAACAATTTCTTTAAACGACAACTCCTCCCAAACCACTGGGCCAATTTGAACCAAATTTGGCAGAAATGTTCCTTAGATGGTCCCCTTCAAAAATAGCTAAAAGAATTGAAATCCGTTGAAAACTCTGGTTGCCATGGCAACAAAAGTGAAATTTTTAAATAATCTTTAAAAATCTTCTTCTCCTGACCCAGAAGGCGTAGAGCCTTGATATTTTGCATGAAGCATCAGTATATTGACCTCTTTCAAAATAGCTAAAATCATGATCCTCGGGTCCCCAGGGGCGGAGCCCCAGGGGGGTGGGGTTTATATAGAAATAAAGAACGATTTTTTAAATGACATCTCCTCCCAAACCATTGGGCCAATTTGAACCAAATTTGGCAGAAATGTTCCTTAGGTGGTCCCCTTCAAAAATAGCTAAAAGAATTGAAATCCGTTAAAAACTCTTGTTGCCATGGCAACAAAAGTGAAATTTTAAAATAATCTTTAAAAATCTTCTCCTCCTGACCCAGAAGGCGTAGAGCCTTGATATTTTGCATGAAGCATCAGTATATTGACCTCTTTCAAAATAGCTAAAATCATGATCCTCGGGTCCCCAGGGGCGGAGCCCCAGGGGGGTGGGGTTTATATAGAAATAAAGAACGATTTTTTAAATGACATCTCCTCCCAAACCACTGGGCCAATTTGAACCAAATTTGGCAGAAATGTTCCTTAGGTGGTCCCCTTCAAAAATAGCTAAAAGAATTGAAATCCATTAAAAACTCTGGTTGCCATGGCAACAAAAGTAAAATTTAAGATAATCTTTAAAAATCTTCTCCTCCTGACCCAGAAGACGTAGAGCCTTGATATTTTGCATGAAGCATCAGTATATTGACCTCTTTCAAAATAGCTAAAATCAGGATCTTCGGGTCCCCAGGGGCAGAGCCCTGGGGGGGGGGGGGGTTATAGGCAAGAAGCATCAGTTCACAGACTTCTTTCTTATTTCTTAAATTATAACCCATGGAAAAAGTTTTTTCCTTCTTTCAAATCAGCACTAAAGCCTTGGAATTTGTAATTTAGACTTGGATCCCCAAGTTCATAGTGTTTATATGTAATTGTGGCCCACTTGTTTCATAATCCTAACCTTAACATGAAAATAGACTGTTGAAAGAAAAAGAGCCTTTATCTCAGGTGAGCGCCCCAGGGCCAACGGCCCTCTTGTTGTAAATTTGTTCTCTTCTAAACTGTTTTGATATCATATTCAATTTTTGATAATTTGTATGCTCCTGCCATCCATTGGCAAAAGGGCTAGTAGAGTACCTTTGTGTGTGTGTATTTGAAAATAACTCTGCTCATTTGCTGTCCTTGGCATTTACTAGTGTCATGCTTAAAGTTGGTTAAAGATATGTCAAAGGTCAAGGTCACAGCTGAATGTCAAATGACAAAATTGGCCTTGTTCTTTTGAGTCTAAGTGAGTATTTGTCATTCAAAATATGTTTTATTAATCTCAAGATCAAGGGCAACTATGTTCCTTATTCTAAAGTTATGGGTAAAAAACTGACCTAACACCTTGTTTCGGGTTTTGTTTTTCACCCATGTCCCTTACTTTGGACTGAAGGCATTATTAGAAGGAGGGGAATCATCCATGTCTGTGATACATTTCCAGTTTTACTTTTAACCCTTTCCTGTACAATCCCTGGTTTTAACATCCCTGTGATTTTATACTTGAGAAAACATTGTGGTGAAAGAAGAAATTGCTTGTAACAATATTTTTACTACAATATTTTCTACCCTCTAGGTTGGTTACTTTTCAAATTACATTCACTTTTGTCGTCTGCAACTTCTTTGAATTTGGACATGTCTACAATTTTGAAAAACAGGAAAGGGTTAAAAGCTTCAGAGCATTTACTTTTTAGAACAATTTCATTTGATATTAGTCATAATTATGCTTTTTTTTTCACATACGAAATCAATTTCTAATGTTGTATATAATTCAATTCACTTATTATTTTCGTAAGTATAAATCTTTCACTTGAATTTGTTTGTCAAACATGTTTCCTTAAATAAGTTTTGCATGGCTCAGAGGTCAATGCTGCAGACTGTTGACCTGAATGGAATGGAAGATTGTGAGTCCAAACATAGGCCACACAACTGATCACATGGAAGTGTCCTTTGGTAAGACTTTTCAAAGCTTGAGCCATGCACTGATGATACCCATTACACACATGGATAAGTAAAGTTTGTAGTTATTATATCTGAAATATTGTTGAAAAAGCCCATTCAAACAAACATCAAAGACTTTGAAGATTGAAAGCAGGGCTAAATCTTCTGAAATAGTGAGTTTATCATTTTGATAATTTCAATGTTTTTTGCGGGGAAGCTATCCAATATTAATACAGCAAGAAATCTCAATTACCAACAGCAAAGCATTGAAGAAAACCCTCTATTTTGTTTATCATTTCAGTGTGGATCGTTACAAGCACACAGGGTGGTGGGGATGGTAAAAATGCAGTCACTTCAGCTCCTCCAGCGACCACAAGCAAAACATCGTAATCATTTTCTTGTTAATTTAGCAATAGAGGCCATGAGTTTGTTTATGGCATTGTTGAAGAATTCCACTCTGAAAGATTGTTTTAGAATAGAAAAGAAACATTGGATTTTTTTAGTAAGATAATCAACTTAGAATAACCATTCACCTGCTGATTTTAAGGAGATGTGCGCAGGATAGGCAAATATCAGACTACATTTATATGCAGGCTGATCTTTGTCCATGTTTCATATCAAAGTCTTTTACGCTTGGTAAGGCATGGAGCAAATTACTGTCAAAACTGTATAAACTGAATATTATTCTAATAACACTTTGAACTTGTCCAAATTGAAAGAATCTACAAAGGAAATTTTCAAATTTGATGGAACTTTCATTTTTCAGCTACTTGGATAGGAATCATTGTAGATGATGAAGAAATTGCTTGATACAAGCAATTTCTTCATTTTCCACACTGTTTTCCAAAGCTTTTTCTTGAAGGGTGTAAAAAGGAGGGATTGTGTGGAAAAGGGTTAATCTATTCCAATACAATCCAACTTCTTTATGAATCCCCTCTGGCCCCCAAGAAAAGAGTTTGAGGAAAGAATGTTGAAAGATAAGAGATACCTTGTTACAACAAGTATTTTCATTTATAGTTTTCGAGCAAAAGTCATTTAACCCATTCCCACACACCAAAATTTTAGACCAGTCCAAATTCAAAGACTTTGCAGACGGCAAATTTAAGTTAATGGAATCTTAAAAATTTTTGTCTTTGGGGTGGGAAGCATGGTGGATAATGAAGAAATTGCTTGTTACAAGCAATTTCTTTATTTTCCACAATGTTTTCCTAAGTTTTATACTCAGAGTTTAAAAGCGTCACTGTGTAGGAATGGGTTAATGGAACATTATTAGAATTATTCTTAGTGTTGATTATCTTGCATAACCAATCAACCATTTCCTTCATACAATATAAATCATTTATCCGCTATCATAATGCTTAGCCTATTCCCACTCAACAACGCTTTTTGATACCCCCCAAGAAGTACAATTGAGAAAACAAGGAACAATTGTGGAAAATAAAGAAATTGCTTGATACAAACAATTTCTTCACTTAACACAATATTTTGTATCCAGTAAATTGAAAAATATGAAATTTCATAAACTTTAGATTGTTGTCTTGCAACCCATTCCTAAATGACAAAATTATAGAAATTGGAATAAGCTGCAGACAACAATCTCCAGTTGATAGATTTTTTTTTGTTTGTTTTGTTTTTTGCATAGAAAAGGTTTAGATGGTTTCCAAAGCTTTTTTCCGGGGGGTTGTAAAATGGATAGATTTAGTGGGAATAGGTTTACAGGGAGCTATATACCTTCTTCTGGATTATTCCAATTTCTATATTGACAGGAAGCATAGTCAAAGACCAGCAAGTGTTTCCATGCAGACATAACTTTTATTTAGCTCATTACCAGACAGCAAAATTTAGGATGGTCCAAATTAAAAGAGGTTTTAGATGGAAGTTTTGCATAAATTTAAATCTAGAAATTAAATAGAATGGGGTAGAAAACATTGCGGTAAAAGATGAATGTAATGAGCTTGAAATGAGCAATTTCAGGTTTTATCAAAATCCTTCTAAAGCTATATATCTTTAATTCATCTAAATCTTTGATTGTGTGGTAATTAGTCAAATCAGCATGGCAGAGGTTGAAATTGCATAATTATGGTAGCTGACTGTTTTGACCCATTACCACACAATGCCACCTTTTGTTGTCCTCGGCAGCAAATATTCTTTCCGACATTTGTCTCTCACCAATGGGTGGATAATCTTAAACCTAAGTGGGATAGCAGCTGGAGGCTAGGAAAGGATGTAGTGGTAGTACTGGTGTGAGAAATACCAGGAATCCATAGGTGCTCCAGCCGCCACGATATGACTGAAATACTCTTAAAAGCGGCGTTAAACCCCATTCAATCAATCAATTTGTTGCTCTAAAGAAATATAATCAGGTAATGGGTTGAAAGCAGTATGAGGGAAAAGGTTTCATTTTTTTCTCATTAATGAACAACATTATGTATGTGTTATTCATATTTTTGGATTAACTTCCATTAGCCAATAGAAACGAGTTGTTTAAATATGAAACATTGTTAGATTTTTAAACATGTATGTAGTAAAGGTGGTTAGATGTATTTGTATGATAAGAAGAGAGGTTATTGCAAAACTTGTGAAAAATGCATAGGAATTTCATATGCACTTTAACCCATTACTAGACAGCAAAATTTTAGACTGGTCCAAATTGAAAGGAGTTGCCAAGGACAGTTTAAAGATTATGAAATTCTTTTTTTTTTTAATCTTTCTCTGTAGAAAACATTGCAGAAAATGAAGAAATAGCTTTTTTCAAGCAATTTCTTCATTTTCTACAATGTTTTCCAACACCTTTTCCAACTTTTTCTTTAAGGGCATCAAAAGGTGTCACTGTGTAGGGATGGGTTAAAATAGTTTTGCACTTACCTGTTGATACCTAATTTTTATTTCCACACATGTATCAGGCAAGACGTTTAATTATCATAATTTGAGGTTTAAATGAAAGACTACCAAGTGTTTAACCCATTCCCACACAATACAAATTTAGACTGGCCCAAATTGAAAGAAATGGCAGATGACAATTTAAAATTTATTAAATTTTGGATTTTTTTCAACTTTCTTGGTGAAGAAATTGCTTGTAACAAGCAATTTCTTCATTTTCCACAATATTTTCCTAAGCTATTTTTCTTTAGGGCGTCTAAAAGCGTCACTGAGTGGGAATGGGTTAATTGGTTACCACATTTAAACCTTTCCAAACATTGACACTTTTTGAAACCACAAAGATAAAAGAAAGATTTGGAAAATATTGTGGAAAATGAAGAAATTGCTTGTTTCAAGCAATTTCTTCATTTTCAACATTTTCAGCCACAAGATATTCCAAAATTTCATCAACTAAGAATTTTAAAATTGACGAGTCAATTGATTCTTTGACAGCTGTAGTCTGTCAATTATATGGAGGCTATCAAAATACCTCAGGCTCTGCTATCCTATGTATGACATTTCCAACCATTTCGCAAGTGCGTGACTCGCACACATTGAGCACCCTGGACAGCAATTCGGGGCAATTAGCACATTCGCTGACTGTTTAAAGAAGCTTTGGGTCAGTATCTATCTAAAGAGGGCAGAGTGAAGACTCTGATCAGACTATGCTAATGCACAGGCTGATCTGAGTCTTTACTTGGCGCACATGTGTAATGGTTGAAAATGTCACACAAAAGCTAAAATGGCTTAATAGAAGATATTGTTTAATACCAAACAACAAAAATTTTAGACTTGTGGAAATTGAAATGCTGTTAAAGATTTTGGAAATGATGAATAAATGCGAAATTTGGTATAATATATAGCGAGAAAATGGAAATTATTGTAATCCATTTCTCCTTTTCTTAGGATATTTTCCAATGCTGCATTTCTGCAGCAGGTAAAAATACAGAATTGTGTTGTTATTCACAAACCTATGGAATAAATATTAACCCATTCCCATACAATCCCACTTTTTACACCCCTCAAGAGAAAATGGTCTGGAAAACATTGCTGAAGATGAAGAAATTGCTTGTTGTAAGCAATTTCTACATCTTACACAATGTTTTCTACCCAGAGAGTTGAAAAAATCTAGAATTTCCTCAACTTTGAATTAGTATCTACAACTCCTTCCAAATTGGACCTGTTTAAAATTTTACCGTCTGGTAATGGGTTAATGACTGTTTAAAACTTATCATTCCAAGTTGATTGCTTCAATTCTTTATAAGGATGAAATCTGTGTGTATATTTGTTACATTAACTTCATAGTATGCTAGTAAATACAGCTGACTTTCATGTTTGTTTCATTAAAGCAATTTTATCTGTATTATACATAGAGATCTAATTAACAACTTCCGACAGTATCCTGCCTTTTACAACCCTGGGAAAATTATTTTTTGGAAAAACGTTATTGACAAGCAATTTCTTTATTATCAACAAACTTTCTACTCAAAGACAAAGATTTTTATCCTTTGAATTTCACAAACTTAAAGTTGCCACCCACAACCCGCAGCCTCTGTCAATTTTGACCAGTCTTGAATTTTGTTTTATGGTAAACCATTATGGGGTAATGATGACTATCTGAATCCGATATTTATTTTCGAAGTCCTATGTTGTGGTTTCTCATTAGGATCATTTTGACGAGACTGTTATCCCTTGAAATGCTGAACCATGAATACTTTTGCCTTGGTATGAGGTATAGACTAAGATCAGCCTGCACATATGTGCAGTCTGATCTTAGTCTATACCACCAGCTTGACATTTAAACCAGATCTGCTTATCAATTAAGTCAGCAGAAATTTTGACTCACAAGTAGGTCCTTTCAGTATGTTCAGTGCTTTGATTTCAATACAATTTTCAACAAAGATTTTATTCAGCATGACAAGGGTTAAAATGAGCACCCACAAAAATAGAGTTGGATGGACAAATAATTAAAGTTTACATCTTTAACCCATTTCCACACAGCTTAATTTTAGACTGGTCCAAACTAAAAGGAGTTGCAGACGACAATTTTAAGTTTATGAAATTTTAGATTTTTTCAAATTTCTAGATAGAAAACAATGTGTAAAATGAAGAAATTGCTTGTCACAAGCAATATCTTCATTTTTCACAATGTTTTCCACATGTTTTTTCCTGGGGGGGCGTTCAAAAGTGTTACTGTGTGGGAATGGGTTAAACGAAAATCACTCCATGTCACTGAAGCTCTGAGTAGGCCTATACCAGATGACAAAGTTTTGGACTGATCTAAGTACTAAGAAGTTGCAGATGACAATTTTAAGTTTATGAAATCTGAAAAATCTTTGTCCTTTTGGATAGGAATCATTTTGGAATATGAATCTTTATCTTTATTTTTTATAATGTTTTTCCCTGCTTATTTCTTCAGGGTTATTAGGAAGTAGGATTGTGTGGGAATTGGTTAACCCATTCCCACTTGACAAAATTTTAGACTGGTCCAAGTTGAAAGTAGCTGCAGACGACAATTTCAAGTTGATGGAATTTTGAATTTTTTCGTCTTTTTGGATAGAAAACATAGTGGATAATGAAGAAATTGCTTGATACAAGCAATTTCTTCATTTTCCACAATGTTTTCCAAAGCTTTTTTCCTGAGGGGCGTAAAAAGGAGGGATTGAGTTGGAATGGGTTAAATGGCTTCATTTAGGCTTTACCTATTCTCAAACAAGCCTGTTTTTTTCCAGTTCAGGGAAATTATTTAAAAATTGAGAAAATTGCTTGTTTTCCACCTTGTTTACTACCCTAAAATACAAATCTATTTAAAATTTGTGAACTTTCATTTGCTGTCTGCAGCATCTTTGAATTGGGACAGGTCTTAAATATTGTTGTCTGGTAATGATTTTATCTATTAACAGCTGAAAAATTTCTTACTTGTCCTGATAAGATGACATTGAATACAACAAAAAGTAATCACACATGTTATCCTATTTCAACTATGATTTCTATGATATAAATCTGCGTCAAAATATGGAAAAAGTGTTTATGGTACATGTATCATAAAATGTGAACATGTCATTTCATTTCAAAATGTCAATTAATGTCCACCTAAAATATGTTCATTTTGTAATTTGCTTGAAAGAAGAAAAAGAAATGGTTACAATAATCTTAAAAGAATTAAAAGACAGAAAAAAAGTATGTGAAATATGTATATTTTGACATTGACTAATTATTAAATTTGTAGATTCTTAATCAAGAATAACTTTTTCACTAGATCAGGGCTCTAATAAGTTACTGTGTTAAGCTTTGCCATAAAGCTTGCACTAATATTTATGCATTGAAATAAAGATCTGTACAAAAATCCTATAATTCAGGATGAAATAATAGAACCTAAGATTACAAGAATGAATGTGAAAAAGTGACTTTGTATAACAGAGAATTGAAAATGTTTATTCCCATTTCTTCATCCAAGGCATTTCTTGCTGCAAAGAAACCTGGCATTTTGTTGCAAAATTTCACCCATTAAACTTACGGCCATTTAGAAGGTTGTTCTGTAAAGATGAACATAGTCTACTCTGAATGAAGTTATGCTGTAATTAACTTGTACTTGACCAATGATTGGCACGGTCCACTTACTCTGTTGGGCCGGTCATTGGCCCCAAAAGGAAGTTCCACTTCCATTTTAGATAGCGTTATTTTGCAAAAATTGTTACCATCAGCATACAAAAGTAGAATGGTTGGTTGATGACCTAAATTTCCTAACTACAGCTGAAATAAGCTGTAGTTACAACATTTAAGTCGTCAAACCAACCAATTAAATGTTTATCAAAATTGGCTTCCAATGTAAGAGTTTAAGATGCACTCCTTGTCTAAATGAATGATTGCATTGGTTGACTGATCATTTGATTGACAGCTGTGATTTGGAATTCCCTCTTATCAACCTTAAGTAATGAGGTTGGGAAAGCTCTGTGGTTTCTGAAGATTCTTTATGGCTGCTTCAGTGTGCTTTTATTAACTGCATTTATAGAACACTATTGTCTGCTAATAGCATTACGACTACCTTATTAAGACACATGGCCAACAATTCATTGTATTCTTAAACTCTAGAGTCTCAAAATCCATAAAATCAACTCAAGACTTCAGTTCAGCTCAGAATTTTAAGACAAATAATATCTGTATATTATGCTTCATATAGATTCATTGATGAGAGAACCTTCTAATACTTATAAATATCATTGGTTACTGAAACAAAAATAGACCCCAGGTTTTCCAGGTCAGACAAAGTTGGTTGCACTAAATTGTAGTACATTCTTCACTCTAGGGTGTGACTTGGTAAAATTGTAACGTACCTTCTTGAACCTTTTTGTTCAACCCTCACCATTTCAATAGAAATGAGCCGCCGTCATAGTGCAGTTGGTAGCGCGTCGGACTGTCAATCTAGAGGTCCTGGGTTCGATCCCTGACAGTGGCACTCATCCTTTCCGACTATTTGTCTCTCGCCAATGGGTCGATAATCGTAGACCTATGTGGGATAGCAGCTGGAGGCTAGGAAAGGTTGTAATGGTAGTACTGGTGTGAGAAATACCAGGATTCCATTGTTAGGAGCTCCAGCCGCCGCGATATAACTGAAAGATTGTTGAAAGCGGTGTAAAACCCCATTCAAACAAACAAATTCAATAAAAATGAATGAAAATTAAAGTACTTGAAACAGTTATTTTGATTACATTTATTCTGATAGGTTTTATCTATGAAACAACTCTTGTTTAAAAGGGACAAGCAGGAGGTGTAGACATGAACAGACTACACATAATATTATTATGTGTAGCCTGATCTTTGTCTATATCTCCTGCAAAAACAGGAATAGTCTGGGCTCAGCTCGACGAGGATTAAGAACTAGTTTCTCCATTATCATTGAACTTGAAGAATCATTACTTAGTCACATATAATTGATGTTATTACATGAGACAAAAAAAATCATTTTGCTAGAAATATTCATTTATTCCATATATGATTAGTCAGGCAAAAATAGGCTACCTCAGCTTCACAAATCCTCCACTTCTAGAAGGGTTAAACCATTTCCACCCAATGATGCTTTTAGACGCCCCTCAAGAAAGAATGCTTTGAAAAACAATGTGAAGAATGAAGTTATGTGATCGTAATGGTAATTCCAATTTAGAAAGTAAAATCTTAAAGAAATGAATTAATTTTCTTAATCATAATAAAATCCTATATTGTTGGAACTCATTAGAATTGTCACATTGAGATGATTCTAATGAGTCCCAACAGCATAGGATTAAGCGAGAATTCTGTAATAATTTCTTTATCTAATCAATCCTTCATATCTTTCACAATAAAGTGTATTAAATGACCATTCTTAAGCAACCAATTTTTAGTCATCCCCTCAGTGGTCGCTAATACAAGATTGACAATATGTGCTTATATATAAATACTACATTTATCTATATACCAAAATTCATTTTCAATATTTTGGAAAATACTTTTTTCTAACCTCTCCACAGAGAAACTAAAAACAAGATGAGTCATCAATTCTTCTCAAAGTGTAATATGAACTCGGTGCAGGACTTTTGCAAGTGCATATAAAATAATGGCTCAAACAAAATTTTTTAAGTAAATGACTTGGTTAATTTCATGTATTTAGTTTGGTCCAAGTCATAGACTGTAATATGATTTCAAATTAGGATGAACATTAAAGTAGTGCATTTAAAGGTCTGTAACATTGTAGCCATGATGCAAGCAAAATGGCCTTTTTTGACTTGACAGATTATATATGGTACTATTGTGCTAAAAGGGACCCATTTAGGTTCTATGAAAATCAAAGGATGGTTCTCTGGCTGTGCCGTCTGACATAGTGTTTTGACTAAGGTATCAAACTTGGCTATATGAAAAATATGTGACAAGAGACCTAACACAAAAGGTAAAAAATAGCTGGTAACCAAACATCATAACTACAGTTTAATCTATTACTAAATGGGAATGTTTTAGACCACTCCAAAATTACAGAAGCTGCAGAAAATCTTTTGTACTTTTGGGAAGAAAACGTTAGAAATGCATAATTTACTTGTTTCATGCAATTTCATTATTTACCACGTTTTCTTTTCTTGAGGGCATCAAAATGGGTCATTTGGGGGAAATGGATTAACCCATTCGAACTCAATCCCTCCTTTTAACGCCCCTCAAGAAAATAGCCTTTGAAAACATTGTGGAAAATGAAGAAATTGCTTGTATCAAGCAATTTCTTCATTATCCACAATGTTTTCTATCCAAAAACGACGAAAAAGTTCAAAATTCCATCAACTTGAAATTGTCGTCTGCATCTTCTTTCAATTTGGGCCAGTCTAAAATTTTGTCGAGTGGGAATGGGTTGAATAAGTTGTAGTTATGAGGATTAAGTTACCTACAAACATGAATATTTAAATTGGTGTGTTGAATTTTTGATAAGACATTATGCGTGATATGTGGAATGTACAGATCAAGAACAGCTTGTTCAATCTGTACAGTTTGCATAAGATTGACTAAATTTTCAAATTCCAATAGGCCCCTTTTAGCATGATTGTTCACATATTCATGTAGATTATGTCACCTGTATTCTTTACATTTAATCTTATATTTTCTTTTTTCTCTTTTTAAATGATCTGTTTGTTTATTTATTTAATGACGCACATATAAACTATATTTTTTGTTTATTGTATATGAGTGAGTGTTTGGTAAGATAGTTGTTTGTTCAACCTTTAGTAAATTGTTTCAAGATTACTATATATTGTCATTTGGTAGCCAAAACATTGTAAATGCAGCTGAAATAAACTGTACTTTGATGTTTTGGTAAACCACTTAATTCATCTGAGTTTCAGAAAGAGATGGTGATGCATGTACAACATCATTGTTTGTCCATCAAAATTTTGGATCTTCGTAGTATTCTATTTGAGATAATTTCAATAGATACCCACAAAATAGGGTGTGTAACAGAAATACTAGATTTATGTTGTAAACCTTTCCCGTTTTAGGAATTTTTAGACTGGTCGAAATTGAAAGAGGCATGTTGCAAGCAATTTCTTCTTTTTCCAAATGTTTACTCAACTGAAAAGTCACAATGAAGTAAAATCACAGGTTTATAGAGGAAAGAGTTAACCCCTTTTCTGCTCAATCAAACTTTTTTATGACCCTTTAGAAAAGAGCTTAGAAAAATACAGTGAAAATAAAAGAAATTCTTTGTTACAATCTGTAGACCAGTGTAGTTTTTTCACCTGGTTAGGGGTTAATTACTTCCTCTTTGTTTAGAGATCTAGAGCACTTGATACAAATATGGTAATAAAACAATTCCATTGATTAGAAAATCAGCAATGTTTGTCTTGGTTAAGGTTTCAATTTAGAAATGAAGAGAATAATTTTGTTTTCATTGAACCTAAAAACATAGTCGCTCTGAATGAATATGCCAAGCAGATTCATACATTAGTGAGATTAAGTTTTTAGGTTCATAGCTCAATGAAAACAAAAACAATAACAACAACAAAAAAATCTCCATTTGTGATTATTTAACCCATTCCCACACAAGCCCTCCTTTTACGCCCCTAAAGAAAAATGCTTTAGAAATCATTGTGGAAAATGAAGAAATTGCTTGTATCAAGCAATTTCTTCATTTTTCACATTGTTTTCTATCCCAAAAGTCGAAAAAAAAAAAAATTCCATCAACTTGAAATTGTCGTCTGCAGCTTCTTTCAATTTGGACCAGTCTAAAATTTTGCTGTGTTGGAATGGGTTAATGCCATCAAGCAAAACAGGGCAAATATTTTATTAGTTTTGAGTAAAATTTTATGGTTCTACTTTGTAGACCTTCTTTGCTACTTGTTGGTTGGAGCTGGCTAGATGAATTGTTTGCTTATGAGCTAGATTTGTACACAGCTTTTCTTATCCTATTTTGTGGGTAATGATTACACTGAATATTACAATAAAGTTTGGCAGTCAAATATGGATATATTGCTCTCAAATGTAATAAAAATTCATGCACTAGATTTGGTATCTTCTATGTAGAACATGTTTGTTTGAAGAGCACCCTGTATTTATCTATTTGTTTTTGTGTGTGTGAATAGACAGAATTAAATGTACTGTACAGTTAGCTCTGATCTCAGTTGTTTCTTCCATTCCATTTGAGAAACAGTCCAGATAATGAGAGGCTCTTGTCGTTTGTAGATAACCCTTGTCATGCTAAACCTGGAATATTCCTGTTCTAACAGGAGGTATAGACAAAGATCAGTCTGCACATATGTGCAGTCTGCTCTTAGTCTATACCCCCTGATTGTCCCTTTGAAGCTAGAGTTGTTCATTAGATAAATTTTCAAAAGAAGTATAAACCCACATTTATTTCATCCAGTACTGTCAGCCCTTTGATTTTAATGCATTTCTGAAGTGGATTTTATACAACATGACAAGGGTTTGAGAATACCGGGTGACAAGCAAACTCTGCTGTTTTCTTTTTTGACTGGGCAACGAAAACAACGCTTGAGCAAAGTAGTATGCGACATACATGTGACAAAAGCGAGTACTTGATTGCTCATGAAGATAGTGAGCTCTAGAGGATCTGCACTAGTACAATGAGACTTTAAACAAAATTTACCGAATTTTTTTCCATGTCAGTCTTAACCCATTCCCACACAAGCCCTCCTTTTTACGCCCCTCAGCAAAAAAGCTTTGGAAAACATTGTGGACATTGAAGAAATTGCTTGAAGCAAGCAATTTCTTCAATGTCCACACTGTTTTCTACCCTAAAATTCTATTATTTTTAGAATTTCATTAACTTTGAATTGTTGTCTGCATCTTCTTTCAATTTGGGCCAGTCTAAAATTTTCTTGTGTGGGAATGGGTTAACACATAGAATGTTCAAAAATTATTAAGCTTAACATCAAACTGTATTGGTTTTCATGAAAGAGTAGTAATATCCCCAGAGCTGTCATGATTTAAAGCTCCAGTGGATGAAAGCCGCACCAAATTTCACCGAAAGATCCTTGGGTGACCTTTATCAGATTCCTTCTAATAATTTTGATCAGATAAAAGAAATGGCCTAAATGGGCGGGTTTTAAAAATCTTTTCAGAAACCAGTACATAGATTTCAACAAAATTTACTGGAATGGCCATTGTGTGATCCTTTATCAGATTCACCAAAAGAATTTTGATATTTGAACTATCTGGGCTTTAATGGATGGGGCCAATTTCTATATATGGCGAAAGCTTCAACCCATTTCCACACAGTGACGCTTATGGACGCCCCTCGAGAAAAACAATTGAGAAAACATTGTGTAAAATAAAGAAATTGCTTGTAACAAGCATTTTCTTCATTTTACACAATGCTTTCTATTCAGAAAGTTGAAAAAATCTAAAATTCATAAACTTTGAATTGTCGTCTGGAATTCCTTTCAATTTGGATCAGTCTAAAATTTTGTTGAGTGGGAATGGGTTAAAAACTGTATTGTTTAGAAACCAGTTGATGGATTTCCTTTTTTGACTGTTATGAGATTATCTAAAAAAAAATGATGGGATGAAAAATGGGCAAGGCTTATTTCCATATATGGTATACAATATGTGCAGTGAAAACTTAAAAAAAACACAAAAAAAATGGCATTTTTTACCAGAAGGTATCGGGTCCATTCGCCCTGGGTCTGTTCGCCCAAGGTCCGTTCGCCCCAAAAGCGGGTCCGTTCACCCTATTTTTTTCTGTTCGCCCCCTTTTAAAATAAGTATTTTTTTAAAAAACATTTTTAAATAATATTGGTGGAATCTTTGTTATTATCATATTATGTTAAAGTCTGGTTTATAATAAAATTTGTGTTTAAACTGTCTGTAAAATATTTATTAGAGAATACAGTAAGAATATTTTGAAATGGGTTTCTAACAAAAACTTAGTTGGTTTTTGTAATTGTTGTTCATGTTTTGTTGTTGCTATTTTTCTCAAAATGAATAAATGGAAGTTTGTTCAAAATGCATTTTTCTGTTACGGTTCCAGGAGAGGCACTGAAAGACCATCTCTTAGTTATAACTAAATATATTAATGGGTACAGACCCAAGTCTTATTCCCTAGCTTTTCTCTCTATTTTCAATTCATGCCCATTTGTGATTGTCTCCGTAGGCGTCCACCAGTGTTGCACATTTTTGAAAATCCAGTAGGATTTTACCATGTTAGAAGAGAATTATAGTCCCGGTAAGATTCAATTTATTTATTTTTTTCTTTACTTTTTATTTTTTTCTTCTTCAAAACCTGTCTCCCTCAAACAACTTCACATTTCAAAATTACGTAATTCGAGTATTCTATGTAATTCGCAGAACGCTTAAATATAAAAACACCTACCAATAACATCTTAACTTCATTTACGTTATAAATGAAAAATAGGGCGAACAGACCTGGGGCGAACGGGAATTAGGGCGAACGGACCCAGGGCGAACGGGATTTAGGGCGAAAAGTAATTAGGGCGAACGTGTTTTAGGGCGAAGGGACCCGGGTTCTTATCAGAAATTAGTAGATCGAATCACTAAAATTATCCCTTGAAAACACTTTATCAGATTTCTTCAATATTGTAGAATGGATGAGAAACATGGCTTTTTCTTGGCGGGATGGGGCACAATATATTCTGAGAACGTTGAAAACCATCTCAGAATACTGTTAAATGAAGTCAACCCAATAGGGATTGATCTTCAGGACTGATGACACTTTGTCAGATTCCTTCATTTGATTTTCATCGGTTGAAAACATGGCCTTCATTGTCATGGCTTATGCCCACCTCAGTGTACTACACAGTGATGATTTTGAAAATTTAATACCTTTTCATCTGACCGATTGAATTAATTTTACATAGCTTGACTTGTCTCAAAGTTTTTAAAACAGTTAAAAGTCTCTGGAACTATTTCAAAGATTTAAGTTACCAGCTATGGCAATGATGATTCAGTTTATATTGGATTCCGGAAAACACCATTTTTTCAGACCTCTGGGGCTATACAGGCGCTCAGTAGTCTGTAGTTTGGAATTTTCAGTACTTCAGTACTTTGATTTTATTTGACAGCTAAATATCCAGTCTACAATTTTCCTAGACTGGTGAACCTGTCCCATCTGCGCTGCTCTCCGATATTGTATCGTCAGATTAGGACAGGCTCGCCAGTCAACAATTTTCCAGGCTAAAGATTTTGCGTACGACATCGAAAAAAAAAAAAAACAAAAAAAACTCTAGTTATCAATGGTATTTAATAGTCTTTATGTATGCTTCCAACTGAAGCTTTTTCCTAGGGTAAGATTTCATAACCCGCCGTTTCAAGAATATCTCGATGAATTTGGACACGGCTAATGCTGCGCATGTAAGATTTGCTTTAGTTCGGTCAGCTTCACCTCAATTATCGTGCATGTAAGGAACCCAGGGTTCAGTACCAATCAAAAAATGTTTTTTATCTAAATGAAATAGTTTTTATATATCTTACATACATTTAAATAATCTTTTAGTAAAGTTTTTGTCCAGTTCTATTCTAAACTTCTACATGAAATTTAAGTTGGAAGTTGCCTTGTTGACTGTTTAGAAATTTTGCATTGCTTCTGCAGTTATCATGCATCTTACAAAAGAGAGTGTCTATGACAACCAAAATAAAAACAAATTTATTGTTTCAATTTTTGTCATCCATCTTTTCTCTTAAACAATTAATCTAGAACATCTATTTGATGTAAGTTTTAGTATAGAGTTATGAAAACTCATGTTAAATTTATCCCCTGTCCCCTATTTTGTGAAATGTATTATTTGGGGGTCAATTTTGCATCTCCTTTGGTTCAATTTAAGTGTGCTGTATGGTATGGGTGTTTCTCACAGCAACAGTTACAGGCCCCCAAAAATAAACATCCTGTGAAAAAAATAAGGTCACCAAAGTTCACTGGGGCTCCTTATGGGCTATGCACGATAACATAGGTATGCATGGTAATTGAGTTTTGACAATATAATGCGTACTGTACCTACGTTATCGTGTATGGACCCCAAAGGAGCCTCAGTGGACTTTAGTGATATTATTTTTTTAATAGAATGTTTTACCCCAATCACTAGCTGCGATATCGTAGCCCTCTTTCTGCCTCGCCAGATACGCAGCTACCTAATCACGGGCTGTAAGTATCGCCAATACCATATAGTACAATTAACTCAAACTCAATGAGATGCAAAATTGTCCCCAAATAAAACATTTCACAAAATTTGGGGGTCAGGGGATAGATTTTGCATGACTAATATTACTTTACATCTTTAAAAAGCAAAGATGGGTGACAAAAAACTAAAACAATAATTTTTATTGTCATGGTCACCCTCTTTTTAAGATGGACGAAAACTGCAGTAGCAATAAAAAATTTCTGAAAGGTCAACAAGGCAACTTTTAAGATAAATTCATTTTAAAATTTTAGAATAGAACTGGACAAAATTTTACTGAAAGATAAATCGCATGTCTGTAAGATATAAAAAGCTATTTCATCGGATGAAATTTTTTTTTTGTATGGTACTGAACCCCGGCTTCCTTACAAGCACGGTAATTGAAGCGAAGAGTATACTGTACAAAATTTGTGTAAACATATTGCATGTACACAAGTACTCAAAACACGACCAAATTTAATGACCATTTCCTTATTTGTACAAGGCATTCTCGTTAGACCAATATGTCAGTAAGATTACACTAAGCGGTTATAAAGGAATAAACAACAACATGATTTTGAAAACGAAAAAAAAAGAGGTATTTTGCTCAAATGATTTGTGCCATTGTTCTTGCATTATATGACATTTCTTAACATGCACAGGTATAGGCAAGGAGGAACAGGATCGTGGCTGAAGATGTTTGTATACTTCCTTGATTAAAACACTTTCATTTCAATAAATACCTCTTCCCTTTACATATATTTGTAATCCTTGTTTGAAAAATAATGCAATTAATCTTTTTTGAAAATACTCTCGTAAACTTGATAATATTCAAAACTTTTATTGCTCTTCATACTTTCATTGAATAAATTCTCCGATTTCCATCATGAAAACATTTCCATTTCAAAATCTAGATTATTCTGTCTCAAGGAAACGGCCTGGTGAAGCTTTGAGCACCCAAGGTCCAATTTTGATTTAATTTAAAAAAATCTGTAATGGTCTTAATTGACAGATTACAGTCCCACTGACTTCTGACAAGTGCCAATGCAGTTTGATTGAAAAAATATACAATATAATTTATTTTATAATGTTTCTGGCCATGGTCTTAACCCTTGTCATGCTGTATAAATTACCTTACTGAATTGCTGTCAAATCAAAGGCTTGAAAGCACTGATAGAACTTGTTCAAAAATCAATATTTTTTTTTTAGAAATCATCTTCATAAGCAACTACGACAGGAAAAGTACAAGCAGGAGGTATAGACCAAGATCAGCCTGCACATAAGTGCAGTCTGATCTTAGTCTACACCTCCTGCCAAAACAAGAATATTCCGGGTTCAGCATGACAAAGGTTAAGATAAAATACAAGGATTGATTTGCGATCTAAATGCAATAACTGCAGTTTAAATAAACTGTTGTACAAAGTTTAACCCATTTTCATACAATGATGCTATTGGTTCCCCCCCCCCCCCCCAAAGAAAAACTATTGGGAAAAGAATGTGTGAAAAGAGAGAAATTGCTTGTTACAAGCAATTTCTTCATTTTACACAATGTTTTTTTTAACCAGAAAGGTGAAAAAAATCTGAAATTCCATAAACTTAAAATTGTGGCCTGCAACTCCTTTCAATTTGGACCTCTCTAAGATTTTGTCAGATTTCACACAGTTTAGCTATGTAAGAAAACAAAGCAAAAAACAAATTGGAAATAGTGGAGGGATAAGTGTATTTATAAAAAATAGTATAATACAAAGTGGATCTGTTGTACACATCTATAAACAATTTAAAGATGCCATTGTCATACTGTTGAAAGCTTCTTTTGGGACAGAAATAAAAGATGTAATATTATATTTTGCATACGTGTCACCCGAGGGATCACCAGTGTATGAAAACATTGAGGAAAAAGATGGAATCAAATTAATTCAAAGCAACTTCAGTAACATTAAAAATGATTTCCCAGATGCCTATTACTTTTTAGCAGGAGACCTAAATGCACGTACAAAAGACTTTTTAGACTACATACCTTCTGATAATCTTAATTACATATTTGGCGAAACAATGTATGAAGAAGATGATTTCAATATAGCTAGGAAAAATAAAGATATGTCAAAGTTTAATCAATTTGGTAAAAGTTTAGTAGAATTTTGTAGAGACAATAGCATGCATATTTTTAATGGAAGATTGTATAATGATACTGAAGGGAACTATACTTGTGTTGCTAACAGCGGAGTCAGTACTGTAGATTACGCTGTTGGCAGCACGGGTCTATTTCCTATATGTACAGATTTTAACATTGAAGACAGATCAGAATCCCATCATTTTCCAATCTTCTGTCAATTCACTTTTGAAAAGACTGATCTAAAAACTAATATAGTTGATGATATGAATAATAATGTCAATGAATATGTTAAATTCAAATGGTGTGAGGACAGAGCTAATTCCTTTCTACAGAATTTTCATGCTAAATTTACTAAAGAAAAAGAAATAATTTATCAAAGAGCCAAAGTTGATATTGACTCTGGTGTTGACATGTTTATAAATGTGTTTCAGACTGCAGCAGAGACAATGAGAACTAAAAGTCTAGGTGTATGTAGACTTGCCAGCACTCAGCCATTATGGTGGGATGATGAATGTGAAACATTTAAACAGGAGAAATACGAAAAACTTAGGATATTTAGAAATACAAATGATAAAAGAGATCTAGATAAATACAAAGAATGTAGAGGTAAATTTAAAAATATGTTTTCACAAAAAAGAAATAATTATCAAGCCCAAGAGAGGAAAAAATTAGTAGAGACAAGATCTAATCCACAGCTATTTTGGAACATTATAAAAAGATTAAGTCCAAAGGAAACCATCAAGCCAAATATCCCAGCATCTACATGGTTCAATTATTTTTCCTCCTTGCTGCATGAGGATAATAATACCCAAATAGAAGATACCATTTTCCCAAATAATGAAAATTGTACTATAGATGAATTAAACAGACCAATAACAGAAGATGAAGTAGTAACAAGCATTAAAGCATTAAATATAAATAAAAGCCCTGGTTCAGATGGCATAAGTTC
Organism: Fragum fragum; assembly: GCA_946902895.1. NCBI lineage: Eukaryota > Metazoa > Mollusca > Bivalvia > Cardiida > Cardiidae > Fragum > Fragum fragum. The sequence goes on along the minus strand of OX336378.1, from coordinate 30,124,426 downwards.
AGAGTTCTACAAAAAAACAATGCAAGACATATCACCTCTACTTACAAAGATTTTTAATTTAATATTTCAAAAAGGAGTTTTCCGAAAAGATGGGGGGAAAGTCTTATATGTCCAATTTTTAAGTCTGGAACTAGAGATAACCCAGAAAATTACAGAGGAATTTCACTCTTAAATACAATTTATAAAATAATGTCCAATATTGTAAGTAATCGCCTTTATATATGGGCAGAAGAAAATGATAAAATTGACGAAGGCCAATCTGGTTTTCGGAGGGGGTATTCTACCACTGATAACATTTTCACACTACAAGCAATAATTCAAAAATAATTGTCAAAAGCAGGAGGGAGACTATATTGTGTATACATTGATTTCTCAAAAGCATTCAATAAAATTAAACATGAACAACTTTTTCATTCTTTACGTAAAAAGGAATAAATGGCAATTTTTATCGCTTTTTAAAACTTAGCTATTCAAATAACACATCAGCAATTAAAACAGATAAAGGAATAACAAATTTTTTCCATTGTAATATAGGAACTAAACAGGGAGATATATGTAGCCCAATTATTTTTACACTCTTTATTATTGACCTAAGTGAACAGCTTAGAGAAAAATGTGGTCATGGCATATTTATTAATAACAAAATCCCTGAAATACTAAGTTTAATGTTTGCCGATGATGTTGCCTGCTGTGCCGATACAGCAGTAAGACTACAAAATCAAATAAATGTTGTACAAGACTTTTGTTCAAACACTGGCATGGAAATAAATTTGGGGAAAAACGAAATAATAGTCTTTAGAAAAGGGGGCTACCTAAGAAATTATGAAAAATGGTTCTTCAATGGCCAACAGATTAAAACAACTTCAGTCTATAAATATATGGGTCTATTTTTCACACCAATGTTATCCTGGATATCAGCAAAAATCAAATCAGCATCACAGGCTCAAAAAGCTATTCAAAGTATCAAAAAGTTTGAAATTAAAAATGGTTACCTTTTACATGCAGAAATCTTTAAACTGTTTGATGCCATGGTCAAACCCATACTCTGCTATGCTTCCCAGGTCTGGGGTTATGAATACTGTGAAATCATTGAATCGGTGCATGTCAATTTCTGTAGAAAACTCCTTGGTTTAAATAATTCTGTAAATAATTGCATGGTTTTAGGTGAATGTGGCAGACTTCCGCTTAATGTTACATATAATCTCAACTGCATAAAATATTGGTGTAAGATAATTCATATGGATGACAGAAGATATCCAAAACAATGCTATAATATGCTGAAATCCTTAGAAGACATGGGTAGAATTACATGGGCTAGTAGAATAAAAAATCTTCTCTTTGAGAATGGATATGGAATAGTTTGGTTAACTCAGAATGTAGGTGATACTAATCAATTCTTAAATCAGTTTCACCAACGGTTAAAAGACTGTGCACTCCAAAATTGGAATGCCAAAATAGCAAGCTCCAGTAGATGTCAATTTTACAAACATTTTAAATCATTATTAACTCCTGAAAAATATTTAAACATGAATTTAAAATTTTCTTTTAAGAAGTCATTGGCAAGATTTAGATGTTCATGTCATAAATTACAAATTGAGATTGGCAGACACCAAAATATACCTAAGGATAATAGAATATGCCTGTATTGCTCTGAACAAAACAATGCCCTCTGCCTGGAAACTGAACAACATGTATTTTTTAAATGTCATAAATATGATGATATAAGAGCTAGGTACTTATATACATGGTACAGAGGTGGACAAAATGACCATAACCTATATAACCTAATGAATCAATCCAATGAGAAAACAATTCGACTGCTAGCAATTTTTGTTCACCATCTTCTACAAAAATCTGAAGAAACACCAGTACTTACCTGAGTTAATCTTCGTATATATTCTCTGTCATGACTGATAAGACGTGGTTAATCTGAAAATATATAAATAATCCACAAAGAATCTTGTCTATATTTAGGGCAGCAAGATCGAGCAAGTTTAATACAAGGCATCAAACTCGTTCTCAGTGTTCACTCATACGGAACAATTCCAATGGTCATTTAAATCCTAAAAACACATTATGATTCCTATTTTATACGATCAGTAATTGTTGGTGAATACCTTATGATGTAAAAACATTAAACTTACTTAAGTTTTGTTACCTAATCAATCAAAATCAGCTTACAATGAAATAAATACTTATCTTAAACATTTAGCAAGTTGTCCGTTGAACATATTTATATGCTGTTTTAATCTCAAAGTGCGTAAAGGTATTTACTCAATAATAGTGATCAAAAATTATCTTCAGCACACAGAATAAACAAACAACTTTTTAGTTAAACATTTGATGTAAACAAACATAATCTTATTCCAAGTAATACTAACGAGGCAAGAAAAGAAAATATTTTAGAGATTATATTCAATGAACTTCATGACCCACTAGGACGAGTGCTGGCAAGCGTGATGACCTTTAAACCTGTTCTAAATTTAACAATCACGTTCATAAATAACATCGGATTGTGTATATTATATTCTATTGGCTGATTAAGTTGATCTCTGATTGTTAAGTAGAGTCAACGCGGTAAAGTCATGGTGACTGCAGTTTGGAAAAGGCTGTACTTGCGATGTTTAGACTGCTCATGACCGAAAGTATTACATATTCTGCAGAGGCTAATTTAATTAATATTCGTGTTGCTTATCCGATTGTTTCGGATATGGATCTACACTAGCTGCAGTTTGAAAAAGTCTGCAGTTGCGATTTTTTGACTGCATGCTCATGACCGAAGGTATTACATACACCGCAGATTAATATTTATGTTGTAATCTGATTGTTTCGGATTTGGATCTACGCGATCAAAACATCGTAGCTACAGTTTGGAAAAGGCTGTAGTTGCAATGTTTTGACTGCCCATGACCGGAGTTATTACGTACACCACAGGGGCTAAATTAGATAAATATATAAGTTATAATTTGATTACCTCGGAAATGGAACAACCAAGGAACGTAACCAATTTATATTCATTCACAACAAACAAACGTCTGAAACTCAGGGTTCTCCCCAGGCCTTTATGGCGTATCGGCCCCGATACGCCTTCATAAATTAAGAGAGTTTGCCGATACGCCTTCAGATCGCCGATACGCGTAAATTTGGTCACCGATACAGCTTAATTTCTAGAGTGAAGAAAGGGTCAAGCAAGCCACTAAAATTGGTTGCAGAAGCGTGGACACGACAGGCTCTTTATCTATAGTGTTGTTTACCGTATATTACGTAACACCTTTATTGATAAGACCCTTAAACTCTTACTAATTGGTGATTATTGATTTTTTTCTCGCGTTTACCACTGGTACCGCGCTATCAGTCACCAAGGATGATGGGTACCAATATGTAAACAATGAATTCAAAATGGCGACCCAGTTTCGGAAAATTGTCACTTCGGCTGAGATTTGCCGAGGTAAAATATGTGGTTATTTGGTGTGACAACTATCAAACTAAAGCCACAGTGGTTTGAAATATAATTTTGGGAAGGAAAGATTAATTTGGTCAGTTTATTTTATACACTGATCGCTGAAACATGCCATTTTCGCGATCTTTTTCTTTACGAGAATTTGCCGAAATACTAAAGACAGATTGGTATATAAACCATCCTAGTTATACTTAGCGCTTGTTTTCAACCCACTTTAATAATTACATACATGTATCTTTCTGATTAAGTCCGTTTATTTTTTATCCAACATGGAGGGTATTATCTCATACATTCGTACCCTGGTTTGTTCAACTCCTTTGTTAAAGAAAAAAAAATGTTTTTAAATTTTGATTAAAAGTATTATTATAATTTTAGTAATCATGTAATGATATCTCGCCCTCTCATGATTTTTGCTTCAAAAGAAAAAATACCCCATAAAAAATCAAAGTGCTGAAAGCAATTCAAGAAAAGAATGCCTTAGACCAAATAAGTTTTCTTTATATCAAAAGCAATGGTTTAGTTATTATTTAGAATCAGGAAAAGATAATTCACTCTATAAGATTCTGAAAACAAAAAACTTTTGAAAATCAAAGTTCTGAAATCACTTGAAGAAGAGAAGAGTTAGGACACTTGGTTTATGAATTTGATCAAGTTTCATTTTATAATTTGAGAATTAAGCTAAGATTGGACACTGCTGATATATACTACATTTTTAATTAACTTATTGAAATCAAAGAGCTGAAAGTACTGTAAGAAGAATAGTTATAGTGTCAGACAGTCAAAGGATTCTGAATGGGCAAATAATGAACCTTTCAAATTTGACACAGAGAATCTGATTGAGCTCTTTAAGATGCAAAATTTGAAGATGAAACCAGGTATTTCACACAGGAATCTTACATTTTTGAAAATATTGAAAATAATCTCTATATTTTTCTGAAGAATGGCATTTTTTCAATCCAACACTCCATGCTTTTTTTAAAGAGTCCTCAAGGATAGGATTTTTGGACAGACTTGTTAAAATGGCCAAGCATGAAAAGATATTCCTATCTAACAGACAAGCAGCTGACACCTTTTTTTACTCATTCCTTTGAGACTTTGTGATTTATTCTTTCATTTGATCAATTGATACCTTGAGTTTATTTGACTCGCTGTATTTTTATGGCTTTTGGATATATTCTTTCATTTTCTTTCCTTTTCACATCCCTTTTTAATGGGACAATTTAGTGCCCTTTCTAACAAATAGGATAGAGAGGCAAAATAAGCTGAGTTATGTCACAAATGATTGGTATCAAAATTAGCCTCAGAGTAGAGAAATAAAGCTATAATAATTAAAAGGTTGAAGCATATTATTCAAGAATAAAACTCAATTAAAATTAATAAACAAGCTAAAAAGCACTTTTAATGACCTTTATTAGGTATAGTCATACCATATGATAACTGACAACATGCAGCGCATATGCCACTACGCCTTCAAAAAATTCTGGGGAGAACCCTGATTTTGCGATTTTTTGACTGCATGCTCATGACCGAAGGTATTACATACACCGCAGATTAATATTTATGTTGTAATCTGATTGTTTCGGATTTGGATCTACGCGATCAAAACATCGTAGCTACAGTTTGGAAAAGGCTGTAGTTGCAATGTTTTGACTGCCCATGACCGGAGTTATTACGTACACCACAGGGGCTAAATTAGATAAATATATAAGTTATAATTTGATTACCTCGGAAATGGAACAACCAAGGAACGTAACCAATTTATATTCATTCACAACAAACAAACGTCTGAAACTTATTCTATTAATCTTGAAACTACTGATATTGTAATGTGAATTATATTGTTTGTTATGTACATGTGTTTGTATTATGGGCTGGAGGCCTGATATACTTAAATTGAATAAAATGTTCAAATGTTCAAATGTCATCTGGTAATGGGTTAAGTCACCAAACCAGTAAAATGTAAGAGTTCACAGTTTACTTTCCATCAGATGAATGATTTGAATAGCCTATTGATTTTTTACTGACACTGACAATCTGAGAATTGTAAATGCTTTTGTTTTATTTTTACTTTCAGAAATACATTGTATATGAACAGTAGCCAGATACTTGCTTTGGTATTGATATTTATCAAAATACAACAATAATGTTGGAAAAGGAGCAGGTTGCTGACAGATATCTGATGAACATTCTGTTAAAGTTGAAGCAGTTCAAAGATGATAATAAGTTGTGTGATATTTGTCTGAGTGTTAATTACAAGCAATTCAAAGCACATAAAGCTATTCTAGCAGCATGGAGTCCAATATTTGCCAACAAATTACTATCATTTAATGAAGACAGAGTGAACCTTTCATTGAATTATGATGAAGCAGAGATATTTTCTGAAGTACTTGATTACCTCTACTCGGGTTGTATTGGTCCAGAGGAATCAAATGTCAAAAGTTTTCTTGACATTGGCAAAAATTTAATGATTGACCCATTAGTCAATATTTGTGAAGACTATCTAAAGACTACAACAAGTTTGGGAAACTTTGTCTCACGATATTTCACTAGTCTAAAGTATGGATTAACTAGTCTGGAAAACTATATTGTTAGTTTTGTGGAAACAAACATTATTTTTGTGATAGAGCAGGAACCTTTATTACATTTGCCCCCTCAAGACTTAAAATGCTTTTTAACCATGGGGAATATGGCCAAGGCTAAACAAGAAATCAAATTCACTATCATCATTAATTGGATAGGTTATGACATTGTAGAGAGAGATAAATATTTGCTGTATTTGTCAAAAAACATACAATGGAATAGTTCTGTTCAAGATCTATTAATTCAACTCACTACAATGGAAAATGTGCTCACAAGAAATGAGTTCTGTTTGTTTCAATTACTCTACAGCATTACACATTCAACAGGGCCGAATTTGGGGCCATTTACAACTGTATACCCTCGCCTTTTCTCCATTTATTCACATATGTTGGAGGTGCTCAAAGGACAAGATGAATATCTAGTTTCCAGTATTGAAGTGAACATGATCAATTCTATTCCTATCAAAGTGGAGAAAGTACCATTCCAAGAAATATTTAATACAGAGACAAGGGATGCTGAAGTCAATACTGATGTTGACAGTTCATACTTTAATGAAGAAGGGGACACTGGTGCGATGTATACTAGTAGAACAATCAAGATAGAAAATGATTCATTCAACACACCAGAAAATGATTGGGAAGATGGAAAAAATGGCAGTGGAAATCTGGTCAGTAGTATTGAGATAGATGATGCTGGTAGTTTTTCTGCTGAACCAGAAGACATGACACATTATGAAACTTATAAAAGGACAAACAATGTAAAAAAGACAGGAGTCAGAAATGTCTCAAAAAGTAAAAAGACAGTTACCAAAAACATCAAATCAAAAAAGTTGCTTAAGAAACAGATAGATACTGTTGTGAAAAGTGAGGCCCTGGAAATTGATCAAGATTTTATTCAAGACCGAAAGATTGTTAATGATGCCCATAATTATGATTATGATGTAGTTAATGTTGATATTAGCAATGATGTAAAGCTAAAAGCAACTGTCAAAGTGGAAGTTGAAAATATTAAGGAAATAATTGAAAACAATCCTCAAAAGGTTGAACATGAAAATACACAAGAATTTAAACCAGAAAGAAAACAGAGATTGAAGTGTACATTTGAAGGTTGTAAGTTCAGATCTCGCACAGAAGCAGGACTTTCAAAACACTTTTATTGTGCTCATTCAGGAGAAGTAAAGCTAGACTGTAAAAAGTGTGATTATTCTACAACCCAGATGAATCTTCTATGTGTACACATGAAGGACCATTACCAGGAGCTGCCATATATCTGTGAAGAACCTGGATGTTCTCGAAAATTCTTCCGTATGGGATTGTTCATACGTCACCAGATGACACATATCAAGGAGAAACCATATAAATGTGACCTTTGTTCAAAGACATTTGGATGTTTCAGTGGGCTCAACTATCATAAGAAACTTCATGAAGGTATAACAGAGCTCAAGATAGAAGGAATGATTTTCTAGTCAAACCGCAGAACTTTTTCTTTATTTTCCATTTCGAACCCTGTGCTGAAGGTACACATTGGAGTTGTCTAGTTATGGCAATTTAAATTAGTACACAACTCTAAGATTGATTTGTTTTTTGTAGGGGGGGGGGGGTTAACTTCACTCATAATAGTATATCAGTCATATCATGGCTACTGGAGCACCTCAACATGTATTCTTGGTATTTCTCACACCAGTACTACCATCACATTCTTTCTGAGCCTCCAGCTCCTCATTCAAGTTAGGTTTTAAATTATCCACCAAACACTGGCTTTGAAGGAGAAATAACCAATTTAAATTTCTTCATTTTCAGCTCATCTGAGCACAATCTACTTAATGCCAGTTTTGTGGTTGTCTGATGTCCGTTGTCCATTATAGAGACTTACCTTGTTAATGATTAATAGGCTAGAATTTTTACTCAATCATCCTGAAAATTAGTCTGAATGTTTGTCATTATAAAATCTTGGGTAAGTTCAAAATTAAATCACTTGGGTTCAAGAACTAGGTCATATCTTTTAGGTACCTCCATAGGCTACAATTTTAGCTTGCCAAGACAAATGGCTTGGAAGAACTATTGTAGTACCATTGGTGTCAGCGTCAGCATCCCACTTGATTTAAGTTTTTATACTTCTATTATAACCAGTGCTAGGGGGCTCATATTTCACACATGCACTCAACAGGAGATGGACTTTCATTTGAGTCAAAACCTCGAGTCTGTGATCTCCACCTCTTATTAAACTTACAACTTTTTTAGCTCACTTGAGCACAAAGCGTGAGGTGAGCTATTGTGAATGCTCATTGTCCGTCATCTGTCCGTCCACAATCTTTAAAGATCTTCTCCTCCTAAACCAGTAGGCCAATGAAGCCGAAACTTAACAGGGATTTTCAAGCTCTACCAAAGTTGTTAAAAGAATTTAAATTCACCAAAAACTGTTGTTTCCATGGTAACAGAAAGTCAAAAATTGCGGAAAATCTTCTTTTGAGAAACCGTAAGGCCTAGAGGTTCTAAATTTTGCACGTGACATTGTCAGGTGACCCTTCACTAAAGTAGATAAGATAATGCCCTTGGGGTCTCACTTGGACTCTGGCCTGGCGCACCCTAGTTGGATGGGCGGGCACACATGATTTTATATAGAAACAAAGAAGGGAATCTTTAAAATTCTTGTTTTGAGAAACCATTTGGCCTTGAGGTAAATTTACTAAAGATGTTCAAATAATCCCACAAGGGTCTTTGTCGGATGTGCAGGAGTTAACTTATCTTGTGTTTACAATTTCTCCCACAATTCTTGATGGATTTTGATGAGATTTTCACCAAATGTTTGTCTTCATGTGACTAACTGCATATTATCAGAGTGGTTTCTTTTATAACTGCTGCATCATGAGAAAAAGGTGACTTACTGTCAAAATTCTTGTTGGGCATCTCCTACAATTCTTAACAGATTTTGAAGACAGTTTCACCAAATGTTTGTCATCAAGGGACCAATGGCATATTATCAGTGTTTTGTGATTAAATGCTGTGTCATCAAAAAAGGAGACTTAATGTTGAAATTCTTGTATGTACAGCTACTCTACAATTCTTGACATATTTTGATAACATTCTCACCAAATGTTTGTCTTCATGTGACCACACTATATTATCCATGTATTGTGATTTTTTATGAAGTCATTGAAAACCTGGTTTTGTGAAAACGTTTCACTCTTGTTAGAATAATGTATTGTGGGTCCCAAAGTGGCCACCTGCCGAATCCATTTTACATAAAACAGGTTAGGGTATTTCTAACAGAGGCCTGGAGATTGAATGTTTTGCATCTCCTAATGACTCTTTTCATGATGTGTTGAACCTATTCCCCTTTTTCAGCTCACCTGAGCACAGTGTCTTTTTGTCCATCGGTCTGTGCGCCCATTCTTCCTTCTGTTCACAATTTCTTTAAAAATCTTCTCATCCACAACCAGCAGGCCAATCAAGCTGTAGCTTTGCAGGGAATTTGTTTAAAAAATTTCTTTCCATGAAAAACTCTTTTGCCAAGGCATTTGAAAATGGCAAATTTTAGTAAATCTTTGTACAAGTTTTTTCAGAAACTACAAGGCCTAGGACATTTGAATTTCATATATAGAAAACTCTCCTGGTTCTCTACCAAGTTGTAAAAGACTCAACCCCTTGGAACAAAAATGGCACTCCCCTGTGGTCCGAAGTTGGGAAAATGCTCAATTAGAGCAAGTTCAAAAGTCTCTTCCTCTGGAACTATATGACCTAGGACATTCATATTTTGTATGTGACATAACTAGCTGATTTTGTAGTATGTTGTGAAAAATTACACCCCTGTGGTAAAAATTGACCCTGGTCCTGAGGTCCAAAGTTTGGAAAATCCCTAAATAATAGCAAGTTCAAAAATCTTCTTCGCCGGAACTATATAGCCTAGGACATTCATATTGGCTTGTAACATAACTAGATGGTTTTGTAGTATGTTATGAAAAATTATACCCATTGGGTGAAAAATTGCCCTACCCCTGAGGTCTAAAGATGTGAAAACTGCTCAATTATAGCAAGTTTAAAAGTCTTCTCCTGAACTATATAGCCTAGGACATTAATATTTGGCATGTAACGTAACTAGATGGTTTTGTAGTAAACTATTAAAATTATGCTCTTGGGGTCCAAAACGGCCCCCACCAAATTTAGTTCAAGTTTGGTATAATAGCTCAATAATAGCAATTTAAAAAAATCTTCCTTTTTACTTTAAGACCTTAAGCATCCATATTTTGGAAGTAGCATGACCCAATAGTTTGTTATCTACCATATTTGGTAGGGATTATGCCTCTGGGTAAAAAATATTCTTGCCCCTGGGGTCCAAAGTTTGGAAAAATATGCAATTACAGCATGTTCAAATATCTGTTCCTTTCAATGTGTAATAGTATAATGCATTCATATGTCATATATAGCATATCCACATGGTTCTCTACTGAGTTCTCAAAAATCATACTCCTGTGGTCAAAAAAAGTCAAACTCAAGACGTAAAAACTTTGGAAAAACACTTAGCTCAAGTTAAAAAAAAAGCCTTGTCCTCCTGAAATATAAGGCCTAAGGCATTCATATTGGCTATGTAGCATGACCTGATGATTTTGTAATGTATAACAAGAAATTATACTTATAGGATGAAAAGTCTCTTTAGCCAAGGTATGAGGTGTAATGCATTCAATTTTTGTATATAGTACATTCAGATGGTTCTCTTCAAAGGATGTTTGAATTGTAGCCAATGGGTCAAGGATGGCCCTGCCCCAGAACTTTTGAAAAATGCTCAATAAGGGCAATTTTAAATTCTGCTTCTCTGAACCCATGACCAGATGCAAAAATTTAAAACGGGTCCATACTGAAAGAAGTTACGTTGGCAATTCTAATTGGATTGAAATTACAATATACCTAGCTTTTAGGATAGAAAACATTGTTGGTATTCGAAAAATTGCTGGTAACAAGCAAGTTCTCTTTTTCTTATGTTTTCCAAAACTGTTTTCCTTGAGGGAGTTAAAATGCTAAAGTATTGAATTATAGCATGTTGCCCAAAATCCTATATCTTTTGTATCTATTTCGCTCCAGTTGTCTCTTCTTTTTCTAAACAAAAAAGTGCTTTAATTATCAGATGACTCAGGTGAGCAATTTAGGACCATGATAGTCATCTTGTTTCAATTTGGCTGTGCCATTATGCTGCATTTTATACAGAAATGAAGGTTGAAATCTTAAAAATAATTTTTAAGACAATTCTTTGCCTGAGTACTCTGTTTAAGTGAAATTTGCTTTATTCACAAGGAGACTCAGATGAGAAATTTAGGACCATGATGGTCCTCTTGTTTCAATTTGGCCTAGCCATTATGCCACATTTTATGCAGAAATGAAGGTTGAAATCTTCAAATTAATTTTAAGACAAATTCTTTGCCTGAGTACATGTACTCTGTTGAAGTGAAATTTGCTTTATTCACAAGGAGACTCAGATGAGCAATTTAGGACCATTATGGTCTTCCTGTCCATCTTTATCATTTTCAACCTAGGGGGTCTTATTTATACACAGACACTTATCAGAAGATTAGCTTTCATTTGAGACAATGATATTGACCTTGTGACCTTAACCTCTAACCTGCTATAATTTTTTTTATCCTTTTCTGTCTTGGTCATTTTCATTCTAGGGTGCTCCTATTTCCCATATGCATTCTTGAGAAGATAGGATTTCATTTAAAACAATGACCTCTAAGGGCTTACCTATATGACTTAAACCCTATTCCCTCTATAAAAATTTAAAACAGAGACTTTAACTATATATCTGGGTCTTTTTCATTCTAGGGTACTCATATTTCACACATGCATTCATAAGGGGATGATCTTGAATGTATGAGTATGTATTTAACCCTGTTCAAATAGGTAGGTCAAATTCCTGAAAAATTTGTGGGAACTCTAGAGGCCGCAGTTATGCCCAATCATCCTTAGAATTTGTCAGAACTTTATCTTAATGAAAACAAACAAATTGAAATTGGGTGACTTGGTATGAAATCTATGTTACCTAAATGCTGGAAAAAATTAACAGGCCCTCCGAAGGCCACATTTTATGCTCAGTCAGCCTCAAATTTTTCAAAGCGTTTGACTGGCATAATCTTGAAGAGTATGAAATTGGGTCACTTGAAGTTGAAATATCGGTCACTTTTTCAAGTCTTAGAAATATAAGGTTGGCACCCTGAAGGCTACAACTCATGCTCAACAACCTGAAATTTTGTCAGAATGTTTGTCTGGATAGACAATTCAGCAAGTCAAATTTTGTCACACTAAGTAAAAAAACAAAAATTCATTAGATGGAATTATAGAAAACCAGCAGAACTAAAGACCACATTATTTTCTCAACCTAAAAACTGAACAGAATATTCTTTGATAACTTCAAAGCTTAGTCACACTGCAGGTCTTGAAAATTATTAAAATTTCTACTTGACCTGCATAATTGAAATATTAGTCTCAAATTTACCTATTCCAACAATCACATTTTTTTATGCCTCTGAGAAAAAAGGCCGTAGAAACATTGTGGAAAATAGAATTGTTTCTTACAGGCAATTATTTCATTATCCATCATGTTTTCCACCCAAAAGATAAAAAAATAAAATTTCATTGACTAGAAATTGTTATCTGTGACATCTTTGATTTACCGTATGACCGCAGTGTTTATTCTAGGCAGGGATTGGGGGATTGCCCCACTTTTTTCAAAGATTCCCCCATGTTTCAAACAGTAAAGGGGCACTTTTTTCTATAAACAAAGAGCATGAAATACCAACATTTCTTGATTGTGTAGATTTTGCGCTGAAATCCCCCGCATTATTGAAATCCTAGAATAAACACTGAATTAAACCCTGGTTATGGGTTAATCTATGTTTTCAGGTCTTGCAAATTCCTCTTATCCTTCATGTATATACAAAGAATGTAAAAATTGTACAGGACTAGTGGACAAGTAGAATTTTCAAGTCCTGCATTGGGTAAAAACTACGGTAGTTCATCAACTTCATGGGGTTAGATGGGTTATATTTCCTGATATTCTGAAAATTAGTAACAAGGTTAATTTTACTGAAATATCAAACAAGGATATAGTTTGGTTCCTTTGATTTCAAAATCTAGATCAGTAAGTCAAATATACCGAAAACATCTTGGCTCTGTGGAGTGGAAACTAGACTACAAGGTCAAATAATAGAAAAAACTTGCATGGAAACTGTGTCAAAATGGGCATATTGCAGAAATGGGTTTAACCATGAAAAATATGTTTCTGTATTTTTTTTTGTTGAAAAAATGACAATGTTTTCTATGAATTCTTTATTGTTCATGAGTCATATACACACACCATCAGTGTAGATAAGATCGGATTAAATATTGTTGCTTGGTAATAAAGGTCTCGTCTCTCTATAAGTGCAAGAAATACTGTTTGTCAAACTGATAGGAAACACTATAGGTTACCCATAAAAAAAGAATTAGAAATAAGAAGCAAGATAGAATAAAGAAAAGAAAATGTTTTAAAAGTGTTTTGTCATCAGATGCTTTTAGCATTGGCAAAAGAATCTTTAGTTGGCATAGAGAAAGCACGTTTGATACAATTCAGATTTTTACAAACCCCAAGATAAAAGTTTGGGAAAATATTGTTGTGCAGTATGCATTGTACTGATAACCATTTTTACAAGAAACATGTGAAATCCTTCACATATATTTATACAGAAGATTATGTAATGATAATTTTTGTTAATCCACAGGCCGACAATTTGAATGTGATGTCTGTTACAAGAGGTTCACCACAAAAGGTTGCATGCAGACTCATCGAGCTATCCACTTTGACAACAAGCGGTATCTGTGTGATACCTGTGGATTCTCTACCAAGCATCTTACACGCCTTAACTCACACAGAAAAATACATTTAGGTATGTTTATCTATGTGCTCTTATATCTGTTGGTTCTCCTTAAAATGGCCGCCGTCATAGCGCAGTTGATAGCGCGTCGGACTTCCAATCTAGAGGTCCCAGGTTTGATCCCAGACGGCGGCACTCATCCTTTCTGACTATTTGTCTCTCACCAATGGGTCGATAATCATAGACCTATGTGGGATAGCAGCTGGAGTCTAAGAAGCAATGTAATGGAAGTACTGATGTGAGAAATACCAGGATTCCATTGTTAGGTGCTCCAGCAGCCGCGATATAACTGAAAGAATGTTGAAAGCGGCGTAAAACCCCATTTAAATCAAATCACCTTAAAATGTCTTTAACAGTTTATTTCAATCAGAAATTATTTACATTCAGGTATCTATATATGTGTTTACCTGCAGATTCTTCGCCAAATATCGTAAACACCCTATCTCACAAAGAAATACACATTTAGGTATGTTTAATATCTCGCTGAAAAAACTTATTCCGGTATGTTTATATATGTGTAAAGTTACCTGAAAAATCTCTATCAAAAACCTGTAGCACCTTAAAGGTAAGATAAATTACTTTTGAACTGTACTTCCTTAACTCACATTAGCACAAAGTACTCAGGGTTAGCTATGATGATCGCGCATTTTCCCCCCAACAGATGTTGGCAGGCCTAGCACATGCATCAATAATTTCTTTAACCCATTCCCTGTCAGTGACGCTTTTAGATGCCCCCGAGGAAAAAAGTTTTGGAAAACATTGTGGAAAATGAAGAAATTGCTTGTCACAAGCAATTTCTTCATTTTCCACTATATTTTCTACCCAGAGAATTGAAAAAATCCCAAAATCCATAAACTTTTAATTGTCATCTGGAACTTCTTTCAATTTGGGCCAGTCTAAAATTTAGCCATCTAGTAATGGGTTAAAAATCTTTGCTCCCTGAATCAGTTGGCAAATCTGGGTGATATTTGGGTGAAGCTATTCTGAAATTGTTTAAGTAATTAAAATCCAGCCATTACTCTGGTTGCCATGGAAAATAGACGGCAAAAATATTGGCATCTTTAAAATCTTTTTCTCTGAAACAATAAGGTCAAGAGCTTTGATGATTTGTATGCAGTGCATCTTTGGATGAAGGGGGGGGGGGTCAAACAAGCCTGTTCAAATGATGATCATTGGGTCATATTTTGTCCTTACCCCAGCACGCTATATTCTACATTGAACCAAAAAGGAAAATCTTTAAAAAAATCTTCTCTGAAACTAGAAAGCCTAGAGAATAGATATTAGGCACATAGCATCTTGTAGTGGTCCTAATTTTGATTTATATAATACCTCTTTGGGCATATATAGATTCTGCCCATGCTTAGATATTAATCCTGCATTGTCTCATACCAATTAAGCTGTTTACCAAGTTTGTTCATATGAAGCCCTCTTTGGCTATATTTGGGCACTGCCTTTGCACATAAACTACATTAAATAAGAGAAGAGAATAGATACATGTATTAAGTATATTGCATCTTCCAATGGACATCTCCCAAATGTGTTCATGTAATGCCCCTTTGATCATACTTGGGGTTCGCCAGATTGCCCCCTTTATTAAAAAGAGACAAAGAAGTTAGTCTTCCCTAAAACCAGAATGCCTAAATAATTTTTAGCTCACCTGAGCACAAAGTGTTCTGGGTGAGAGCGATTGTGAATGGTCATTGTCTGGCATCCATTCATAATTACAAAAAAATCTTCTCCTCCTAAACTAACCATGGAATTTCAACCAAATTATCCTTAAGTGATGCTCTTTCAAAATACTTCAAAAAACCAAAATCCATGAACTTTGGTTACCATGACAAATGAGTGAAAATTCTTCTCCTGCCAATCCATAAGGTCTATAGATTTGATATTTGGTAAATATCATTATCTATTGACCCTCTACCAAATTACTTTAAAGAATTACTATACTCTGACAGTTAGCCCTTTTCAGAGCTATCCCTGATTTAGCATAGGAATAAAGGACATCTTTGAAAAAAATTCTTCTCTAAAACCATAATGCCGAGAGATTTTTATATTTGGTATAAATCATCTATTGACCCTTTACTTAATACTTCAAAGAATTACCATACTTTGACAATTTACTCTTTTTGGTGCAATTCCTGATTTAACATAGGAAAAAAGAAGGAATTCTTTGAAAATTTTCTTCTCCAAAACCATAATGCCTAGATAACAGTTTTCTTTATGATCCCTGATTTTACATGGAAATGAAGAAGGTAATCTTTGAAAATCTTTTCCCAAACCAGGAGGCCTAGAGCTTTGATATTTGGTATTTATACTTCAAAGAATTACCTTACTCTGGAACAGGAATATTTCTAGGGTGACCCTTTATCAGATTCCTTCAAAGAATTTTGATTGGATAAAAAAAATGCTTTAATGGGTGGGGCTAATTTTCATATATGGTGAAATCTTAAAAAATCTTTTCATAAACCAGTAGATGGATTTCAACCAAATTTTACAGGAATGATCATCAGCATGGGTGACCCTTTATCAGATTCCTCCACAGAATTTTGACTGGATGGTAAACATGGCTTAAATGGGCGGGGCTAATTTCCATAAACATGTATGGTGAAACCTATAAAAGAATTTTACTCAGAAACCAGTAGATGAATTTTACTCAGAAACCAGTAGATGTATTTTACCCAAGTTTCACAGAAATGATCCTTGTGTGACCCTTTTTTAATTCTTTAAAAGAATTTTGATCAGATGGTAAACGTTGCTTTAATGGGCGGTGCTAATTTCCACATATGGTTAAAGCTTTGAAAATATTTAATTCGGAAACCAAGTAGATTTCAATCAAATTTCAGAGGAATGAACCTCTGGTGACTCTTTTTCAGATTCAATCAATAGATTTTGATGGGTTGGAAACAAAACTTTTATTATTGTTGCTTATGTCCATATATAGTATACAGTTATTTTCTTAAAAAAATGTTAATACCTTTTTCATCTGACTCAGTAAATGATTGATTGAATTGGGTCTAACGTCACTTTTAACAGCATTTCAGTCATATAGCAGCGGCTAGAGCACCTAAAAATACATCCTTTCCTAGCCTCCAGCTATCTCACTTAGGTTTACAATTATCTACCCATTGGTTAGAGACAAATGTCGGAAGAGATATGTGCTACTGCTGGGGATTGAATCCATGACATCCATTTATTGAAGATTAGGAGTCTGATGTGCTATTGACTGCGCTATGACGGAGGCTGACTCAGTAAATGAACTGACTTTTTGTCACACATTTTGAATATAAGTCAGTTTATATTGAATTCCTGAAGAACAGCATTTG
This sequence comes from Fragum fragum, assembly GCA_946902895.1. Taxonomy (NCBI): domain Eukaryota; kingdom Metazoa; phylum Mollusca; class Bivalvia; order Cardiida; family Cardiidae; genus Fragum; species Fragum fragum. The sequence continues at coordinate 30,107,160 of OX336378.1, read as the reverse complement.
CTTAATCAGTCCACTAAGGCCTGTGGAGCCATAGAGGCACTCAGGTGCCTCTAGTTTATTTTCCATTGGATTTCGGATGAAATGTCAATTTCCCGTCTTAACAACATTTTTTGCTAAATTGAGCAAAACAAGGTCAAAGTGAACTTTCAGGATCCCTAAAAGTTAGTAGTGTAATGTCTAACATCAACCATTTTTTGTTTACACTCAGGACTCTAGGGGCCACAGATTTTTCTCAATTTTGATGAAACTTTGTCAGAATGATTTTTCATTCGTAAGAATGAACTCTTTTGAAAATGAAGGCTCCATGTGAAAACACTTTAGGGGATGAAAATTGTATGGATGATTGCTGGGTTATGAGAATAAACCGCAATCAAAATGGAAAGGTTTCATATTATTATAACACTGGAAAAAGTGCCCTAGAGACAGTTTCTTTGTTTACACTCTGGGGGCTATAATTTTGTCCCAGTGTTGATGACGATTGTTAGGTTATTAGAAAATGAGCCCAAAGAAAACTTCTTCTTTTACATTTTAGTAGCCTCAATTTTGGCCAAACCTTGATTAAACTTGGTCAGAATTGTAATTAGGTCATAAGAATGAACCCTATTAAAATGGGAAGGTTCTATTTGGAAAATGGTAAAAAGGGCCTTAATGACAATATCTTTGTTTATACTCAGGGGTCACAATTTTGGATCATTCTTGATGAAACTTGATCTGACTGTCCCTCTGTTCTTAAGGATTAACACTTTAAAAAACAGAGAAAAGGGGCTTCATGATTTATAAACAAATTTCACAGGCCCTGTATCACTTGATTTATCATAAATAAGACCCTCTTGAAAGTTTCAATTTCATATTGCTTAATTCAATAAAGAACTCGAGTGAGCAATCTAGGGACATCTAGGCCCTTTTGTTATGGTATAAACAAAATGTGTTTAGACTAAGTGACCCTAAAGCAGCTGGGGAATGGTTCGGGGGTCAGGATGACACTTTCCTGAATTGAGATGTGTTAGAATTTCTTTACTTCAAATCTTGAATGTACTGCAAGGTGCAGTGGGTATTTGTGAGACATATAGAGCCCAAGCCCAGTACTGGTGATAGTCAGGGCATCTTTTATAAGGGAATTCGGTTGTAATATTACTGGAACATTTTTCAAGGCAATGTTTAATTCCATAATGTGGAGTCTTCTCAACACATTTCCAAACAACAAAAATTTTAGAGTTGTCCAAATTAAAAGACGATAATTTTGATTGATAATTTTTTAAATAAGAATGTCTTTTGGGGTAGAAAACGTTATGGATAATGAAGAAACTGCTTGTGACAAGCAATTTCTTCATTATCCACAATGTTTTCCAGAGCTTTAATATTGAGGGGCATTTAAAAGCATCATCGCGTTGGAATGGGTTAAAGCAAACCTTATAAAACAATTGAAATATTAACTACATATTGTATCATGCCCATAACCAGACACATATTCTTAAACTGATCCAAATTCAAAATGCTGCAGAGGACAATTTGTAGATAAAAGAATTTCAAAAATATATGCCTTTTGGGTATAAAACACTGTGGATAAAGTTGTCACAAGCAATTTCTTCTACAATGTTTTCTCAATCTCTTTTTGCAAAGGGGCTTCAAAAAGTAGGATTGTGTGGGAATGGAATGTTCTTTTAATCACAACTTGGATGTCAACAAACTGAGTTGCAATAATGAGGATTCCTATGTTGATTGATTGATTGAATGGGGTTTAACTCCGCTTTTAACAGCATTTCAGTCATATCGCGGCGGCTGGAGCACCTAACAATGGATTCCTGGTATTTCTCACACCAGTACTACCACTACATCCTTTCCTAGCCTCCAGCTGCTATCCCACTTAGTACCAAAAATTTAAGACTAGCTTGACCATTTATTTGTTAACCACTTCACTAACTATATTTCAGGAAATGTCTTACGCTGCAGCTTTCCAAACTGTAAATATACGACCCCGGATAAAGGTCACATGAATCAACACATTAATACACATCTCAACATTCGGAACCATATATGTCAGGTAAGTCTTACAACAAACTTTGCCTTGTACGGTTCTAATATAATTAAAAAAATTACAGACTGCCATTATCATACCCAACTCCCAATCCAGCCGATTTGAACCGGATTTTGCAGAAGTATTCCTGAGGTGGCCCTGTATATAAATAGCTTAAAAAATTTAAATATGTTGAAAACTCTGGTTGCCATGGCAACAAAAGAGAAATTTTTAAATAGTCTTTAAATCTTCTACTCCTGATCCAGATGGCGTACAGTCATGATACTTTGCATGAAACAGCAGTGTATTGACCTCTTTCAAAATAGCTCAAATTATTACCCTTGGGTCCCCAGGGGAGGAGCCCCAAGGGTGGGGTTTATATAGAAATAATGAACTAATTTCAAACAACATTTCCTCCCAAACCATTGGGCCAGTTTGAACCAAATTTGGCAAAACTGTTCCTTAGGTGGTCCTCTTTCACAGCAGCTAAAATGACTGAAATGCAGTGGAAGAACTGTGGTTGCCATGGCAATGAAAGTTGAATCTTTAAAAATCTTCCCCAGTCCTGACCTGGTTGATGGTTGACTTTCAGCCTTGATATTTAGCGTGAAGCAGAAAAGTTCTATGACTTCTGTCGAATTTCTAAATTTACTACACATGGATCCATAAGGAGGGAAAAGTGTTCTCCTTCTTTTACATTAGTCCTAGCTTTTGAATTTGTCATGAAGACTTTGGGATCCCAAGGTACAGAGCCTATAAAAGATGGTCAGGCCCACTTGTATCATAATCCTACCCTTAACATTCAATTAGACTGTTGAAAGAAAAAGATCCTTTATCCCAGGTGAGCACCCCAGGGCCAACAGCCCTCTTATCAAGTATCTACCCCCCCCCCCTCGGCAGAAGAATCATCTCCATTTAAACGTAGGCACATATTAATAAACAAGCTTTTGCAGGGATATTAAGTCACCTGCTGTTATAAGTTGGATAAGCTGTAGTCACAATGTAGTGAAAATGTTGATGTCAACCATAATCTAACAAAAGTGCCCTAGTCATAATATATGCCATCACATAATTACTTTTTTAAAGAAGGTCGCTATCCATAAATGTAAGAGGAGTTGAATTAAAAAGCACTTTTCCATTATTGTCCTTTTTCTGTGGCAATGGCGCGGTAGCGCGTCTGACTCTCCCAATTATGAGGTCCAGGGTTCTATACATGGTCTAGGCAAATATCCTTTCCAACATTTGTCTCCTACCAATGGGTGGATAGTTGTAAATTAAAGGAGGCTCCGAAAGGATGAAGTGGTAGTACTTATGAAAGAAATACCAGAAATCCATGATAAGGTACTACAGCTGCCGGGATATAACTGAAATACTGTTAAAAAGTGTGTTAAACCCAATTCAAGCAAATAAATTCACACATGTAAAGTAAATACCCTGATCAACCTTGAATTTTACATAATATGTAAAGAATATTTGTTAAAAAAGATTGGAGTCTAATAAGACTGAGCACATACCTTTGTGCATTATGTCTGGAAAACAATCGTAATTGTTGGACGGGTTATGCAGAATATCAACTGTTACAGATAAATTAGATGGTCTTTGATCAAATGATTTTCAACTTTGTATTGTATTGTTTTCAGGTTTGTGGTAAATCTTTTGTTGTCAGAGGCAAGCTTTTGCGTCATGAGAAAATTCACCTTAAGGAGAAGCTTTATAAATGTAAACAGTGTGATTACAGAACGTCACGGACTGACCGAATGAAGTTACATATCGAAAGTCATGGGATAAAATTCAAAAAGAAAATGTACAACCTTCCAGCTGTGGAAGACGAGAAACCTGAGATAGACTATCATGAGTTATATGAACGGGTCCAGTCTATGGATCAAAGTACTGATGTATCCAAATCAAGTGAATAAAAAATCGGTATATCCTCTGTTAGTGATATGAAGATGGATTCGATTTAACTAGAAGCTAGTGCATTAATGATTGTTGATAGATTTAGCTCCACTGGCTGAAAGCCAGCAAGCTCTTGTCGTGGTGTTGTGTTAGCAATGGATATGTGCATGCATCCATCCATAAACTTTTACTTTAAAGAACTTTTCCTTAGAATTTCTACCAAATTTTACATGAATGATCCTTTGGTGGCCCTTTATCAAAATTATTGAAAGAATTTTGATAAAATAAAATACATGGCTTCTTTGGACGGGACTAATTTACATCTATGGTGAAAACTTTGAAATCTTCTTAGCAAGAAGTTGATGGATTTTAACCAAATGTAATAGTAAGAATTCTTCGATAACGTTTTATCAGATTGCTACAAAGAAAATTGATGGGATGAAAAACATGGCTTTTATTGGCGAGGCTAGTTTACATGTAAGGTATAAAGAGAAAAGTTTTAAAATCTTTTAAGAAACCACTTCCTAGATTTATTACCAAATTTCAAAGAAACAATTCTTGGGTGAACCTTTGTTAGATGGGTTAGAAAAATTGTGATCTGAAGAAAAACATGGCTTTTATAGATGGGTTAATTTCCATTATGGTATATGTATTTAGTGAAAACTGAAAGTCTTCTTCTGAGAAACCACTGGCTAGAATTTTACCAATTTTTAAGAAATTTGACAAATGATGATTATTCTCTGACCCTTTGTCAGGTACATTGAACAAATTTGTGATCAGATGAAAAACATGGTTTTTATGGGCGGGGCTACTTTTCCATTTATGGTATACTGTGGAAACTTTGCAAATCTTCAAATAATACATTGTTGATTTCAACTAATTTCACAAATGATCCTAAGATGACCCTTATCAGATTCTTCAAAAAGAAAAAACAACTATTGGTCGAAAAATATGGCTATTCTGGATGGGCCATTTACGCAGGGAAAGAGTATCTTTTTAGGGTTGTAAATGTCAGCTGGATTAGTTGAAAATTAATGCAGGACTGTTCTCCTTTTAACTTAGAAATGCTATCAGGCATTACCTATCATCGTTTTGTGCCGCCATCATAGCGCAGTCGGTAGCGCGTCAGACTCATAATCTTCAATCATTGGATGTCATGTGTTCGATCCCAGACGGCGGTGGGATAGCAGCTGGAGGCTAGGAAAGGATATAGTGGTAGTGCTGGTGTGAGAAATACCAGGAATCCATTGTTAGCCGCCGTAATATTACTGAAATACTGTCAAAAGCGGTGTTAAACCCCATTCAATCAATCAATTAAAAAATCAGGAAATGGGCTTTCATTTGAGCTTGCACTTGTGACCTTGATCCATAACCTATTATAAAAAAAAAATAACCTAAAACTTTTTCTTTCATCGTCATTTCATACTTATGTTCTCATATTTCACATATGCATTCATTTTGAAATTGTTTTCATTTTAGAAAATGACCTTTATACTGTTACCTTGTGATCTTGACCTTACTAATGCATTCATCTTGAAATGGGTTTTGATTTGAGACAATGACCTGTATTCTGTGACCTTGCGAAACTGACCTTACCAAAAGCTTCAACATCTGCTTTCTAGGTCTTTTTCAACCTTGGGTTCTCCTATTTCACGCATGCATTCATCAAAAGATGGACTTACATTTGAGATAATGACCTTAACCATGTGACTGTGACACTTTATCAAAATTTATATACCTTGATCAACTTTATGCCCCTGCACTGAAAGATTGTGGGCATGTTGTTTTTCAGTTGTTCATCTGTGTGTCTTTCTGTTTGCAGAACTTTACAAAAAATATTACTGTAAATCAGGTAATTTTCGCGTCTTATTTTTGCGTGAGCAGGACCAGAAGACTGATTAGCAAGTTCATAAATTTGCCAGCGACCGTTTGAATTTCGGTAATTTCCGTAAGTATCCCCGAAAATACATTGATGATGAAAAAATCTATATACGATTACAGCCTGTTTCTATACTGACCAATAAATAGAATGATTACTTGTAATCCATTTCAGAACATTTTTACCAATTCTCTTTTCTCATAGTATAATGATTTCTCTCCTGAAATCGTTCTATGATTGCAAAGTATACATTGAAGTTTAAGATTTGTCTTTTTATGCCCCCACATCGATAGATGGGGGCATATTGTTTTACCGGTGTCTGTCTGTCTGTCTGTCTGTCTGTCTGCAAAAGTTAACCTGCCAAATTTCCTATAACTTCAACCCTGATTAAGTTACAATGCTAATATTTGGTATGTAGATAGGTCTCAACAGTGTGCAACTGGGGAAGTTCATTTCATCAAGGTCAAGGTAAAAAGTTTAAACCTATTCCCTTAAACATTACTCAAAAACTTAACCTTTTCCTATAACTTCATCCCTATATAAGTTACAATGCTAATATTTGGTATGTAGATAGGTCTCAACAAGGCGCAAAAGGGGAAGGTCATTTCATCAAGGTCAAGGTAAAAAGTTTAACCCTTTTCCCTAAAACATTACTAAAAAACTTAATCTGCCAACTAAACATTTTCCTATAACTTCATCCCTAATTAAGTTACAATGCTAATATTTGGTATGTAGATAGGTCTAAACAAGGGGCAACTGGGGAAGGTCTTTTCATCAAGGTCAAGGTAAAAGTTTAACCCTTTTTCCTAAAACAAAGAAAAAAAGTCACCCGTTTATAAAGAATTCCTGTTTGGGGGGCATGGTGTTTCACAAACACATCTTGTTTTTTTTCTTTCTTTTTTTTTCTAAGAACTAAAAAGCCATTATCAAAAAGAAGTTGAAGGTCGTAATAAGTATATATGCCCTTGCGCTCTGAAACCACTTATGCATCAAATTATCGGTTTACCAACCTGTATTATGATGAAATAATTCAATCCCCTGTCATAACAGGTACAATTGTTTACTTCTAATTGATTCATTTCGCATCACATGCTTTCATGTTGTTAAAAGGTTCTAAGTGTCTATACAATAAAGCATCAGTTACAATTTTTTTATCTCTTTGCTGTGTAATTGACGCCGCCTAGAATTTTATCACCTCGTCTGCTTTCAATTGTTTGTATACCTGTGTTCAATAGACAAACTGACTAACATGGCAGGTAATAAAAAAAATTCTGCCTGCTAAAGATTCTTCCTTTTCTCAAAACTTATTTATTCAGTTTTTACCCCAAGGATGTGATGATCCCCATGTGAATGAAATAAAGTGGGATGATGTCGAAATAGGTAAATATTTGTCACTTGATCTTCTCCGTATTTTTTAAGTACAAAATGGTCCAATTTAAGCGAGATTCTTGAATTCCCAAGCTCCCTATCTCACGAATATTAGCGAAAATGAAACCCTCGCTAATAAAACCCGATTTACAGTTACATTCACATTTACTGTACTTCAAGCTGATTAAAGATATAATGCTCATGTTTTGCATGAAGATAGATCTCATAGATATGCAATTGCAAATACCAAAGAAGACGTCATGTGAAGGTTGAAATTCAAGGCAAAATTCTTGCAAATTTAACCCCAAAACTGAACATTTACAATTGCTTAAAGGTTATTTAAGGTGCAATGCTCATATTTGGCATGATGATTGAGCTCATCAATGCACATCTTTAGATACTAAGGTCAAGGTCATTTGTATAGGTCACTTATCAAGGTCACACTTAAGATAAAGGGGGGGCTGTTATTGGGCAAGGTGTTTCACAAACACATCTTGTCCATCAAAGGGTGCTCATGGTTGACTTTTGAGATGAGGTAATGACCTTTTACTCTGTGACCTTGCGCCAGTAACCTTTAACCCAGAAGGGCAAGCTCTTGTCTATGTAAAACATATACCCAAGATGGTGTTTAACCAGCCCATGCTCCACAGAGCCGTGTTTTTCATTTTTAAGGCCTTTTCATGTCTTAAAGACTAAATTCTAATAATTTGACTCAACTATTGTAAAATAATGAAAGTTTGAAATTCTTCTCTGGAACTTATTCAAAGATTTAATTATTAAATTTATATGCTGTATATGGCAAGGATGATTAAGTCTATATTTAACTTAGGTAAAAATCAATTGCTAAGTCATCATATTTAGGCCTGTAGAGTAATACAAGCACTCAAAATCCTGTAGTTATACAATGTAGCTGGACCTGATAGGCTCGAAATTTGTGGCAAGTTTGAACAAAATCTACGCTATAGCTTTTCCTATCCATAATGAATGCGTTTTGTCTTAGCGTTATTGTTAATACTGTGAAGCAAATAAAGTGAATATATCCTGCCTATTTTTGTTGTTTCAAAGTCTAAGGAAATCTCTGAAATGTATCAATCCGCCGTAATAGGGCAGTCCGTAGTGCATCAGACCCCTAATGCCACTGTCATAGCGCAGTGGGTAGCGCGTCAGACTCCTAATCTTCAATCTTGGGATGTCATGGGTTCGATCCCCGATGGCGGCACATATTCTATCCGATATTTGTCTCTCACCAATGGGTGGATAATCGTAAACCTAAGTGGGTTAGCAGCTTGAGGCTAGGAAAGGATGTAGTGGTAGTGCTGGCGTGAGAAATACCAGGAATCCGTTGTTAGGTGCTCCAGCCACCGCGATATGACTGAATTACTGTTGATAGGGCGTTAAACCCCATTTAATCAAGATTGACTTTTTGACTTCACATGATCATTTTAGACCTAGTTTTTTCAGTCATTGGGCTATTATCTTGGCGTTATGTCCCTCAATGTATGCCTCTGTCCTTCAACTTTTACTTTGAAAATCTTCTCCTTATAAAGTACTGCACAGAATTATACTAGAATTATACCAATTTCACAGGAATGATCCTTGGGTAGCCCTTTATCAGAATCCTTCAAAGAATTTTGATTAGAGAAAAACATGATTTAATACAATCACTTTTTTTGACTTAAACAATTTTGTAATAATGATCCCTTAATTACTTTTTATCAGATCCGTAATAAATATTGGATTGGAGTAATAGCAAACATGGCTTTTTTATTGGTAGGGCCTATTTCCATATATATTATATACTGAAAACTTCGAAAATCTTCTCAGAATCTCAGTAACTGGATTTCAGCATAGAGTGATCTTTAGGTGACCCTTTATCAGATTAAAGATGAAAAGGTAACATGATTTTCAAATATTTTTCTGTATACCATAATTATGTGGGCATGAGCCAAGCCAATAAGCGCCATGTTTTTTCACCGACCAAAGTTCTGTGAAGAAAACTGGCAAAGGATCACTCGAAAGCCAGAACAGCTTAAGCCAGAACAGCTTAAGTGATGGAATGGTTTCTATCAGTTGTCCGTATGTGCGTCCTTCCATGAACTTTTCCATATTAACTTGATAATCGTAGACCTATGTTGGATAGCAGCTTGAGGCTAGGAAGGGATGTGATGGCGGTACTGGTGTGAGAAATACCAGGAATCCATTGTTAGGTGCTTCAGCCGCCGCGATATAACTGAAAGATTGTTAAAAGCGGCGTAAAACCCCATTCAAACAAACAAATCCATATTAATACTGTAGGGCCCATAGCTTTTGTTAGATTCTCAACAAACTTTCACAAAATGATTGTGCCATAATAAGGATCATTCCTTTAGAATGTTCCAGCCACAGCGGCAAGTTTGTCGGCGAATCGAAGAGCCACATGGCGATTGGGCTTAGATAGAAATAAAGAAGGCAACACTTCCGAGATTGTGTGACCAATTTTAACCAAAATTGGCAGAAATTTCCCTTAGGTTGTCCCCTGTAAATAATAACTAAAAGATTTGAAATCAGTTGAAAGCATTGGTTGCCATGGCAACATAAGTTGATTTTAGTTAAATGTTAAAGGAGTTCTTATCCAGACCCAGTTAGTATTAGGTCTTTAAGTATAAGAGCCTCATCGTAGGTGAGCGCCTGGGCCACTGGTCCTGTTGTGTTTTTTATCATTAAAAGATAATTAGAATGTTGCGGAGTCGTAAATATTGAGTTTAACAAATCAATGTTAAGGATTGAGATGAACTCGGGTTGTTACTTTTTAATGAGAAAAACGGACACGTTTGATTGGTGCCAAACTGGAGAGTTTGGCTACTAAGTTTTCATAATAATTTCACAATAATTGGAATTTATTTATTTTTTTTTATATATATAAAACTAGTTCATTTTGATAGAAAAAACAAACATATATGATTTTAAGTAATAAAAGGAAGATTGATATTTAAAGGCAATGATAAATCATAAGTTAAGGGCATAGCTATTTACCTTCATTGAAAACCCGTCGAATGCTGTTAATCAAAACTGAATCACTTAAAGCCTACTGAACGCAATTGATCAAATATCCACAAAATATGTTCATTTTGGGACCCTTTATCATATTCCTTCAAATAATTCGATCGCCGTTTTGAAAACATGGCTTTCTAATTTCTATTATGGTGGAAGCTTTGAAAATCTCTTAAAACAGAGCAACGATTGTATCCAAATTTCACAGGAATGGTCCTTGGGTGGCCCTTTACCAATAGCCTTTTAAAAAATTTGATCGGTCAAAAACATGGAATTTTCACATATGGTATATATAAGTGAAATCTTTAAAATTCTCAGAAACCAGTCGATTCTTTTCAAACAACTTTTACAAAAATGGTCCTTTGGAGACACTTTTCAGACTTCTCCATAGAACTTTGATCGTATTAAAACATGGCTTTTATTGGACTCTTATTTTCATATACTAGTATGGTATATACTGGAAATTCTCAGAAACCTTGTGGCGAATTTCAACCAAATTCACAGGAATTGTCTTCGAGTGATCGTTTGCCAGTTTTCTTCATAGAATTGTGGTCTGTTAAAAAAACATGGCTTTTATGGGCTTAGCTCATGCCTACATGATTATGGTATACAGAAAAATATTTGAAAATACAATGTATACCTTTTCATCTGACTTTTAGTAAATGAATTTTACATAACTTGACTAAAGCTATTTCGAAGATTTCGATATGCTTAAACAGTACATTAATGCATGAGGAGCGATACAGATACTCAAGCACCTCTAGAGTTATTTATTATGCTTCCTCACTCTGTGGTAGACATATTGCTTTGTATTCATCAAAGTTATTTCATTTACATTGGTTTTCTGTTATCATAAATTTTGATACCTCGACAGTGTGAGACTTTTCACCCTTTTACAAGTTCATCTAGTATACGAGTACAAAACGGAATAATTAATTTTAAGAAAATGACTGTTAATACTGCTACATCAGTTTGTTTGAAAATACAAAACTTGTCCAAAATTTGTCTGAGAACTGACTTCTCATGCTACAAATCCAGATTTTCATTTTCAGAGCGTTCATTTGCCCAAGAACTGCAAAGTGTTCAAATACTGTTACAGAAGTAAATGGCATACAAAACCAAATATACCCGATTTTTATATATTAAACGATCAATAAGGAAATACAGATCTGTGTGCCTTCGGCTTTCCTTCGTTTACCGAGTTCTCATATCTGCCGAGTTTCCTTAAACGGATTAACCCGGGTGTTGGTTATCATTTGCGTTCTAATTACACTAAATAACTCGTATCTCATTATACTCCCGTTTCATAGAAAATGGGGAAGACATATAGTGGTTCAGCTGTGTTCGTCCTTCCTCCCATTTGTCCTTCCAACCTTTAGCCCATTCTTACATCAGTTACCAATTTTTTCATCACTTTTTGTCAGCAACTATAATTGGCATTGACTTGAAACTTTGTGTGGAAGTTCGCTTAGGGTCACACATGGCACTTACCGAACTTATGTCCGCAAGTTATTTACTTCCTGTTTTACGAATTAGATTATTTTCGTCCATGATTCGATCCACGGTCACGCTAAATATCCTTTCTGACAATTGTCTCCCAACAATGCGTTGATAATCGTAAACCAAAGTGGGATCATAAGCTGGAGACTCAAAAATGGATCCTACATGGCGCTTACTGAACATACGAGGGAAGGTCAGAAAATATTCGGACTTTTTACTCGTTCTCTAAAACCAACAATAAAAAACACTTTCTACTCTTTTTCAAAATATTCTCCACCTACGCTACGCCTTTTTGCCATCTTCGTTGGAGCTGTGAACCGTAACGTAGACCTATGTTTTAGGTTCTGTGTATAAGCAGATATGAAATCCGTCCTGGTCTTGTATTTCTTTCCAGCAAGCATTTTTTTTCAGTTCTGGAAACAAAAAAAGTCAGGTGGGGTGAGGTCTGGGCTATATGAAGGGTGAGACAATAATTACCATTTGTAAGAGTTAATACCTCCATGTAACAGAAGCGGTATGTGAGGGGGCGTTGCCGTGAAGAAGGAGCACATGTTTCTGTGCTAACCATTTGCTTGAGCTTTTATCTGAGATTTTTTCAGAATTACTTCAGCATATTACCTGGCAGTGACAGTTTGACCTTTGGCACGAAATGGGTATCATTCCTCGTGAATTCCAAAAGGCATGACTTTGCCAGCCGAAGGAGACGGCTTAACTTTTTAGGAGGTGGGGAACCAGCCCGCTTTAACTCAGCTTTTGTCTCAGGCTCAATAATGAACCGACATCTCATCTCAAGTGATAATGCGGTTCAAAAACTTATCTCCTTCACGATTAAAACGACTTAAATGCTCTTTTGCGTTGGTTACTCTTGTTGCCTTTTGATCTGTTGACAGCTATCTAGGCACCCACCTAGCACTTACCTTGCTCATGCCTAGGTGTTCGTGTAAAATCTTGTGTGCCGATGCCTTACGGATGCTAAACTTGTTGGCTACCTCCTCCAAAGTTACTCGACTATTTTACTGACAAAAGCTTTAATATTTGCTACCATTGTTGTAGAATTTTTATACGCCCGTCGAAGACGGGACGTATTATGGGATCACCCGTGATGTCCGGGCGTCCGGGCGTCCGGTCGTCCGGGTGTCCGGGCGTCCGGGCGGTGTCCACTTCCTTGTCCGGAGCATAACTCTGTCACCATAAGTCCGATTGACTTTAAACTTGGCAGTTATATTCTTCTCATCAATACGGAGTGCAGTGCGCAAGAACCATAACTCTACCTGGCCTATTTTTTGAGTTATTGCCCTTTGTTGTTTTTCATACTTGAATCTTGTCCGGAGTATATCTCTAAAAGTATTTAAGCTAGGATCATGAAACTTTATGGGTGTATAGATCTCACCAAGGGGGAGTGCAGTGCACAAGAACCATAACTCTACCTGGCCTATTTTTTGAGTTATTGCCCTTTGTTGTTTTTCATACTTGAATCTTGTCCGGAGAATATCTCTAAAAGTATTATAGCTATAATCCTGAAACTTTATGGATGGATAGATCTCACCAAGGGGGAGTGCAGTGCACAAGAACCATAACTCTACCTAGCATATATTTTGAGTTATTGCCCTTTGTTGTTTTTTCATACTTTGTTTGACAAAAAAAATTCATTCAAAATAACCTCAGTTCTATTCAAACCCCCAGTTAATATTAAGCAGTGTGACGGGCGTATCTTGTGACAATTTGACACCTTGTTAACATTTGTCAGAGAATCTTGTTTAAGCCTCTGAAAGATGTGGCAGGACTGTTCACCTTCTGCAACCAGAAACTTAATTACAGCATTACAATGTTGTTCCTCTAACAAAGAGTCCACGATAGACGAAACACCTATCACATATCAGAGTGCAAAATACCGTGTAAACACTATCATTGAAAATAAACTGACCACGTTATTTGCGAATAAATGTAGTTTTCACCAATATATAATGTGTGTATATAGCTGGACGTGGAAAGAGAGAAGCATTGAGTCCGGATATTTTCTGACCGTCCCTCGTATTTTCGTCGCGTTTTTCTCAGCAACTATTGATAGCACTGACTTGGAACTTGAAGTGGATGTTCATTTAGTGGGTCTTACATGGCGCTTAATGAATGAAGGTCTACAAGTTTTACGACTTAGTTTACCTTCAGACATTGTCTGGTATATACGTTATATTTTTCTCAGCAACTACTGATACCATTGACTTTAACCCTTTCCTGTACAATCCCTGGTTTTTACGTCCCTTTGATTTTATACTTGAGAAAACATTGTGGGAAAAGAAGAAATTGCTTGTAACAAGCAATTTCTTCTTTTCCCACATTATTTTCTACCCTATAGGTTGGTGACTTTTCAAATTGCACCCACCTTTACTTGTTGTCTGCAACTTCTTTCAAATTGGACGAGTCTAAAATTTTGAAAATCAGGAAAGGGTTAAGCATGGTGTGGATGCTCAGGTAGGTGTCCTACATCGCATTTACCGACTAAATCATCTACTTTCTTATATAGTTTCGTTGCATTTTTCACGACAATTTCTGATAGCATTGGCTGAAGCTTGGAGTGGAGATTCTGATAGATGACCTACATGGTGTTTGCTGAATTGAGATCCGGAGGTATCTACGTCTAGTTTTAGAAAGAAGCTTATAAGCCCATGGTCAGAAGAGCTGTAGCGATGGCTTTTTACCGTTATGAGAAAGGAGGCCTTATAAAAATTTAATTAACAAATCTAATAAAATCTTTGTTAACACACTAGAGTCCACAGTTTTCATCAATCCTCTTCATAAAGATCGTTCCTTTCAAAATTTGGTTCGATCTATGAAAAAAACTTTGGAAATGGGGCCTAATTAAAATTGAACTAAAAGCCCTCGTTAACACTTTATAGTCTACAGTTTTCATCGGATTCTCTTCAAACGTTCACAGAATGATTGTACCATTACAGGGATTTTCCTTTCGAAATTGGGCATGATCCTTCATGTAACACGGGAAAGGGAGGCCTTATGAAAAGTTTATTTAAAAACCATTAAAAATCCTTGTTAACACTCATGAGTCCACAGTCTTCATTAAATTCTCTTTAAACTTTCTCAGAATTGTTGTACCATCATAAAAGTCGTTCCTTCGAAATTAGTTCTGGTTCGTAAAGATTGTGAGAAAAGATGCTTTATGAAAAGTTGATTTAAAAATCCTCCTTAATATTCTAGAGCCTACAGTTTTCATCAGATTCCCTTCAAACTTTCAAAGAATGTATGTATGCTATAAGGATTGTTCTTTTCGAAAGTGTGTCTGATCCGCCAAGCATCATGGGAAAAGGGACCTTATGAAAATTCAATTAAAAAATCTTCGTATACACTCTATAAGTTTCCACAGTTTTCAACAATTTATCTTCAAACTTTCACAGAATGGTTGTACCATCATTAGAAATATTCGTTTCGAAAGTGGGTCTTGTCTGTCGATTATCGCGAGAAAAGGAGCTTTATGAAAATGTAACGAAGAATTCTCGTTAAAACAATGATGTCACGAGACTTCACCTTATTCACTTTAAACTTTTACAGAATGATTGTACCATCATACGGATTGTTCCTTTTGAAATTGATTCTGTCGGTCAAAAGAACACAAGAGAGGGGGCCTTATGAAAATTTAATTTAAAAAGTCGTAGTAAATGCAATAAAACTACACAGATTTCATCGGATTTTCATCATTCTCTAACAGAATAATTATACTATTGTAAGGATAGTTCCTTTCGAAATTTGGTCTGATCCACCAAATTACATAGGAAAAGGGGCTATATAAAAATTTAATTAAAAATCCTCGTCAACGGTATTAAGCTCACAGCTTTGACCAGATTTTGTTGAAACTTAAAATAATGATTGTAGGGTCATAAAGATCATTCTTTCAAAATGGGGTTTGAACTGTCAAGAAAAGGGGACTTATGAAATTTTCATTTAAGTTTAAAAGTCCTTTTTACCAAGTCCAGAGCTTTCATCGGCCTTTCTTCAAACTTTCAAAGATGATTGTAAAATAACTGCGATCGTTGATGTTGACATAAGACCTGATCTGTCAAGTATCACAAGAAAAGGTACCTAATGAAAATTTCATTTCAAGATCCTTGTACTACAATAAAGTCCTCAGTTTTCTTCTGTTCAAACTTTCACAGAATATTTGTACCATCATAAGGATTGTTTCTTTCAAATTGGGTCTGTGCTGTCTAGTATAACAGGAAAAGGAGCTGTGTGAAAATTTCATTACAAAATCCTCATTAACACATAATGTCCTCAGCCTTTATTAGATTCGCTTCAAACTTAAATAGAATGATTTTACCATCATTTGGATTTTTTCCTTTGTAAATTTGGTCTGACCTGTCAATTTTCATGAGAAAAGGGGCCTTATGAAAATCTTATTACAAAATCGTCGTTATCACAATAAAGTCGTCAGTCTATCGTTTACTTCAAACTTTTAGAATGATTCAACTATCATTAGGATTTTTGCTTTGTATATTGGGTCAGATTTGTTAAGTTTGACAGGAAAATGGGCTCTATGAAAATTTTATTACAAACATTTCTTGACACAATTCAGTCGACTGTTTTCATTGATTCTCTTTAAAATTTCACAGAATGATTGTATATTCATTAGATTTTTTTCCCTTTTGAAACACGGGAAAGGGGGCCTTATGAAAATTTCACCATAAAATCCCCATTACCACAATTAAGTCCACATATATTTCACAGATTGATTGTACCATCATTACGATTGTTAATTTTGACAGAGGATCTGATCCGGCAAGTATCAAATGAAAGGGGGCCTTATAAAAAACTTATTTAACGTATACACAGTGTAATAGAATTGAAACTCAAGCCAAATCATAAACCCTGACAATGAATTAAAGTATTAAAACTGGAAGGAATACCTTCTTATACAGACAGATAAGAATATGTCTACGCACAGAGACAAATCGAGGGCCTAGTGTAACACTGTCGCAAGAGAATATATAAATATAGGCATGTACGATAGTGCAGCAACAAGCAATCGAAAGGCCATTCAGTAAATACACACATAATTATACATACCAGTCACCCATATACTTAATCAGAAATCATTACGTACTGATGAATAGTATAAAACATACTATGCGCCTTCAGATCTACAGAGCAAACAAGTTTGCCATGAGTGACTAGTCCGTCATAATATATTTAGGTCTACGAAGCAAACAAGTTCGCACATATAAGTGAATGTTCGAGGTTAATATATCATGAAAAGAGTCTGATATATAAAGAACATTTGAATGCCTATGTACAGGAATAGGGTAAAGAATAATTTTGCAAAATTTTATATGGCAAAGCAAGGTGAAAGGAATTCCATTTTTATTTACATTGGTGATAATATCCTGCAAGCTCTTCGTTGAGATCTTGCAGAGCTACAGGTATTTTAGAAAATCCAAATATTTCAGAAATTCTTACATTAACCCCGTGATGTGGACACCCAAAAGAATTGTCTCGCTGAGAAAACTCAAATGTGTTCCAAACAGGCTGGGATTGAATTTGGCTTAACGATCTTTTGGGGGAACATAGAAATGTCTAAATTATTAGAAATAGAGAATGGTGAAGAGCAGACAACTTTGTGTGAAAGGAGGAGCCTGCAGAATCATAGAAAGAACAAACAACACAGGCCAAATGTAATCTATCATTCTATTACATAAGAGATACCCTTCGATTGGACTACGCGACTCATGAGCAATACATTTGTGGACTCTCAAGCCAATTTCATATTACCTTTGAAACTTTAAGTACTTTGATTATAATTGACAGTGTATCCAGTTTACATTTTTCTAGTCTATAGATTATGCGATCGACGTCAAATAAAAAATTTTGCTGCATTGTAAGTATGAGCCCTTTTGCATTTTTTTCATGATTTCCAAGTAAATTTCCTAAAAGATAAAAGAATTGTTATTCCAACATTTCAAGCAGAACTTAAAAAAGTAAAACCGCAGCCAAAAAACGACCATTGCATTGGCAACAAGTGGGCGGGGTAATGTAAACAATATACAGCTGAATCGTCTTAACCCTTTCCTGAACAATCACTGGTTTTTACTTCTCTGTGATTTTGTACATAAGAAAACATTGTAGAAAAAGAAGCAATTTCTTCTTTTTCCACAATATTTTCTACCCTATTGAATGATCATTTTTTAAATTAAATCCAATTTAAATTTCAGTCTGCAAAACTTTTGACTTTGGACAGGTCTAAAATTTAGCAAAATAGGAAAGGGTTAATTTTCAACCCTAATTAGCTGCGATATCGTAGCCCTCTATCTGCTGCCTCGCCAACAGATTATCAAAAAAGAGGGCTACGATATCGCAGCTAAACCCTAATAACCATTAATTGCAACTGACTTTATGCACAAATATTAGAATTAAAGATGAAAAGCTCCTTTAATAGCACCTTCTGGCTAATTGCAACAAAAGTGTCAACAAATGAGTGTTGTTATTGCATTCACCCTAGATTTATCTTTAAAAATATTCCAATTTGTGTGGAATATATCTCTTAAGAGAAAATAATGAAATAGGTATATGTGAAATGCACAGTTATCTAAGAATATATAAACAAATCTTTGTTGGAAAAATGAATATTTTTGTTGTTATTACACTTGTCTAATGCTTGTATGTCATTAACATGGATGTGCATCACTATCAATCAGTGCCCAATTTATGCTTAAATACTAAGTTTGAAAACGGTAATTTGATTCATCCCTTTTCTCCTTTTTAAACACATTTTTCTGTCTGCAAGATTTACTTATCTTTATTCCATAATTTCTTACTTTATTGTCACTAATGTGAAACTTCTGATCTGTCTAATATTTCATCTTCTGGTAATGGGTTAAGCAGTGAAGAAATATTCCACCCTCTCCCTTACTAACTGAAACCTGGAAGAATATCTGAAAGGATTAGATATAGAAATAATAGCATAATTTTCTATGCATTATCTATATCAATAAATAGAAGGGCAAAACGCACCTGGTGCAAACCAGAATTAGATCGAACGGACCTGGGCCAAACAGGAATTAGGGCAGTTTTATGGCAGACAGACATGTATTCCTTTGACCCTAGTACTGGTAGTCATAATGTAAATATATTTTCGCCCCCGAGTCTGTTGTTTTGGGTCTGTTTGCCCTAAAAGTGAGTCTGTTTGCCCCATTTTTTCGTCCTTCCGTCACTAAATTTGTCTGGAGCATATCTCTGAAAGTATAGTTGCTATCAACTTGAAACTTCATAGGTCGATAGATCTCATTTGGGAGAAGTGAAGTGCACAAGAACCACAACTCTTGCTTGCATTATTTTGGAGTTATAGCCCTTTGTTGTTTTAAAGACTAAGGTTTTGTCCAGGGCATATCTCTGAAAGTATAATAGCTATTAACTTGAAACTTCATAGGTGGATAGATCTCGTTGAGGAGAAGTGCAGTGCACAAAAAACACAACTCTTGCTTGCATAATTTTTGAGTTATTGCCCTTTGTTGTTTTAAAGACTTACATTTTGTCCTGAGCATATCTCTGAAAGTATTATAGCTATCATCGAACTCATTGACAAGAAATGCAGTGCACAAGAAGCCTAAATCTAACTGGGTTCAGTTCACTATCAAGCTTTTACGGTGGGGGATGGCCATGTCCGACATGGCTCTTGTTTTGTTTGTTTTGTTCTACCTCCTTAGAATGATAAGTTTTGTGTATTTTATGTCATTTGATTGGGGGATTTTACCTGACTTGACTTCCCTTTTGTAAGAATAACCAAAGTTCAAATTCTTCTCTGGCGCTAATTTAAAGAATTCACTGTGACTAGATATATTGCAGGGTTCTCCCCACAAATTTTTGAAGGCATAGTGGCAAATGCGCGGTCTGTTGTCTGTTAACATCTTGGTATGACTATACATAATAAAGGTCATTAACCCATTCCCACACAGAGAAATCTTAGACCTGTCCAAATTGAAAGAAGTTGCAGACGACAATTTCAAGTTGATGGAATTTTAAATTGTTTTGTCTTTTTGGACAGAAATCATTGTGGATAATGAAGAAATTGCTTGATACAAGCAATTTCTTCACTTTTCACAATGTTTTCCGAAGCTTTTTTCTTGAGGGGCGTAAAAAGGAGGGATTGTGTTGGAATGGGTTAAAAGTGCTTTTTAGCTTGATTATTGACTTCTTGTTTTTTTATTGAGAGTTATTCTTGAATAATATTCTTCAACTTTTTAATTATTGTAAGTTGATTTATCTACTCTGAGGCTTATTTTGATACCAACCAATTGTGACATTACTCAGCTTATTTTACCTCTCTATCCTATTTGTTAGAAAGGGCACTAAATTGACCAATAAAAAAATGTGAAAAGGAAAGATAATGAAAGAATATACCCAAAAGTCTCAAAGGAATGAATAAATAGTGTCAATTGTTTGTCCATTAAATAGGAATAGCTTTTCATGCTTGGCCATTTTATCAAGTCTGTCCAAAAATCATATCCTTTAGGACTCTTTACATAAAAGGATGGAGTGTTAGATTGAAAAAAAATGCCCTTATTCAGAAAAAAATAGAAATTATTATCAGTAATTTCAAAAATGTATTTATAAGGTTTCTGTGTGAAAAACCTGGTTTCATTTTCAAGTTTTGCATCTTAAAGATCTCCATTAGATTCTCTGTTTCAAATTTGAAATGCTCATTATTTGCCCATTCAGAAGCCTTTGACTGTCTGACACTATTACTATTCTTCTAACAGTACTTTCAGCTCTTTGATTTCAATAAGTTAATAAAAAAAGTATAAAATACCAGCAGTGTCTAATCTTAACCTTAATTCCCAAATTATAACACGAAACTTGATCAATTTTATAAAACAAGTGTCTTAATTCTTCTCTTCTTTAAGTGATTTCAGCACTTTGATTTTCAAAAGAGGATTTTGTTTTCTAAATATTATAGAGTGAATTATCTTTTCCTGATTCTAAATAATTATCAAATATTACTTTTTATAAAAAAAAAATCCCTCATTGGTCTAAGGCATTCTTTTCTTGAAGTGCTTTCAGCACTTTGATTTTTATGGGGATGTTATATCTTTTTGAGCAAAAAACATGAGAGGATGAGATATTATTAGATTATTACTAAAAGTATAATAATATTTTTAAACAAACTTTTAAAACAAGTTTAGTGAAAAAATGGGTTGAACAAACAAGGGTACGAATGTGTGAGATAATACTCTCCATGTTGGATAAAAATTAAATGGACTTGATCCAGAAGGTACATGTGTGTAACTGTTAAACTGAGTTGAAAACAAGAGCTAAGTATAACTAGGATGGCTTCCATACAAATCTGTCTTTATTATTTTGGCAAATTCTCGTAAGGAAAAAAGATCGCGAAAAGGGTATGTTTTCAGCAATCAATGTATGAAATAAACTGAAACAATTAATCTTTCCTTCAAAATTTACATTTTAAACCACTATGGCTTTAGTTTTGATAGTTGTCACATCAAATAACCACATCTTTTACTTTAAACTAGGCCAATCGCAGACAAAGTGACAATTTTCCGAAACCGGGTCGCCATTTTGAATTCATTGTTTACATATTGGTACCCATCATCCATGGTGACTGATAGCGAGGTGCCAGTGGGAAACGCGAGAAAATAAATCAATAATCGCCAATTAGTAAGAGTGTAAGGGTCTTATCGATAAAGATGTTATGTAATACGTGGTATACAACACTATAGGTAAAGAGCATGTCGTGTCCACGCTTCTGCAACCAATTTTAATGGTTTGCTTGACCCTTTCTTCACCTGGAAATTAAGCCGTATCGGCGACCAAATTTAAGCGTATCGGCGATCTAAAGGGGTATCGGCAAACTCTCTTGATTGATGAAGGCGTATCGGGGCCGATACGCCATAAGGGCCTGGGGAGAACCCTGTATTGCGAGATTCAGCAAAGATGATTGAGATTTAGCAAAGATGATCAGAATTATACTGAACTCCTTTGAACATTATTTTCTAAGTCGGTACTTGCAAGCAGGGCTCCGGAAATCCGATAAATTGCCGGTCTGGACCGAATTTTGAATTGCCAGACCGATTGGAATCCCAAAAAATATCACCAAAATCGGTCCGAAATTTTCATTGAAATATTGGTAAACTCGCTCATTTTCTATCAAAATCAACTTTAAAACCGAAACAAATCAAGGGTTTAACACCTTAAATGCACATTAAGGGATTAACAAAATAACAATAATGCCAAAAATCGATAATTAGTTTACCTGCCGGCCAGTCAAGTGCCCATCCGCACGAGGACCTAATTAGCAGTTAGCCAGTTTCGCGCTTGACCGAACTTCGGTTATCGAGTATTTGCAATAGAAAATCGGTTTCACTTACACACGTTCGAAGTCTTATAAAAATGGACATCTACACTGCGTCAATTTAAATTGCCGTTACTGGCGAAACAAATTTCTTTCACTATAATATGGGAGGCTTATATAAATCGAGGCATGAATAGGCTTCAGTTGCTGTTCGTATGAATTTGGAAAAGTTCAGCACAACGCTTCCCTTATGAAATTAATATATCACAAGTAAGCGCGTGAGACCCAGTTTGAAGTTTGTATAAAAAGTCATGTATTTACTATTCGTTTTATTAATTATCATTCATGGTAAGAAACGTAGCCTTCAGAATTCAAACAATAGGTGGTACCCGCAAAATGCCGCTAATTTGAATATAAACGAAAACGTCGCTTAATGATATCGCTAGTTCCGTCAATAAAACTAAAGAAACAACGACTCATGAAATCTTACTTCAGGGGTGGAAAACGTCCGAATTATAAATCGCAAATTAACTACAATTAATGAATGACCGAGATTTGTGCACAAATTCTACTCTGAGAAAATAGTGCAACACGTGGGCGACCCACTCGAGATTGTCTCGTCGGTCTTTTTGATGTACGTCACGACTCTGCGATCCCATGGGGTAGAATGGACTGACCCGACATTTTTGTGACGTCAGCTGTGTTTTTCCATCATCAGATGCTCCTGTTCAGAGAAAATTGCTATGACTGTTTTAAATTTACAGATCTTTGGATAACTAGCTTTTGAAAAAGTACATCATTACTACAATGAAATCGGCGGTACTCGGGGGGGGGGGGGGGATGCGTACGTCGGAGAAATAAATTTTGACAATGTAATTTATTTGTCGATATATTGGATTTTCGTGGACTGCCATACATTGCCGGAATTGCAGTTTATACACAGCCGAATTTTCAAAAACAAAATGAAAGTAGGATCTGTCAGTTGTTTTCATCTACCTTCCACTCGTTGAAGATTAAAATCATCTTCGGAAAATTTGAAGAAGAATGCAACTACCGAATGAATGATGAACCCTTTTACATACGGGAAAGGTGAAAAAGGCGTTTTTCGTTCTTGCCTGGGGGGGGGGGATTCGTTTCTACCGGCGGGGGGGGGTGTATTCGTTTTTGCCGGCGGGGTGGGGGGGTGGCATTGTCCTGGACCGATTTTAATTTACAAATTTTTGGAGCCCTGCTTGCAAGCCTGTGGTGGAGCAATGTAGATGCTCAAGCACCCTAGTTAATACTTTTCCTTTAACAGAAGAAATTTCCCACCATGAAAATGATTCTTATTTACAAAATTTAGATATTTCTATCTCAGGCAAAAGGGCCTGATGTAGATTTGAGTATCCCAGGTCCACATTTGTTTTATTATAGAAATTGGTTCTGTTTTAATTATACATGTATATGTTTTATTTTTACTTCAGAAGTACCCACAAAGTTATGCAGATTTAGTAGCCAAATTTGCTTCAATATTGATATTTATCAAAGTACAACAACAATGTTGGAAAAGGAGCAGGCTGCCAACAGATATCTGATGAACATTCTGTTGAAGTTAAAGCAATTTAAAGATAATGAAAAATTGTGTGATATATCTCTGAGTGTTAATTGCAAGCAATTCAAAGCACATAAAGCTATTCTAGCAGCATGGAGTCCAATATTTGCCAACAAATTACTATCCTATAACGAGGACAAAGTGAACCTTGTGTTGAATTATGATGAAGCAGAGATATTTTCTGAAGTACTTGAATACCTCTACTCAGGATGTATTGGTCCAGAGGAATCAAATGTCAAAAGTTTTCTTGACATCGGCAAAAATTTAATGATTGACCCATTAGTCAATATTTGTGAAGACTTTTTGAAGACTACCACAAGCTTGGGAAACTTTGTCTCGCATTATTTCACTAGTCTAAAGTATGGATTAACCAGTCTTGAAAAGTATATAGTAAGTTTTGTGGAAACAAACATTATTTTTGTGATAGAGCAGGAACCTTTATTACATTTGCCTCCACAAGACTTAAAATGCTTTTTAACCATGGGGAAAATGGCCAAGGCTAAACAAGAAATCAAATTCACAATCATCATCAATTGGATTGGTTATAACATTGCAGAAAGAGATAAATATATGTTGTATTTGGCAAAGAATTTACAGTGGAATAGTTCTGTTAAAGATCTATTAATTCAACTCACCACACTGGAAAATGTGCTCACAAGAAATGAGTTCTGTTTGTTTCAATTACTCTACAGCATTACACATTCAACTGGGCAGAATTTGGGACCATTTACAACTGCATACCCTCGCCTTTGCTCCCTTTATTCACATATGTTGGAGGAGCTCAAGGGACAAGATAAATATTTAATTTCCAGTATTGAAGTGAACATGTTCAATGCTATTCCTATCAAAGTGGAGAAAGTACCATTCCAAGAAATGTCTAGCAAAGAGACAAGAGATGCTGAAGTCAATACAGATGTTGACAGTTCATACTTTAATGAAGACTTGGAGAGTAGTACCATAGACTCTAATAGGCCAGTCAAGATAGAGAATATGTCAGGTTCTTTAAACACACCAGTAAATGATTATGAAGAGGAAAATGAAGTCAGTGGAAACCTAGTCAGTGGTATTGAGATAGATGGTGTTAACAGTTTTTCTGCTGAACCTGTAGAAGGCATTATTTTTGAAGATGAGACTTATAAAAAGACAAGTAGGGTAGAAAAGACAGCAATCAATAAAATTTCAAAAAGTAAGAAGACAGTTATCAAACAAGTGAAATCAAAAAAGTTGCCCAAGAAAGAGAAAGATACTGTGGAGAAAAGTGAGGACAAGGAAATTGATCAGCATGATTTTAGTCAAGACCAAGAGAGTGATAATGGTGCAAATACAGATGATTATGATGTAGTTAATGTTGATATTGGCCATGATATAAAGCTTAAAGCAACTGTCAAAGTGGAAGTTGAAAATATCAAGGGAATAAGTGGAAAAAGTAGAAAAAGCTTATTAAAGTCTGGAGTGAGAAAAAGGTACCACTATGGTAAAAGAAGTGTACACCCTAAAAAGGTTCAACATGAAAATGCACTGGAATTTAAACCAGAAAGAAAACAAAAATTTAAATGTACATTTGAAGGTTGTCAATTCAGATCACGCACAGAAGCAGGCCTTTCAAAACACATTGATTGTTCTCATTCATTGGATGTAAAGCTTGACTGTAAAAAGTGTGATTATTCTACAACACAGATGAGACTTTTATGTATACATATGAAGGACCATTACCCAAAGCAGCCATATACTTGTGAAGAACCAGGATGTTCTCGAAAATTCCTCCGTATGGGGTTGTTTATACGTCATCAAATGACACATACCAATGAGAAACCATATAAGTGTGACCTTTGTTCAAAGACTTTTGGAACTTTTAGCGAGCTCAGCTGTCATAAGAAACTTCATGAAGGTATGACAAAGCTTGAGGTAATGGGACTGATTTCAAAGTCAAACCATAGAACTTCTTTATTTGCCCATGCAAACCATATGTTGTGGTAACTCATAGAAATTGTCTTACCGATTCAATTTAAATGAGTAACCTCAATACAGGGTTTGAAGAAGAAATAACAGAAATAGATTTCATTGACCTTTTAATCCTTAGTTCATGTGAAGTTTTAGCTTGGCTGTTTTTGGAGAAAACCCAAGCTATTGGTATGAACAGGTCAGTGATTGTGTCAGGGTCATTATCCAAAACTTTCACATTTTGTAATATCTCTTGTATTACTTTACACATTCACTTGAAAATTGGAGCATAATTATGTTCACTAACAGAACAGCGGTCATTACAAACAAAGGGTTAACTGTAAATGCACTTTTGAACAAATTGTGCCCCTTTTTAGCTCACCTGAGCACACATTGCTCAATGTGAGCTATTGTGATCTTTCTGTCAGGGTTCGCGCTTTCAGTCACCATTGTCGCCAAATGCGACAAAAATAGAATTCTGACGTAAGTTTTTTTCATTAGGCGAAAGTTTGTGGCGCCAAAAAAATGAAAAGTTTTGTTAATACATACATTTACTTTGACTTATCTCCGGAAATCAAGTCTAAGGCCAAGTGTGTATAATTGCTCAAGGGCTTTTATATTGGGTCAATTATGTCATCAAGTCTGACACAAGACCATCTCATTACAAAATTTAATCACAGTCCTATTTGACAGCCAATCAGATGAATGAAATGCGCTCAATGGTTGGCGAGTAGTATTATTTTGTGTTGTTGGTGACTTAGTATTATGGATGAGCCTATGACGGTTATCACGATGTTTTCCCAATTGTTTTTCTTAAGGGGCATCAAAAAGCATCACTGAGGGGGATTTGGTTAGTGCATTAACTTAACATTTTACTGTTATTCAAACATAATTGCAGATACATTAATCATATTTGAGACATAGGTTCCTTGCACAATAGGTATCAGTTGGAAGTAAAATCAAGGTCAAGGTTGTTTTCATATTTGAGACATAGGTTTCTTGTATTTACAGGCTTCAGTTGATTGTAAGGTCAATGTCATCCATGAAGGTCAATGTTACTAACCAAGGTCAAATTAAAGCAAAAACTTAATGTTGTGCTGTTACTCAAACAATGCTGAAGATAGATGGTTCATATTTGGGACAAAAGGTCTTTTGTATTGATAGGCATCAGCTGGTGGTAAAGCTAAGGACATTTGTCAAGGTCACAAATCAATGTCAACTTATAGCAAAAACTTGATATTTTACTGTTATTCAAACAGTGTTTAAGAAATATGGCTCATATTTTGGGCATAGGTTCATTGCATTGATAGGCATTAGTTGGTTCACCATTGTAAAGTCAAGTTCATTTATCAAAATTAAAGTCACTAATTGTCACATTTCCAAAAAAGACCGTCATGGGAACATGGTTTTCCACAAATCCATTTTGGTTGGAATAATTATGCCCTTTTCTACTTAGAGCATAGATAAATGTTTGTAGTTTAGACCATCTTATAGTGCATCTACATAGCGTTCGATCATATGAAGCCCCTTGGGTCATATTTTGGCTCTGCCCGAGTATGCCCCATTTAAAACTAGAAAACAAAAGCAATCTGTAAAATTTTCTTTGAAACAAGAATTCCTATATTACAGTTAATTAGTATATTGTATCTTCTATTAGATATCCACCAAGTTTGTATATGTGATGCCCCTTTGATTATACTTGGGCTCTGCTTGAATTTAATCTGCTTTACTTAGAGGCAAAGACGGAAATCTTTTTAAGTGTGTAAGAAGTTTTTGGTCATTTGATGCTTTTAGCATTGACAAAAGAATCAGTATAGTTTAGTGTTAAAAAGTTGGACTTTTGGAGAAAAATATTAACCCTCAACCACACAATTCTGATACTTTTTAAACCTCAAGAAAAATGTTGTGGAAATCATTCTTGAAAATGTGTATTGTACTGAATACAGATTTACAAGAAACACTTTCAAAATGCTTAACAGTTTAACCCTTGTCATACTGAATAAAATCCTACCTCTACAAATGGAATAAAAGTAAAGGACTGAAAGCAATGGATGGCGTGATTGTAGCTCAACTTTTTTTTAAAGATCAATATTTATAAACAACTCGGGCTTAATAGGGGGGAATTTGGATGTGTTGAATAAGATCAGACTGCATGTATGTGCAGGCTGATCCTTATCTATGCCTCCTACCAAAACAGAAATTTAGGTTCAGTGTGACAAGGATTAATTTATATTCATACTGGAGAATGGATAATAATCTTTTGTGTTGATCAACAGGCCGACAATTTGAATGTGATGTCTGTTACAAGAGATTCACCACCAAAGGTTCAATGCAGTCTCATCGAGCTATCCACTTTGACAACAAGCCATATCTGTGTGATACCTGTGGATTCTCTACCAAGCATCTATCACACCTTATCTCACACAGAAAAACACATTCAGGTAAAGTTATGTGTGTTTTGTTTACCTATTTGTTCTCTAAAAAAGTTCATTCACAATTTATCATACATTGGAAACCAGATTTAGCTACAAGGCAACCTCTTAATTGCAAACCTTATCATTGCAAATCTTTGCCTTAAGCACAATAATCAGATTTATAGAACAAATAGTTCAAGTTTTAGCAATACTTGCAATAGAAAGACTGACATTTGAGTTGCAATTAACCCATTCCCACTCAGTGACGCCTTTAGATGCCCCCAAGGAAAATAGCTTTGGAAAACAATGTGAATTATCTTTAAGTTGTTGTCTGCAACTTCTTTCAATTTTGGGCCAGTCTAAAATTTTGCCATCCAGTAATGCGTTAACAGGATTCTACTGTATCAGAGTTGTACTTGAAGAGATTCCAATGTAATACTCGCACACACCCTTTCTCAAACAGTTCACCTGTGGATTCTCTACAGAACCTCTGTCACACCCTAACTCATACAGAAAAATAAATTCAGGTATGTTTATAGATGTGTACTGTTCACTTGTGGATTCTCTACAAAACCTCTGCCACACCCTAAATTATACAGAAAAATAAAATCAGGTATGTTTATAGATGTGTACTGTTCACCTGTGGATTCTCTACAAAACCTCTGTCACACCCTAACTCATGTAGAAAAATAAAATCAGGTATGTTAATAGATGTGTACTGTTCACTTGTGGATTCTCTACCAAACAAATGTCACACCCTAACTCATACAGAAAAATAAATTAAGGTACATTTATAGATGGATACTGTTCACCTGCAGATTCTCTACCAAATCTCTTTCACACCCTTACTCATACAGAAAAACAAGTTCAGGTATAATTTAGTTTTTTTTCAGTTCACCTGTGGATTCTCTACCTTACACATGTCACACCTTAGCTCACACCGAAAAGTACATGCAGAAATGTAATATATATACTCTAAGTCTTGGGATTCTTTGCCAAACAAATGTCCCACCCTAACTCACAAAAAACATATATTCAGGTGAGTTAATATATGAATACATTACACCTGTAGATTCCCTTACAAACATTTGTCACACCTTTGCTAACACACAAAAATACCAACCATAGCTTTATATATGAATACTGTGCTCCTGTGGATTCTTTAACAAACCTTTTCCCACCTCAGCTCACACTAGAAAATACACTCAGGTATACCTGTGGATTTTCTATCAAACTTCTTTCCTACTTCAGCTCACTCTGAAAAAAAACCCCACACTTTTATCAGCTCACCTGAGCAAGAAATGCTCCAGTGAGCTATTGTGATCACCTTTTGTTGGTCGTCCATGCGTCATCCGTCAACAATTTCTTTAATCAACATCTTCTCCCAAACTACTTTGCCAATTTGTATCAAATTTGGCAGAAATGTTCCTTAGGTGGTCCCCTTTAAAAATAGCTAAAAAAAAATGAAATCCGTTAAAAACTCTGGTTGCCATGGCAACAAAAGTAAAATTTTAAAATAATCTTCTCCTCCTGACCAAGAAGGTGTAGTGCCTTGATATTTTGCATGAAGCATCAGTATATTGACCTCTTTCAAAATAGCTAAAATCATGATCCTTGGAATCCCCAGGGGCTGAGCACCAGGGGGGTGGGGTTTATAAAGAAATAAAGAACTATTTTCTAAAAGACATCTCCTCCTAAACTACTTTGCCAATTTGTATCAAATTTGGCAGAAATGTTCTTTAGGTGGTCCCCTTTAAAAATAGCTAAAAAAAATGAAATCCGTTAAAAACTCTGGTTGCCATGGCAACAAAAGTAAAATTTTAAAATAATCTTTAAAAATCTTCTCCTCCTGACCCAGAAGGTGTAGAGCCTTGATATTTTGCATGAAGCCACTGCATATTGACCTCTTTCAAAATAGCTAAAATCATGATCCTTGGAATCCCCAGGGGCTGAGCACCAGGGGGTGGGGTTTATATAGAAATAAAGAACAATTTTCTAAAGACATCTCCTCCTAAACTACTCGGCCAATTTGTATCAAATTTGGCAGAAAAGATCCTTAGGTGGTCCCCTTTAAAAATAGCTAAAAAAAATGAAATCCGTTAAAAACTCTGGTTGCCATGGCAACAAAAGTGAAATTTAAATATAATCTTTAAAAATCTTCTCCTCCTAACCCAAAAGGTGAAGAGCCTTGATATTTTGCATGAAGCATCAGTATATTGACCTCTTTCAAAATAGCTAAAATTATGATCCTTGGAATCCCCAGGGGCGGAGCCACAGGGGGTAGGGGTTATATTAAATTTAAGGAACAATTTTTAAATGACGTCTCCTCCTAAACTACAGGGCCAATTTGATCCAAATTTTGCAGAAATGATGCTTAGGTGGTCCCTTGATAAGTAGCTAAAAGAATTGAAATCTGTTAATAACTCTGGTTGCCATGGCAACAAAAGTGAAATTTTAAAGTTATTTTTAAAAATCTTCTCCTTCTGACCCAGAAGGTATAGAGCCTTGATATTTTGCATGAAACATCAGTATATTGACCTCTTTCAAAATAGCTTAATTCATGATCCTTGGGTCTCCAGGGGCGATGCCCTGGGAGGGAGGTTATAGGCATGAACCGTCAGTTCACAGACTTCTTTCTTATTTCTGAATTTATATCCCATGGATCCAGAGGGAGAAAAAAATAATTCCTTCTTTCAAATTTGCCCAAAAGCCTTTGAATTTATAATTTAGACTTTTGGATCCCCAGGTACATGGTCTATATATGTAAGTATGGCCCACTTGTATCATAATCCTAACCTTATCATGAAATTAGACTGTTGAAAGAAAAAGTGCCTTTATCTCAGGTGAGCGCCCCAGGGCCAACGGCCCTCTTGTATTAGTGTATGTATATGTATTTTTGTCATTTCTTAATAAACTTACCCATTTTTAGACATCTGGATATCAGATTGACTCAAACCAAAAGAGGATTCAGCTCATGATTCACTGACAATGTAATTTGAAAAAAAAGTGAGAAAAGAAAATGTTTGTTGCATGGAGTTGATATAAATTCTAACCTTTTAACTCATTCCCAAACAATGAAACTTTTAGATGCCCCCAAAGATAAACAATTGAGAAAACATTAAGTATCTTAGAGAAATTGCTTGCAACAGGCAATTTCTTTATTTTTTGCAATGTTTTTACCCCCCCCCCCCATTTTTAGACAAAAATGAGACTAAAGCAGCTGGGGAATGACACATTCCTTAATTGAGATGTGTTGGAAGGCCTTTAGTTTGAATCTTGTATGTGCTGCTGGGTGCTGTTGGTAAGTGTCTGGCATACAGAGTCAAAGTCCACTACTGGTTATGGTCAGAACATCATCAATAAGTGAATTCATGTCATTACTGGTAATGATAAACACCATTCAGTAGATTCCTCTCAATTACCACCTAGATGAAACCTAGATTGTAGAACAAAGAATTCCTTTTGAAATGCCCTATTAATCACATCACAAATTAATTTGCGATAATGAGGATTCTACTGTACCAACAAATTGATACCATACAAGTAATATACCCCACAGGGACATAACCACACTAGCAAAATTTTTCTGAGTGGACAAAACCCCAAACCCATTATTTCTGAGAGTGGACAAAGCCCTACAGAAACCTCACTCAGAAATGGTGGGGTTTATGACCACTTTCATAATCGAGATTGTAGGGTTTGTCCACTCTCAGAAATGGTGATTGTTGAGTTTTGTCTACTCTCCAAAATTTTTCTTGTAGGGTTTGGTCCCTGTGGGTTTTTTCCTACAATCAATCAAGACTGTAGACCAATCGTGGCCCTAAATCAAGGAATCAACTGACCAATCAAATCATTTATTCAGCCTGGACCTGAGCTTTCAACTCAGACATTGGCTTCAATTTTTGTTTAACCTTTATTGTTGGGTTTGGCGTCGTAACCCTTTCTTGTTTTTTGAAATTTTAGACTGGTCCAATTTGAAAGGTTTTCAGACGACAATTTAAAGCTTATTTGAAATATAATCATTCAGTAGGGTAGAAAATATTGTGGGAAAAGAAGAAATTGCTTGTTATAAGCAATTTCTTCTTTTTCCACAATGTTTTCTTAATCATAAAATCACAGGGACGTAAAAACCAGGGATTAACCAGGAAAGGGTTAAACATTGTAACAACTGCTCATTCAAGCTGTAGTTACGACATTAAGGTCACCAACCAACCAATTTACTTCTTCGTTACTTGCTACTGGCCATAAATTTTGCAAAGTAACGCAGTTAAAAATTGAACTTCCTGTCGTAGTCAATGGGCAGTGCCTAAGAAGTCAATGGGCAGGGCCAGAGATTGGTCAATTTGCTAACCATTTACTTCACTAACTTTGTTTTTCAGGAGATGTCTTGCACTGCAGCTTTCCAAACTGTAACTATACGACCCCAAAACAAGGTCATATGACTCAACATGTTAATACCCATCTCAACATTCGAAATCATATATGCCAGGTTAGTTTTGCCTTTAACATTTGGCGGATCTTTGCTGTTACATTTGGCAAATCTTTGCCATTACATTTGGTTGATCTTTGCTGTTACATTTTGAGGATCTTTTCTGTTACATTTGGCGAATCTTTGCTGTTACATTTGGCGAATCTTTGCTGTTACATTGGGCAAATCTTCGCCATTACATTTGGCAGATCTTTGCTGACAATTCCTTTGGACTGGCAGTGAACTTTGAAGTTTGTCTGAAATTTATGATAAAGATTTTGTGGATTTGGCAATTCTTCAAATTGTAGTTACAACACCAAGGCTATCAACAAACGATCTTATTTTGTTTGTTTTTTAGCTCACCTGAGCACAACGTGCTCAAGGTGAGCTTTTGGTATCACCTTTTGTCCGTCGTGCGTCGGAAGTTGTCAACAATTCTTTAAACATCTTCTCCTCAGTAACCACTGGGCGGAATTCAACCAAACTTGGTAGGAATGTTCCTTGGGTGACCCTTCTCAAAAGTTGTTCGCGGATTTTTGATTGACCCCCAAATATGGGCGTGGCAGGGCGTGGCAGTTTTTAACTAAGAAATCTTTAAACATCTTCTCCTCAGTAACCATTGGGCCAATTTCAACCAAATTTGGTATGAATGTTCCTTGGGTGACCCTTTTCAAAAGTTGTTCGTGGAATTTTGATTTACGCCCAAATATGGGCGTGGCAGGGCGTGGCAGTTTTTGACTTAGAAATCTTTAAACATCTTCTCCTCAGTAACCATTGGGCCAATTTCAACCAAATTTGGCATGAATGTTCCCTTGGTGACCCTTTTCAAAAGTTGTTCGTGGAATTTTGATTTACGCCCAAATATGGGCGTGGCAGGGTGTGGCAGTTTTTGACTTAGAAATCTTTAAACATCTTCTCCTCAGTAACTATTGGGCCAATTTCAACCAAACTTGGCATGAATGTTCCTTGGGTGACCCTTTTCAAAAGACGTTCATGGAATTTTGATTTATGCCCAAATATGGGCGTGGCAGGGCGTGGCAGTTTTTGACTTAGAAATCTTTAAACATCTTCTCCTCAGTAACCATTGGGCCAATTTCATCCAAACTTGGCATGAATGTTCCTTGGATGACCCTTTTTTAAAAAGTTGCTCGCAGAATTTGATTTATGCCCAAATATGGGCGTGGTCGGGCATGGCAGTTTTTGACTTTGAAATCTTTAAACATCTTCTCCTCAGTAACTATTGGGCCAATTTCAACCAAATTTGGTATGAATGTTCCTTGGGTGACCCTTTTCAAAAGTTGTTCGCAGAATTTTGATTTATGCCCAAATATGGGCGTGGCAGTTTTTTTAACTTTGAAATCTTTAAACATCTTATCCTCAGTAACAGTTGGGTCAATTTCAACCAAACTTTGCATGAATGTTCCTTTGGTGACCCTTTTCAAAAGTTGTTCCTGGAATTTTGATTTATGCCCAAATATGGGCGTGGCAGGGCGTGGCACTTTTTTGACTTTGAAATCTTTAAACATCTTCTCCTCAGTAACTATTGGGCCAATTTCAACCAAATTTGGTATGAATGTTCCTTGAGTGACCCTTTTCAAAAGTTGTTCTAGAATTTTGATTGATGACCAAATAAGGGCTTGGAAGGGTAGGGCAGTTTTTGACTTTGAAATCTTTAAACATCTTCTCCTCAGTAACCATTGGGCCAATTTCAATTTTGAATCATCTTACATTAGTCAGGTGAGCGATTTTAGGGCCATTCTGGCCCTCTTGTTTATACATGTTACTTACCTCAAATATGGGGCATATAAATAAAAAGTGTGATGGCACTGTAGGGCTGGTTATCAGGGTCAATATTTAGACTGAGAATTGATTTTATAAGCAATTTTTGCCAAATGAGGAAAAGCAGGAGGTGTAGACTATTTACAGTCTGATCTTTGTCTGCCTCCTGCCGAAACAGGAATATTTCTGGTTTAGCAAGACAAGGGTTAAATCTGAAATCTGTGTCTTAAACTCAGTCTTAGCTAGCTGACAAAGTGCTGCTGAAAATGTCGGTATACATGTCCTTGACAACAAAATTACCCACCCATTCAGAAAGTATGTAAATAGTCAAACTTTACTATCAAATGACTGAAAGTTTACTTAAAGAGCAGGAAACTCAAAGCAAACAAACTATCCAGTGTGACTTAATCTATTACTACTAATACTTTATGGTGAAAACTTTGTGGGGAAAGGAGTTACAAGCATTTTCTCCTTTTCTCACAATGCTGTCAGCCCTATTATGCACTCATTTTCCAAATTTAATGCAATTTGAAATGTGGTCTGCAACTTCCTTCATAACCAGTCTAAAATTTTGTTGCATTTGATTAATGGTAATGAGAGAGGGAGGGGACCTGTTTATTGAGACGGTTAAAGGTCAGGGTTTTGAATTTGGCATCAACACTAGTAATGTTGGCATGTTCTTTTGATAGAAATTTTGGAGCCAAAGGATTATTCTGGTAATCTTCATGAAATGCAATACCAATTCAAATCAATGAAATTTTAATAATCCCTCTATTTTTCTGGATAGCAAATATTGCCTGAAATAAAGGAACTACTTGTTAACCCATTCCCCACAAAGTGACACTTTTTGACGCCCCTCAAGAAAAACAATTGGGAAAGCATTGTGTAAAATGAGGAAATTTTTCGAAAGACTTTTTCTTGAGGGGCATAAAAAGGAGGGATTGTACTAGAATGGGTTATGGGATTTCCATGAGGCCTTATTTTCAGGTGTGTGGTAAATCCTTTGTTGTCAGAGGCAAGCTTTTGCGTCATGAGAAAATTCACCTAAAGGAGAAGCTTTATAAATGTAAACAGTGTGATTACAGAACGTCACGGACTGACCGAATGAAGTTACATATCGAAAGTCATGGGATTAAATTCAAAAAGAAGTTGTACAACCTTCCATCTGTGGAAGACCAGAAAACTGAGATAGACTATCATCAGTTATATGAACGGGTCCAGTCTATGGATCAAAGTACAGACGCATCCAACTCAAATGGATTCAGAATTGGTGTACCTTCGATGAGTGATATGAAGATGGATGCAATTTCACTAGCAGCCAGTGCATCAATGATAGTTGATAATTTTTCTACTGTGCGACTAGATCAGATTGGCTCAGCATCAGTGGCAAGTCTAGAAGAAATGCAAGCTGCAGCTTTTCACACCTATGATGAAGGTGATGTTTTGTCTTAGAGTTATTTGTTAATACAGTTAAGTATTTATTTAAATATACAACATGCTCAAGGGGAGGGTTTAGGATCACTTAGTGTCTGTCATGCTTTATGAATCACCCATCATCAACATGTTCTTTAAATAGATGCTACTCCTACACCACTTGGCTAATTTGAACCAAATTTGGCAGGAATGTTCTTGCATGACATTTTTATGCCCCCGCATCAATAATAGTGGCATAGTGTTTCACAAACACATCTTGTTCAAACTTGTGAATGATATGTTATGAAGGCGCGGCAGGGTTGGGCTTATTACACTTTGAGAAATCAAAATATAATTGGATAGAAATCTTCAGATTTTAACAAATTTTTCAGGGATCTTCATGGGGTAACTGTTTTGAAAACATGATCACAAAATTTTGATGGAGGAAATGGCAAGGCGGGTTTATCAAGACTAAGAGAAATCATAAAAGATTTCTTTCAAAATCTCCTCATCTTAAAACACTTGGCTATTTTGACTTGACTTGGCAGGAAAGTTCCTTGGCTTACTGTTTTGTTCATGAAAATTTAATTTGTGGAAAAAAATGGGGGCATGGCAGGGTGGGCTTATCAAATTTAGAGAATTCATGAAATTATTTTTTAAAAATCTTCTCCTAAACTGCTCTGCCATTTTAAACTTTACTTGGCAGGAATGTTCCTTTATGACACTTCATGAAATTTGTCCATTAAATTTTGAAAAAAAGAGGAACACAGGATGGGCTTATAATGCTTAGAGAAAACATGAAATAATCATCTTAAAATCGTCTATTTAACCAGGGGACCTATTTGACATAACTTGGCAGGAATGGTCTTTTGGTTGACCCTTTTCAAAACTTGTTTGTGAAATTATGATTTGCGGAAAAATGTAAGTGTGGCAGGGCAAAGCTTCTCCTCCTTAACCACTGAGCCTATTTGACATAACTTGGCAGGAATGATCTTTGCTGACTGTTTTCAAAACTTGTTTGTGAATTTCTGGTTCCCAAAGAAATGAGGGCATGGCAGGGCTGGGCTTATCAAACATAGAGTAATATGGAAACAATTCTTTAAAAATCTTCTGCTCCTAAACAACTTGGCCAATTTGGTCCAAACTTTGTGGGAATTTTTCTCATATTACCATTTATAAAATTAGTTTGGGGAATTTTCAATTGCAAAAAATTGGGATTTAGCAGGGTTTAGCTTATCAAACTTTTAGAAATCTTGAAATAGTTCTTAAAAAATCTTCTCTTCC
The DNA here is from genome assembly GCA_946902895.1 of Fragum fragum. Classification (NCBI taxonomy): domain Eukaryota; kingdom Metazoa; phylum Mollusca; class Bivalvia; order Cardiida; family Cardiidae; genus Fragum; species Fragum fragum. The sequence continues at coordinate 30,070,274 of OX336378.1, read as the reverse complement.
TAGCTTGGCCAATTTGAACCTAACTTTGCATGAATTCTCCTTGTGTAACCCTTTCAAATTTGTTTGTAGAATTTTCAGTGGCAAAAAACTGGGATGTGGTAGGGTTTTGCTCATCAAACTTTGAGAAATCATGAAATAATTCTATTAACCCATTCCAACTCAACAAAATTTTAGACTGGTCCAAATTGAAAGAAGCTGCAGACGACAATTTCAAGTTGATAGAATTTTGAATTTTTTCGTCATTTTTGGTAGAAAACATTGTGGAAAATGAAGAAATTGCTTGATACAAGCAATTTCGTCATTTTCCACAATGTTTTCAAAAGCTTTTTTCTTGAGGGGCGTAAAAAGGAGGGATTGAGTTGTAATGGGTTAATGTCTTCTCCTAAACCACAAGGCTAATACGTACCAAACTTAGCAGGAATGATCTTTGTGTGGCCATTTTTAGAATTTTAAAATTAGTGTGTGGTAATCACTGAATAATTCTCAGTTGAGTGATTTAGGGCCATTTTTGGCCCTCTTGTTCTAAAATTAACCCATTCCCACACAACCGCTCATTTTTATGCTCCCCAAGAAAAACGCTTTGGAAAACTTTGTGGGAAATGAAGAAATTGCTTGTAACAAGCAATTTCTTCATTATCCACAATGTTTTCCATCCAAAAAGACAAAAAAACAAATAAATAAATCCATCAACTTGAAATTATCATATGCAACTTCATTCAATTTTGACCAGTCTGAAATTTTGTTGTTTGGGAATGGGTTAAAGGACTTCTCAGAAATATGTTTGACTAATCAGATATATATATTCATTACAAAGTTAAACTGTAGTGGATGAGTCTAGAAGGAAGGGATGTCATGATATTTGACCAATTGCGGCTGTCATTCAAGTGCTCATGTGAGCTATTGTGATTACCCTTTGTCCGCCATCTGTTCAGCGTCTGTCATAGGTTGTCCGTCAACTATTTCTTTAAACGACATCTCTTTCAATGGCTTTGATGACTATTGAAAGAAAGATATTGTTGTCTAATATTTTGCTGTATGGTAATGACTTAATAGATATTAACCCATTCCCACACAATTATACTTTTTGATGCCCATCAAGAAAAAGACATTGGGAAAACATTGTGTAAGATGAAGCAACTGCTTGCGATTTCTTCATCTAAGGCAAAGTTTTCTACCTAGAAAAAAAAAATCTAAAATTTCATAAACTTTAAATTTTCATCTGCAACTCCTTTCAGTTTGGACCAGTATAAAAAAAAATTCTGTCTGGTAATGGGTTAAATACCCAGGTTATTTGATGGTTGTTTTCAATTTGGACATTTTATATTGTTATTTGTTAATTGATGGAAAATTGTTTGTTGATCCTTTTGTTCTATTTATCAATTGTGATTTTTTATATTCATGTAATGTATGTGATTTTATCTGTAAGTACACATTTTTGCCTTTACAGTAGAACAAGAAATTGCTTGTAACAAACAATATCTTCTTTTTCCACAATGCTTTTCAAAGTAAAATATTACAGGGACAAAAATCGGACGGTATGGGTAAGTTTAACTCTTTCATAGTTTTCAAAATTTTAGACTTGTCCAATTTCAAAGAAGTTGCAGACGACAATTAAAGGTGAGTGCAATTTGAAAAGTAACCAACCTATAGGATAAAAAATATTGTGGGATAAGAAGAAATTGCTTGTTACAAGCAATTTCTTCTTATCCCACAATATTTTCTTAAGTATAAAAACTCAGGGACGTAAAATTCAGGGATTAACCAGGAAAGGGTTAGATAAGCTGTAGTTACTATTCTAAACTTGCTCAACAATGAAAATGTTTGTCACCAATATCAGAGGTCTGCTTTGCGCTCCCAGTCCATATGAATGATGTTGATCAGTCAATTGATGGATCACTGCTGTCAGTCAATAAGTTGATCGACCAATCAAATCATACGTCTAGACTTGAAGTAAACTTTGAACTCCAACATAAGTCAACAATTTTGTGAAGCATTTTTGTTGGTTTTGTGCCTTTATCAATGTATATACAGCTCATTCAAGCTGTAGGTATGAAGTTAATTCATTACCACACGACGAAATTTTAGACTATTCCAAATTCAAAGGAGTTGCAGAAGTCAACTTAGATTTTATGGAATTTTAGATTTTTTCAACTTTCTGTGTAAAAAACAGTGTGTAAAATGAAGAAATTGCTTGTTACAAGCAATTTCTTCATTTTACACAATGTTTTTCCAATTGTTTTTTTCAAGGGGCATCTATGAGTGTCATTGTGTGGGAATGGGTTAAGGTTGCTTAAAAACCATAGTACTTTTTCATTACATTTTACTGAACATGAAATCTGAAAAAAATGCTGTTTAATGTCCAAGTCAAATTTCCTGTCAGAGCTCATTGGGCGGAGCCAGGGATCAATCTATCGCTCACACAATTTACCTTAACCCTTTCCTGTACAAACACAGGATTTTACGTCTCTGTGATATTCTACCTGAGGAAACATTGTGGGAAAAGGAGAAATTGCTTGTAACAAGCAATTTTTCCTTTTCCCCCACAATATTTTCTACTGCATAGGGGGTTTCATTTCAAATTGCACTCAATTTTCATTTTGTCTGCAACCTCTATCAGTTTTGACCAGTGTAAAATTCCAAAAAGCGGGAAAGGGTTAAGAAAAGGAGAAAGCAAGCCTTTCATCTATTTACTCAAGCTCTGTAATCCAATTACTAAACAACAAAGCTTTGAATTGGTTCAAATTGAAGGGATAGGAAGACACCAATATATTTTTTGTTACAACCAATTTCGTTATGTTCCTAATTGTTTTTCATAGCTTGCTTCTTGGGATGTTAAAAAGCAGGATTATGTGGGAATTGGTTAAATTGAATTTGGTTTAACAATAGATTTCTTTTATCCCATTACTGCAAGACAATATCTTAGACTGGTCTAAAATGAAAGTAGTTTCAGAGGACAAATGCAAGTTTATGGAATTTGAAGTGAATGGAATCTGTCTTTCTAGGTAGAAAACTATGTGGAAAATGAAGAAAAGAAATTGCTTGAGACTAGTAGTTTCTTCATTTTTGGTCTTGTTTTCCCAAATTCTTCTGAAGGGTTCTAAAAGTGGAATTTTTGGGGAATGGGTTAAAGGATTATAAGCCTTTTATCCACTTTGCTTTGTTCTAATTACACAATATTTAAACAGAATTTGCACTAGTCATATACTTATTGTTTTTTGTTGTACATTGTATTTGAGGTTAAAAAAATGATTATAGTATCTTGTTGCTTGTTTGACTATTAAAGATATGCTTACCAGGAATATTGTTGTTTTCATTACATGCTTAACCCATTATCAGATGACAGAATTTTAGATTGGTTTAAATGCAAAGATGTTACAGACAATTTTTAGTTGACAAAATCTTAAATATTTTTGGCTTTTGAGGAAGAAAACATCACAAGTACAAAATTTATAAAAGTTCACATACCAAATATCATTGTTTCTGGTAGTGAAGCATAAGATTGTAAAGATTTCCTTTTTTCTTTTCAATGTAAAATAGGGAGTGCTGGGTTCGGGGGAGAGTTTTAAGATTTTCTACTGTGTTTGTATTTTAACGCTTTCCCGTTTTTGGAAATTTTAGACTAGTCCAAATTGAAAGAGGTTGCAGACGACAATGAAAACTGGATGCCATTTGAAATGAAACCATCCCATGTGGTAGAAAATATTGTGGAAAATGGAGAAATTTCTTGTTACAAGCAATGTCTTCTTTTTCCACAATGTTTTCTTGAGTAAAAAATCACAGGAACGTAAAATCCAGTATTTTAAGAAAGGTAGAGGTTCACTTGGAGGTTCTACATGCCAATTATCAATTCTCTAGGCTTTTGAATTACATAGAAGAAAATTGTTCAAGTTTCCTCTCTTTCTTTGTTCACTTGTATGTTGCGCTCCAGCCGCCGCAATATAACTGAAAGATTGTTGAAAGCGGCGTAAAACCCCATTCAAACAAAATCACTTGTATGTTAAAATAGGGTGTTTCCTGGCAAAGCCCAAATATGACCAAAAGGGCATCACATGAACAAACTTTGTTCAGATCACTGGGAGATTTTACACAAAATGGAATATTCTGATGTAGAATAAAACAAACATTCGAAGAAGAAAAACTTGGAAAATCATCTCTAAAACCAGGAAGCCTAGGAAATCAACTATCTAGGCTTTCTGGTGTACAAACTTGATAGGGGTTCTGTATGAGATGCTGTACACTAAGTATCAATGCTCTAGCTAGTCTATCTGGTTTCAAAATTATCTTTTAGTGATCCTTTATCAGATTCCTTCAATGAATTTTGATCAGTTGAAAATCAAAGCTTTAATGGGCAGGGCTAATTCCTTTAGTGAAACCTTTAAAAAATATCCGAAACTATTTCATGGATTTCAACCAAATTTTACAGGAATTATCCTAGGTTGACCATCAGATTCCTTCAAAGGATTTTGATCGGATAAAACACATGGCTTTAATTGGCAGGGCTAATTTCCATATATGGTGAAACCTTTAAATATCTTCTTCTCAGAAACCATTTGATAGATTTCAACCAAATTGTGCAGGAATGATCCTTTGGTGACCTTTTATCATATTCCTTCAAAGAATTTTGATCGGATGAAAAACATGGGCTAATTTCTTATGAGGAAAAAGCTTTGAAAATTTTCTTCCCTGAAACCAGTCAATAGATTTCAACCTCTTTTCAAAGGTATGAGCCTCTGGTGATTTTTTTTTATCAGATTATATAAAAGAATTTTGATTGGTGATAAACATGGCTTTAATAGGCAGGGCTAATTTCCATATATGGTATATAGTGAACACTTTTAAAATCTTTTTCTCAGAAACCATTTGATTGATTTCAACCGAATTTCACAAGAATTATACTTTGGCGACCCTTTATTAGATTTTTTCAATGAATTTGATTGTATGAAAAGCATGGCTTTTGAGTGGGGGGTAACTAATTTAAATCATTTGAACAATTTTTAAAGAGCTTCACCCAAAGAATATTGTTGCAAGGTTTCATCAAGATTAGCATCCTGGTTCAAGGAAAGATGTTGAATTATTGAAACTCATGACGACACTGGGCGGTAACAATAACTCAGGATAACAATAGCTCACCTTGAGCACTTTGTCTCAGGTGAGCTAAAAATAGATCAACAGCCTATGTAAACTTTTTATGGAAATACCCTAGTTTATTTTGATGAACAATCTCCGATTTTAGCAAAACTACTTTTCAGAATACTGTTTTCAAATATGAGAAAGAATAAAAAGGATTAAAATCTGAGACATAAGAAACATTGATTACCCCCCCCCCCCCCTTAAAAGTCTAAAAATATCACCAGATCCTATCGAAACTCTCACAAACCAACCAACCAATGTTCTCTTTTCTTTTTTGTTACACATTATTACTGAACATTAAATTTTCAAAATAACTCTGTTTAGTATGGAAGTTGAACTTCCTGTTTGAGTCATTGGCAGTGACTAACGATCCTTCAATTTGAGATAACCTTTTTGAAATACAATGTTGGAAAAGGGTCCCATTGAACTTCATTTTATCTATAAAGTGCCTGAAATATATAAATGGATTCAATTCAAAGTTTTATGATATGATTTATATATCATAAGAATAGTGGTTTGGAAACATGACTATGAGAGATGCAGTATATAAAGGACTTTATCTCTGCTGTCATCATTTTAGAGTTATTGACCCTTGATCTTTATAACTTCCCAATTTTGTTATTGCCATGACTTATATAGTTGGAAACTTTTCAACTTGTAACTTCATACATTTACACACCATGCCTAAGAGAAGTGCAGTATATGAGAATCACATCCCTGCTATCCATCATATTGTCCATCTTTTGTCCCCTTGACATTTTCAATGTTCTTGCCTTAGTCTGTCCATCCATATGAATTTCTATATTTTTTTTCGTACAGCTATAACATAACACTTACAGTAGGAAAGCTTTCAACTTGTAACTTAACCCTTGTCATGCTGAATAAATCCTGTTTAGAATAAATGCACCGAAATCAAAGGACTGAAATCACTTGAAGCACTAGTTGCAGGTCAATATTTGATTTGAAAACTTAAACTGTCTTGAAAGGGACAGACAGGTGGTTAGACTAAGATCAGACTGTACAAATGTACAGGCTGATCTTTGTCTATACCTCCTGCTCAAACTGGAATATTCCGGGTTCAGCATGACAAGTATTAATGCACTGATGCAACATGACTAATACAAGTGTGGTATAGAAGAAGATTAATTCTGATTTCCTTATATTTAGTGTTATTGCCCCTTGATCTTTATAACTTCCCAATTTTGTGTTTGACCTTTCTTCTTTAGTAAGAAAGTTTTCAACTTGTAACTTAATACACTTATACAACATGACTAGGAGAACTAGAGTATATAAAAACCAAAGGTTTGCTATCCATATTATTTGAGTTATTTGCCCTTGATCTTTTTCAATTTCTTGATTTTGTTTTTTCTTTAACTCTTTTAGTAAGAAAGTTTTCAATTTGTAACTTCATATACAATATTACTAAGAGAATTTTTTGGCTTCTCTCCCTACTTTGGTAAAGGCTGATCTTTGGTGACTACTTAACACATTACCAGACGGCTAAATTCTAAACTGGCCCAAATTGAAAGAACATTTAGAAAACAAATCAAAAGTTATGAAATTTTGAACTTTTTCAACCTTTGGGTAGAAAGCATTGTAGAAAATGAAATAGCTTGTAACAAGCAATTTCTTTATTTTCCACAATGTTTTCCTAAACTTTTTTCCTTGGGGGCACCTAAAGGCATTACTGAGTGGGAATGGGTTAATTAGAAAATGCGTCTTTTCCCAACGGTAGCGGTAAAAAATCCCCCAAAATCTAACAAGTCTGTTACCAGTCTTGTATCTGAAAGCTAACCCTCACCTCCTATTTTGAAAGCAAATAGTCTTATTGTAAATATTCCAAATAAATTAATTTTATCCCCTGTTAAAACTACCAATCTCGTTTCTTTTGCTGTTTTTATGTGAAGCATATGAAAATCCCTTCATTTGGAATAAAAATTTTGCTTTATTTCATAACTAGACATGGTTTATCAGCTAAAATGAAGCCCCACATAACTTTAATGGGAGTTTAGAATATGCTTAAATTCTCAATAAGTTGTCTAGTAAATAAAATTAGTGCGCAATTTATGGACATGAAACACATGCATGTAATACCTTAATGCAATTAAAAATCACATTTTTTTTAAAGCTTATCACAGTTTTACAAATTGTCTAAACTTTGAGAAATCCAATACTGGTGATGAATGACCATCACAAATTTTTCTTATCAGTGATGGATAGCCATCATTACTTCTTAGGCTATTTTAGATTTTTTTTCCAGTATTAGCCAGTGATGACCCATTCCCACACAATAAAATTTTAGACTGGTCAAAATTGAAAGAAGTTGCAGACAACGATTTCAATTTGATGGAATTTTAGATAATATCATCTTTTTTGATAGAAAACATTGTGGATAATGAAGAAATAGCTTGTAAAAAGCAATTTCTTCATTTTTCACATTGTTTTCCAGAACATTTGTTTTATGGGGGTATACTGGAATCAGCCTGTCTGTCTGTCTGTGTACAAAATATGACCAATTTTGTGTCACCAACTCTTCCTTCAGTCTAGCTTCAATACCATTGAAACTTTATACAAAGATTAACCACATGTTGAAGTTTTGCAAGACGCAATTTTGAAATCTTAATTCCCTCTGGTTCAAGAATGATCTTCCCTTGAACTTAGACGTTATTCATGCTTTGTAGTCATATACAGCTAATTATACTACCAATTTTGTGTTGCTAACTCTTCCATTCTAGAAAAGCAAAGTCAGTGGCTATGTCCTTGTATTGTTAAAGCTCTAGTTACACTGAAAGCACTTGCGGGGGTATTAAGTCACATACTGTGACAAGTTCTAGTTTATTGAGGGGCGTAATAAAAAAGAGGGATCTTGTGGGAATGGATTAATTTTTACCTCCTATTTTGTTGCTCAATAGTCAGCACTAAGCACTAGCCTGTGTGAGAGACCTCATGTGGTTAAGTGGGCTATAAAAATAAACCATTGTTGGCCTACCCCCATCACATCTGCCATTTCATCAACTGGCATTTGTAAGAGTTGAGTAAATGGTTTTCATTTTTAATTTTATTCCTCATTTATCACACTATATGTCTTGTGGTTGTCTTTGGAATTTCTGTATGTTTTAGGTTAAACTACCCTTGAATTTTCCTAATTGCTAATTGACCCAGCTATCGATTCACCATAAAACACCAATTAATAATAATTCAAAATTCTAAACTTAATTTCATTAATAATAAAACATTGTGGAACATGTCCTAAAATGTTTGTGTGTATTCCTACTACAACACAAAATACAAAATGTATTGGTATCATACAAAATTTCAATGAAATTATGGATTTCAATGAAATTCTGGATTGACTTTCAAACCATTCACCTTTAATGCTTTCTCCTGAATTTGTTTTTTTACTGGGACCTTACTATCAAAGTGTATTAAGTAGATTTCACAAGCACGATGGTCCATTTTACTTAAATTTAGCTCAAAAATTCTACGAAAAGCTACAAATCACTTTGGCATCAGCATACAATTTTAAGATCAGTTTTGAGCACATGCGTCATATATCTGTTCCCATTGATGCTTACTTTCTTAACCCATTCCCACACAGTGACGCTTTTGGACGCCCCTCAAGAAAAACAATTGGGAAAACATTGTATCAAATGAAGAAATTGCTTCATTTTCCATCATGTTTTCTCTCCAGAAAGTTGAAAAAACTAAAATTTAATAAACTTTAAATTGTCGTCTGCAACTCCTTTCAATTTGGACCAGTCTAAAATTTTGCCCTCTGGTATGGATTAAACCTGTACCACACATGCACATTTTAATGCATTTCATAGATAAAAGTATAGAAAATACTGATGGAAGAATTTTCATACAGAATTTCTGCTTTTTCCACAATGCTTTCTAACATAATTTGCATTAACTCTGTAATTTCAATAATATTCCAAATATTGTGCCACACTTCTTTCATTTTGTATAGTCCAAAATTTTGTTATCTGGTATTTCCACAGCCCAACTTTCTAGACCCGATAGCTAAAATCCTTTATAAACATTTTGGAAAATGAGGAAATTGCTAGTAACAATTTTGATTGATTTCATAATAATTTGCTTTCTTTAATGCTTTCAAGTGGACTATTGAGATTTCTCCGTAGATTACCACTCGATAATTTCATACACCAAACAAAAAGCAAAATTATCAAAATGATAAACTCACACTTTCAGTACATTTAGACCTGCTTTTTTTCTGTATGCATTGATGATGTCAGCAGTGTAGTGTAGTCAGCAGTTGCCATGAAATTCACATGAGAAATGACACGCTTTTAGAATTTTCCCCCAAAAAGATAATATTTTCACATTAACCCTTTCCCGTTTTTTGGAAATTTTAGACTTGTCCAAATTGAAAGAGGTTGCAGTCGACAATGACAACTGTCTTACTTAATACACTTATACAACATGACTAGAACTAGAGTATATAAAAACCAAAGGTTTGCTATCCATATTATTTGAGTTATTTGCCCTTGATCTTTTTCAATTTCTTGATTTTGTTTTTTCTTTCACTCTTTTAGTAAGAAAGTTTTCAATTTGTAACTTCATATACAATATTACTAAGAGAATTTTTTGGCTTCTCTCCCTACTTTGGTAAAGGCTGATCTTTGGTGACTACTTAACACATTACCAGACGGCTAAATTCTAAACTGGCCCAAATTGAAAGAACATTTAGAAAACAAATCAAAAGTTATGAAATTTTGAACTTTTTCAACCTTTGGGTAGAAAGCATTGTAGAAAATGAAATAGCTTGTAACAAGCAATTTCTTTATTTTCCACAATGTTTTCCTAAACTTTTTTCCTTGGGGGCACCTAAAGGCATTACTGAGTGGGAATGGGTTAATTAGAAAATGCGTCTTTTCCCAACGGTAGCGGTAAAAAATCCCCCAAAATCTAACAAGTCTGTTACCAGTCTTGTATCTGAAAGCTAACCCTCACCTCCTATTTTGAAAGCAAATAGTCTTATTGTAAATATTCCAAATAAATTAATTTTATCCCCTGTTAAAACTACCAATCTCGTTTCTTTTGCTGTTTTTATTTGAAGCATATGAAAATCCCTTCATTTGGAATAAAAATTTTGCTTTATTTCATAACTAGACATGGTTTATCAGCTAAAATGAAGCCCCACATAACTTTAATGGGAGTTTAGAATATGCTTAAATTCTCAATAAGTTGTCTAGTAAATAAAATTAGTGCGCAATTTATGGACATGAAACACATGCATGTAATACCTTAATGCAATTAAAAATCACATTTTTTTTAAAGCTTATCACAGTTTTACAAATTGTCTAAACTTTGAGAAATCCAATACTGGTGATGAATGACCATCACAAATTTTTCTTATCAGTGATGGATAGCCATCATTACTTCTTAGGCTATTTTAGATTTTTTTTCCAGTATTAGCCAGTGATGACCCATTCCCACACAATAAAATTTTAGACTGGTCAAAATTGAAAGAAGTTGCAGACAACGATTTCAATTTGATGGAATTTTAGATAATATCATCTTTTTTGATAGAAAACATTGTGGATAATGAAGAAATAGCTTGTAAAAAGCAATTTCTTCATTTTTCACATTGTTTTCCAGAACATTTGTTTTATGGGGGTATACTGGAATCAGCCTGTCTGTCTGTCTGTGTACAAAATATGACCAATTTTGTGTCACCAACTCTTCCTTCAGTCTAGCTTCAATACCATTGAAACTTTATACAAAGATTAACCACATGTTGAAGTTTTGCAAGACGCAATTTTGAAATCTTAATTCCCTCTGGTTCAAGAATGATCTTCCCTTGAACTTAGACGTTATTCATGCTTTGTAGTCATATACAGCTAATTATACTACCAATTTTGTGTTGCTAACTCTTCCATTCTAGAAAAGCAAAGTCAGTGGCTATGTCCTTGTATTGTTAAAGCTCTAGTTACACTGAAAGCACTTGCGGGGGTATTAAGTCACATACTGTGACAAGTTCTAGTTTATTGAGGGGCGTAATAAAAAAGAGGGATCTTGTGGGAATGGATTAATTTTTACCTCCTATTTTGTTGCTCAATAGTCAGCACTAAGCACTAGCCTGTGTGAGAGACCTCATGTGGTTAAGTGGGCTATAAAAATAAACCATTGTTGGCCTACCCCCATCACATCTGCCATTTCATCAACTGGCATTTGTAAGAGTTGAGTAAATGGTTTTCATTTTTAATTTTATTCCTCATTTATCACACTATATGTCTTGTGGTTGTCTTTGGAATTTCTGTATGTTTTAGGTTAAACTACCCTTGAATTTTCCTAATTGCTAATTGACCCAGCTATCGATTCACCATAAAACACCAATTAATAATAATTCAAAATTCTAAACTTAATTTCATTAATAATAAAACATTGTGGAACATGTCCTAAAATGTTTGTGTGTATTCCTACTACAACACAAAATACAAAATGTATTGGTATCATACATCATATCAGCAAATTAACCAATCACAAAGGGCGATTCGTTATCGAGGGAGCAGTTTCCGATAATCTTTACATGACAATTAGCACATGCCCGTAAATCGATTTGACAGTTGTAAATAAACACCAATTACTGTTAAATTGATTGCGTATGGATGTACGCAATATAGTGTGGATGATGATAGAGTTTGACACCCTTCATTAAGAAATTTCATTTTTTTTGTAAGGTTCAAATAGATGTAGTTTTTGTCCTTCTACTACGATTTATTCTTCCTCTGCTGCATCTTCGGAAATTGGGTCAATTCGAGACCTACAGATAATTCTTTTTACACTCGTTCGAAATCATTTTTTAATCAATATTGAAAATTAATGCAAGAAAACTAACAGATAATAAGTTCAATTATTAAAATCGCGCCGCTTTGTTGTCAATTGTCGGTTTCTTTAAACAGGGAAGGAGAAGTGGAAACAATACGAGGCGAGTTTTTATATCACGGTTTGTCATTCTTTAAAATAATTACCTCCGTAATGCAAATTCCAGATAGTTTTTTTAAGATCACTTTTTCATTTCATTTCAACAAGCGAACACGTACATTTTCAAACATTTAGATTTTCATAATGCCTACCAGAGAGCGTACTCTACGTAATCTTAGCAAGATTGGAAATGTTAACAAGAGAAAACTTACTGATTTCTTCACGTAGGTTTCTATAAATATAGATGATTTGACTATATCTAAAGAATGTGATGATTATTTTGAAATTGATATGAAAAAATGATAAGAAAAGAAAATCTGTGAGTGATCAAGCAATTTCTTCATTATCCACAATATTTTCTATCAAAAAAATTCAAAATACCATCAACTTGAAATTGTCAACTGCAGCTTCTTTGAATTTGAACTGGTCTAAAATTCCACTGTGTTGGAATGGGTTAACCAGACAACTTTTTGTAATAGAAATAAAATGAAAATAATGAATAAATAAATGATAAAAATGATGTAAATAAAAAGTCACTCTGTTTGAAAACCAAAATACTATTTTAACTAAAACAATCCACCAGAGCCCATCTTTAAGCTCTATAAATTCAAAATTTTCTTGGGGGAGACCCCCCAAACCCCCAGTGGGAGGGGGACACCCCCTCCCACACCCTCCCCATCTTGTCGCTTCGTAACTTGAAGTGCCCTTTCAGGACACTAGCACCCTGCCCTTTTTCAATCCTAGCTGGAGCACTGCAACTGGATGCTATTTGAAATGAACCCATCCTATGTGGTAGAAAATATTGTGGAAAAAGGAGAAATTGCTTGTTACAAGCAATTTCTTCTTGTTCCACAATGTTTTCTCAAGTATAAAATCACAGGAACGTAAAATCCCGTATTTGAACGGGAAAGGGTTAAAGAAATAGAATAATTGTTTGTTTTTCGTGTAAGATCTTTTTATCTTTCAATTAATGAACTTCCAACCTTTCATTTCATGAACAACCAAAGTATATTTCCATTTATGGCTTTGCCAATTCTTAAAATATAGCTTTTGTTGTTTACTCAATGAAAGATAAATCTATGTTGCACTGAAACAAACATTATTTATATAGGAGTAGAAGTTTCATATGAATCTCCTAATGCTGTAGGTCACCATTGAATGTCACATATGTTTGGGCTAGACACGAGTTATCAAAGGACAAAAACTCTATAACTGGTCAAGCAATAAAGGAATACAAATCGTATCAAAATAGAAATATATTTAATGGCACACATTCAATTTACAACCATCTGTTCCTCAAGCAATAATTTTTATTTAAGCTATATAACTTTTATCATCTGACTTTGAAAGCTGAGCCAGGTTAGTTCAGTAGTATACTTGGGTTATGATATTAAACCCAACTCATTCAACATTTCCATAACATTTGACAAGTCTACTAGATTTAACCCATTCCCACAAAGTGACGCTTTTGAATGCCCCTCTAGAAAAAAATCGGGAAAACATTGTGTAAAATGAAGAAATTGCTTGTTACAAGCAATTTCTTCATTTTTCACAATTTTTTTCATCCAGAAAGATGAAAAAATACAAAGATTTATAAACTGTAAATTGTCGTCCGCAACTCCTTTCAATTTGGACCAGTCCAAAAAATTTCCGTCTGGTAATGGGTTAATAGGTTGTGTGCCTAATTCTTTATAATTAGTGAGATGTGCAACTGGTGGATTAGATGAAATTCATGTTGTACTAGTGTGATGAATGAAACAAAGCCATGGTTTGTGAACTAGACCTAAGATTCATCTGAAAAACTATTAAATTGGTGTTACAAACTTTACAATGAAAGAAAAGTTAATACATTGAACCAGTAAAGTATCAGTAGGCTTATGTCAGTGGTACCTTATAGCACTTATTTTCTGCGGGGGCTTTATTTCTGAGGTCACCAACGGCACCGCACTAACCCTAAATGTAAAGTTTGTTGTCGTTGTTGTTCAATACTGGGTCCTGTATAAACAAGTCTCATGTATATTAACCCATTCCCACACAACAAAACTTTAGACTAATCTAAATCGGAAGAAGTTGCAAACAACAATTTAAAGTTTATGAAATGTTTAGATTTTTTCAACTTTATTTGTAGAAAACCTTGTGGAAAATGAAGAAATTGCTTATTGCAGGTGACAATTTTAGTTGATAAAATCTTAGAAACCAGGTGACTTCTTTTACAATCACAAGATAATTTATTATGAGAGAAGAAGAAATTACCTGTCATTAGCAATTTCTTCTTTTCCCATAATGTTTTTATTTCTATGTGATGGTAATTCACTAAATTACAGATACTTGAAATGTAGTCTGCAGACTATTTCAATTTGTTCCAGTCTAAAATTAGTAGTAAAAGGGACAGTTGTCCTACGACTCCTTTCTGTCTCTTGATTTCATAAACTAAGGACTAAATCTACAAAAGTTATAATCGAAAACATCTCCAAGGGATAAAACCAAATAAGTTAAGAAATCTATCAAGACAAAACAAAATTAACTATCATAAACCATTGTCATTAATTTCCCTGAATTTCATTTCCATCCACATCCAAGCTTACAATGTGCTTTCACTTTGGCAAATAAATAAGACATGCTCTTTGACTCCTAAGACTGTGCCAATGTTGCATCAATTTGTTTGATCCAAGGAATGGTCAGTTTAATTTTCCGCCGGTAGTTTGGTTCTGGGTGCCTCGAGTCTGGATTATTTGGATCAAGATAGATGGGGTTATGTTCAAGGTAGACTGTTTCAAGCTTTTTAAGTGGGATCAATGCTTCGATTTCTTTCCAGGACTCTACCCTATTACTGTTGAACTGTAATGAAATGATAATTACAAAATGTATTTTGAACATTTTTTCCTTACAAGATTAAGTTGAAATTTGTGAGAATTTAGATCTTTTAAATACATTTGACACTTAAATTGAAACAAGTATATCTATTTTGTTATTCAAATTAAATTCAGCAAGAGCCATTACTCCAATTTTTAACCCATTTCGAAATGGTGAAGTTTTAGACTGGTCAAAATAAGAAGTTGCTGACAATAATTTCAATAATAACTAGAGCTGTCGCCCTCAAGGGCTGACGAGAATACCCCCCACACCGCTAAAAAGGATTTTCTATGAAGGAATGGAATTTGAAGCTGTTTAATCACATGCATGTCATGGTGGATGAACATTGCCAACCCTCCACCTCTTTCTGATTTTGTGTTTGTTGCTAGAGTTGACTGATTAGGAAAGGTTGGTCAATATGAGCCTATGTTAAAGAAAACTGTGTGAGGAGATGATGACACAAAATTATATCCACGAAAAGTCAATATGAGCCTATGTTAAATTTTTGACCCCCGGGGGGCGGGGTCAAATTTGACCTCAGGATATAAACCATTCGATATTTTGTAAAGGTCAACAAGATGATGTTACTTACCAAATTTGGTAACTCCCCTTATGGTTACTGAGTTTTACAATTTTAAATTTTGACTACTCCCCCCCCCCCCATTAAAAAGTTCAAAATGGCATAACTCTGAAACTAACGACTGGATCAAGATGAAAATTGCAGGTGCACAACTTCATATGATAGGAAACAACCTGATAAAATTTCAGCAAAATTGGTCAAAAAATGTGGGAGGAGAAGAGGACACAAAATTATGTCCACTGACGGACGGACGGACAGACGGATGGACAACCTGATTCCAGTATACCCCCCCATAACTTTGTTGTGGGGGATATAACAAGGGCAGCTATGTGTTGCAAGATACGCCTGCCATACTACAATTTGTGAAAGGACATAATTATCATAAAGAATAGCTTAAAGAATAAGAAAAGAAAATTTGAAGTTACTGATTTGCACTAATGTCATGTAAATGACACATACCATAAGAAAACTGTTAATTGCACATGCTTTTGTCATGATAAGAAATAGCTCACCAGTAATCCTTTTTAAAGGGGTTACAGATTCAAATGATACAAGATAAGCTTTAAAGTTTAGCAAAATTTGAAGAAAAAAACAAACCATAATTTGTTTGTGGAACAATAAAGCTAAAAAAATGGCAATATCTTTAAAGTTTGCCCTTTATAAATGACCTTCTTCATTGCGTTAACAAAGAAAAGTTAATGTATAACTATACATTCAGCTTATAAAAAAAGTGGGGTTGTATGGTAATGACCACACTAATGGTTATGCCGAAAATACTTGTTGAAGTAAAACTTGCCATCAAGTGATATTACACCATTCCCACACAATGATGCTTTTTGATGCCCATATGGAAAACATTGTGAATAATGTAGATATTGCTACCAATAAGCAATTTCTTCATTTTCTACAATGTTTTCTGTTTAGTAAAAAAAATCTTAACTGTTATAAACTTTAAAATGTCATCCGCAGCTCCTATCAATTTGGATCAGTCTAAAATTTTGCTGTCTGGTAATGGGTTATAGAATATATGAAATATCTGTCATCTGGTCCTCATTGAATTCAAGTCATTCAATCAGAGATAAAGACTGACAGTATTAACTTAGAGGCCCTGACTTATAAATTCAATATCTTTCATAAAGAAAAAGGGAAATTTCTCAAAATATTCGGGGTCCTAGTCACAAATTTAGGGACCATGGGCAACTGGGCCCCTTTCAGTCTTTTTCCCTGACATTTTGTGATGAGCACTTGTTCTGAGAGCATAATGTGTGTGTGATGACTCTTGTTGCAAAATTATGGACTGGTCCAAACTCAAAAGAGTTGCAGATTGCAATTTCAAATTGATGGAATTAAGAAAATCTTTGCCTTTTAGGGTAGAAAGCATTTTGACATCGAGGGAATTGTTTGTAAAAGGCATTGCTTGTTACAAGCAATTTCTTCATTGTCCACAAATGTTTCTTGAGGAGCATTAAAAAGATCCATTGAGTGGGAATTGGTTAGGTAGTTTCTGAGTTGTGTTGTTGCCATGGAAAAATATTGATTTCACTAGTTATATGAATAAATTTCACATAACTTACCCAGAACTCTTCTAACTCAGTCAGGTGAGCAATATTCTCAATCTTTGATATTTTGTTACTGGCAAGGTCAAGTGTTGTCAATTTGGTCTGAAAAAGGGAAGAGATAAAGACTGTGTTTTGTTCCTTATTACTTACACACATGGATTCCCTTGCTTAACACTTTTCCACATAATGACATTTTTGATGCCCCTCAGAAAATAATTTGGAAAACATTAAGTAAAATGAAGAAATTGCCTGGAACAAGCAATTTCTTCATTTTTCACGATGTTTTCAACTTAAAAAGTTGAAAAAATCTTGAATTTCATAAACTTTAATTTGTCATTTGCAACTCCTTTGAATTTGGACCAGTCTGAAATTTTGTCATCCTTAGACGGGTCAAGTGCGTGTCACATGACCTTTAGTTGGGACCTTGAACTTGGGTGTATCCAACAGAACTTTATGCATGAAACTAGAACTTGTCAAGAGGAATAAGTATGCCCTATTATTTCAAAATCAAGCAGCTGATGTAGAAGATAATGCACTGGATGAAAATTGGATTCACATATCGATGGTTCAGTGTGAAACAGTTGTAACTGCCTTTAAACATATAGGCAGTTACAACTGTTTTGCGCTGAGCCATCACTATGCATGCACACACATACAGAGGTGACTCTGTATACCTGTTGCCTTAGTAAGATAAGAAATAAGAAAATTCTTCATTTCCTGAAGTGTTTTCTTCCCTGAATGACAAAAAATGTTTAGATTTCATGATTTTTAAAGCATTGTCAGAAGCATCTTGCAATTTTGATCACTGTAAAATAGTGTCCTCTGATAGTGATTTAAAACAGTTGTGAAATTATTGCAGACTCACTTAACTAATTACTAGACTACAAAACTTTAGACTGGTCTGACTTGAAAGAGGTTGCAAACAACATTTCAACAGGTGTTTAAATTTAAAAATATGTGTCAATCAAAGTAGAATCCATGGACAACACAGCACGTCCTAGTCACAAAAATTGAGTTATGATTATGTTATAGAAAGAAACATAAACAGTGTGGGTGGGGTATAGGTCACAGTGTTAAGGACTTAATTGGTCACAAATTAATGCCTATCATCTGATTAGTGTATTCATGAAAAGTAATGGTCCTAGATGCAAGCATACAGAAAATATAAGCAAGTTTAATAGTTTTGGTTAAAGTTTTAAAAACTAGGTCAAAGGTCAAGGTAATACTAGTTATAATCGAGATATGAAAGCTTTAACCAAGGTACAGCAATAGCTCTTCCACTAAATCACTGTCTCCTTTTCTCCCCCATTTCTTTGCAAGATTTTGTGAGTAATGAGTTAATACATACATTGTTCTCGAGTCCCTCTATAGCCTCTATTCCATTCTCACTTAAGTACAGACCATCAAGATTCACTAGTTTGTCAAGGCCTTCTATTTTGGTGATTCTGTTACCCTGAAAACAAAAAGACACAAGAAAAATAGCATTACACTTAAGACTTGACAGGACTTTCAAGACAAAACCTAAGGTATTATTCTATTCTTCCAATCTTTTCCTTATTGAAATATTTTAAGGGAAAAAAGAACTAGAAATGTGCCACTGACACAATGCCGTAGCTCAAGTACTTGTAACGGGATCTTCAGATGTGATCGTGAACTTGGGAGTATCCAACAGAACTTGAGGCATGTTACTTGTTCTCATCATCAATTAACCCTTTCCTGTTTTTTTTATAAATTTTAGATTGGTCCAATTTGAAAGAGGTTGCAGACGACAAGGAAATATGCCTGCAATTTGAAATCTGACCATCCTATGTGGTAGAAAATATTGTGGGAAAAGGAGAAATTGCTTGTTACAAGCAATTTCTCCTTTTTCCACAATGTTTTCTCAAGTATAAAATCACAGTGACGTAAAATCCCGGGTTTGTCTAGGAAAGGGTTAATTTAGAAAATATGCTCCCGACAAGATTGGAACACTCACACTCACCCACCCATCCACAGACATAGGCAACTCTAAAATTTTCTCGAGTTGTTTTGGTTTAAGATCACCATGCCATGTGTTATACCATTATCGTATGACAAAATTTTAGAGTTGTCCAAATTTAAAGATGTTGCACACAATGATTGGAATTGTGTTGAAATTGGAATAAAAAGTGCACAATGGGGTAGAAAACTAGTGAGAAAAGGCAAAATTGCTTGTTACAAGCAATTTCTCATTTTCCCTCAAAGTTTTCTATGGTTGTATTGCTAGAGACTAAGAGAGCGTCAAAAAGCATCATTGTGTGGTAATTGGTTAAGGTACTCTTAGCTATTGTCATGGGCACTAATGTTAAGGTTAAGGACATTTATCAATACCTGCATACTCAGAGTGGTGAGATTCACTAGAGAATCAAGTCCTTCTAGCTTCGTGATTTTGTTCCTCCCCAGAAATATTGATGTCAGATTTGTGAGTGTTGATATGTTCTCTATTTTCTGTAATAAACATGAATGGAGGAGTTAGTTAACAGATATATTGGAGCTATACATGAACAAAGGTGGGATTTTAAAGTACATGTACAGGTGTGTTCTTTCTAAATATCCCTCTAAATAATATTTTGAGATGATTTTTGTTCATTTGAATGAAAACAATCTTATCAAGCCTACTCATTTAACCCATTCCCACATTCCCTCCTTTTTAGGCCCCTCGAGGAAAAGGCTTTGGAAAACAATGTGGATAATGAAGAAATGGCTTGTATCAAGCAATTTCTTCATTATCTACAATGTTTTCTATCTAAAAAGACCAACCCTCAAAAAAATTGAATTCCATCAACTTGAAACTGTCGTCTGCAGCTTCTTTCAATTTTGACAGGTCAAAAAGTTTATCATGTGGGAATCGGTTAAGCTGATACTTGGTGTGCTTAAATTCCTCAATAAGAATTCTAAAGATTCTTATTCAGCAGATTAAAAATCTTAACCCTTGTCATGCTGAAACAGGAATATTCCTGTTTTTACAGGAGATGTAGACCAAGATCAGCCTGCACGTAAGTGCAGTCTGATCTTGGTCTACACCTTCTGCTTGTAATTTTCCTGCCAGGGTTGTTTGTGTAATTGATTTCTAAAAGAAATATTGATTATTGAACAACAAGTTCTATCAGTGCTTTCAGCCCTTTGATTTTACAGCAATTCAGTTAGGCAATTTATACAGCATGACAAGGGTAAGTGTGTTTAACACTTTATCTTAACCCTTGTCTTGCTGAACCCAGAATATTCTGGTTTTGGCAGGAGATGAAGACCAAGATCAACCTGCACATAAGTGCAGTCTGATCTTTGTCTACACCTCCTGCATGTACTTTTCCTGCTAGAGATGTTTATGAAATTGATTTCTAAAAGAAATTTTGATTATTGAACAATAAGTTCTATCAGTGCTTTCAGCCCTTTGATTTCATAGCAATTCAGTAAGGTATTTTTTACAGCATGACAAGGGTTAAAAATCTAGTAAGAGTACCACATGTGGATACCAATGCTCTAATTTTCCGAGACTTGATAGTGGAAAAATTTCTGTGTGGAAAAAGGGTCATAATTGTTTCAAAAATGCATGTTATAGTTATCCCCCTTGTTGGCATATAATGCCCTTTTGATAGTGTAAAGATATTCCAAGTTTCGACAATGAAGACACGGATGCAGATGACAACCTGGTCATTGCAATACCTCCTGTTTTCTCCCAAAACAGCGGAGCTAAAATAGAATATCAAGAATCATAAGCTTTGTGTATTCATACAGGGTCACTAAGCTTTTAGGTTCATACCTCAATGAAATAAAAAAAAATATTCTCTTCATCTCTTTTGTAAAACACTTAACTGGTAGACTTACTCTTATTCTGTTAGCACCAAGTTCCAACATTTCAAGACAGGTCATGTGATCTATGTTTTCTATAACTGTTATCTTGTTGTTTGTCAAAAATAGTTTGCGAACCAAAGTTTGTCCTTGCAGATTCTCTATCTTTGAAATACGGTTAAACGATAAATCCAAAACGCTGAAAAAAATGAAAGGTTCACCAACACCAGACACCAAGATTCTAGATAGGTCAAAAATGAAAAAAGTTTCAAACAAAAATTTCGAGTTAATGGTACAGTTGATTTTGCTCACGCAACCAACTCTTCTTAGCACAATTGAAATCCCCTTTTCAAAATCAAAAGCTCTCAATAAGAAGCCAACATCTCGCTAAAATAGATCTTGTTGTATTGACAAAAAACATAAGAAAATTTGAAAGAAACTGGCAGGGATTATCTGATTTTCATGTTATAAGCTGTATTTTGTTCTAACCTATCTTGTATGAATGAAGTAGACTGTATTTCTTATCAAGGTCGAGAAAATCAGATTAAGTTGAAATAGGTTAACCCAAATGAAAAATTTAGACCGGTCTCAATTGAAAGAGGTTGACAACAACATTTTCAAATCAATGAAATTTTAATAATATTTGTCTTGGTTTGAAGAAAACATTGTGGGTAATGAAGAAATTGCTTGTTCAAGCAATTTCTTCATTCTCCATTATGTTTTTCTCACTTTTTTGTAGGGGGTGTTAAAAGCAGGCTTGTGTGGGAATGGATTAAGATGCAAATACAATCTTCATAGATACATACCTTTGTTAAGATAGGATAGCTTACCCTAAATTTGTGAGATGATCTAGATTCTCAATCACAGTAATTTGGTTGTCATACAAGTCCAAATCTGTAAGCCCAGTCAGGGTAGAGAGTCCTTCTATCTTTGTTATGAGGTTCTGTCTCAAACAAAGTGTCTGAAAAAATAAAAATTAATCTGAGTCATGCTTCAAGCAACAAAGTTAACCCATTCCCACATGATTCAACTTTTGTTGGAAAAAACACTTGGGAAAATGAAGAATTTGCAAGCAATTTTTCTATTTTTAACAATGTTTTCTATCCCCAAAATCAAAGATTTTATAAATTTCACCAGCTTAAAATTGTCATCTGTAACTTCTTCAATTTAAACTAGCTTAACAAATTGTGATTTGGTAATGTTCGAGCCATCCTCTGTATATCTATACCCTTGTCATACAAAATCTTAAACTCCTCCAAACTGGAAGAACAAATTGCAACTGTCACTCAAACTAGAGTAGGCCACTTCACCAGCCTTAATTAACTTATCATTCCTGAGAAATTTCGTTGAAAACCATGATCATACAGTTTGCAACAAGCCTCCCCCATAAAAGCCATAATTTTCATCTGAGCCATATTTTATGAAGGAATCTAGCATTTTGTGAAAAGAAGAAGTTGCTTGAAACACTCAAGAAATAATGGCTAAGAAAATATTGGATGGATTTCAAAAAGTTGAAACAATTTCATAAACTTTAAATTGTTGTCTTCAACTCCTTTCAATTTTGACCGGTCTAAAATTTTGCCATTTGGTAACGGATAAAAGCCATGCTTTTCATCTGATCAAAATTCTTTGAAGGAATCTGATAAAGGGTCACCCAATGATCATTCCTGTAAAGTTTGGTTGAAATCCATCAATTGTTTTCTGAGATTTTTAGGGGTTTCACCATATAAGGAAATTAGTCCCACCCATTGAAGCCATGTTTTTCATCCAATCGAAATTCTTCGAATAAATCTGATAAAGGGTCAACCAAGGATCCTTTTTGTGAAATTTGGTTGAATTCTGTTCAGTACTTTTTGAGGAGAAGATTTTTAAAGAAAAAGTTTGCAAATGACAGACACACACGTGCACGCACTGAAGGACACAAGGCGTATAAACGCCATGACAATAGCTTGCTGGCTTTCAGCCAGTGGAGCTCAAAAACAAATGACAAATCAATCTATTCATTTAACCTATTCCCACACAATCCCTCCTTTACCTCCTTTTAAAGTTTCGTGAAATTATAGACTTTTCACCTTCCTGCGGAGAAAACATTGTGAAAATGAGGAAATTGTTTGTTGCAAGCAATATCTTTTCATATACAATGTTTTCCCAATTGTTTTTCTTGAGGGGAGACACAAAACATCATTGTGTGGAAATGGGTCTCACTTTTGTTACAAAACATCTGTACATGTAATAAGGTTGCCAACCAAGGATATTTTTGTATTATGTTCCCAACCAAAATTATGTCACTTGAGTTGACATCTAAGACAAACTACCTTGATCAGTGATCCATTAACCCTTTCCTGTTTTTTGAAATTTTAGACCGGTCCAAATTAAAAGAGGTTGCAGACGACAATGAATATTGGCTACAATTTCAAATGAGACCATCCTAAGTGGTAGAAAATATTGTGGAAATAGGAGAAATAGCTTTTAACAAGCAATTTCTTCTTTTTCCACAATGTTTTCTGAAGAATAGAATTACAGCAACGTAAAATCCCGTGTTTGTACAGGAAAAGGTTAATTCAATGTGTGTTTAATTCAAAAGATTAGAGGCTTCACCGCATGCAGTCTGATCTTTGCCTACATCACTTGCTTGAAAATTTATTTATTAGGATAATGTTTAGAAAACTTACCTCACAATTACACAGCTGTTCTAAATTCTCAATTTTAGCAATCCTGCTGTGATTGAAATCTACATCCTGTGAGAGAAAAGTGACATTTTCAATCTAAGATTCAAAGAGAATTCACCTAAAAAGAGCAGGCGGTATCCAGTCGTTCAGATGAAAATTGTAATATTCACGATTTCAACTTTAAGTCAGTTCCATCAAATGCAAAATAGTCTTTATATTTACAAGTGAACTTCAACTATTCTGAGTTGTTCAGGATAAGTTATAAGAAAAAGATAAGTATAATCTTGGTTAGACTACAATATAATGGGATGAAAAGAAATTGCTTGTTTACCCATTGTGTGAAAGTTAACAATTTCTTCTTTTTTTCACATTTTATTCTCAAACTTCTATGATAAGGCTGTGACAAAGCAGTATTGTGTGGGAACAGATTAAATACATTCCCTTTGGGTCATGAACAAAAGTGATTGTTAACCCTTGTCATGCTGAATGAAATCCCTTACAGAATTGCATTAGAATTAAAGGGCTGACAGCACTGAAAGTACTTCAGGGGTGTGGAATTCCCATGCCCTACTTGTCCGACACGGGCTTTTCTACCTGTGGGCAAGTACATTTTTCCAGGCTACTTGTCCGCGGACAAGTAACTATCAGGGGAAATCTTGGAATGGTACTAAATAGATAGAAGAGATTTATGAGCGTAATGTTTGTAACTAAGGCTAGAAAATATTGTTTTTAATGAAGAAAATGCTTAGTTCTAGCATTTTTTTCTTTAAAAATAATGTTTTCTCAAAATGTATCTGTTCTTCAACTTTTCTTGGGCAAGTACATTTTGATCCTGGACAAGTAGAAAATCACATTTTACTTGTCCATGGACAAGTAGAGAAAATCCGTTTTTCCACATCCCTGTACTTGTTGTTCAATTATCAATATTTCTTTTGAAAATCAATTTCGTAACTTCTCTGGCAGGGAAGGTACAAGCAGGAGGTGTAGACAAAGATCAGACTGCACATTTGTGCAGGCTGAATTTGTGCAGGCTGATCTTTGTCTATACCTCCTGCCCGAACCGTAATATTCTGAGTTCAGCATGACAAGGGTAACAATGGATTAATGGTGTTCAAACATGAATAATGTAAACTCACCACTGCATCAGGATCTATAATGACAAGTTCTACACCTTGGTCATTGTTTTGTTGATGACTTTGTTCTGTTTGTTCATCTTCATTTGTTTGATTTCTATCTTGAGCAACCTCAGGTTTCTGTTCTTCACCTTTATCTGTCATGATACTGCCTTAAAAATATGCTGTGGAGAGAAGAAAAAAATGTAGTATATTTTCTTCATGATACACATTTAATCACCAAAAAGGAATGAATATTTCTTATTGTGCAATCAAGAATGTTTATGAGGGCTTCAATATATATAAACAATAATTCTTTGGACAAGAGTTCAGTTACTTCCTTGAATCAATGAATGCATTCACTCTAAATATTCCAAAAAAAAAAAAAGATATATCAATTTAATTCAAATTTCTTTCATTTTGGTTTCTGGGCTTGAAAATTCTACTTGGCTGCATGCCCTGCATATTTTTTTCCATCTTTGTCTTTTAGCAGGATGGTGGAATTTGGAAGATTTTAAAAATCAAATAAAGGTAATAAAAAATTCTATATAATTTGATTGTGATGATGGGTAAAAATTTTGAAATTTCCAAGCCCTGGGTTTTATGTTGCGTGTTTTAAAGGACATATTATAAGAAGTTGGGACAATAGACAGATTTTAAAGATGACTGTATAAAACTTTTTTTGTCACAATTATTGCTTAGATTTAAATGATTTAACTTTTTCGTTCTACGAAAATTGGACTCGTCGGCCAAGTTAATCGGTTTGGTATTCAAATCCAATTTCAATGTGGCTAGATGATCTTTCTGATCAACTGAAAATGTCGTAATACATAAAATGAACACTCATACGAGAATTGCTCATACATATCAAATCGCGAAGTCATATCTATATTTGTATCGATGCGTCAGAATATCCGAAAAAGCACCCATCCGGTTACAGTTCATGTTGCATTCTTTCGAGGTAAAGAATGTAAATTATAAGAATCACAATAAAATACTAAAAACATTAAACTTTACAGATAAACATTGATATCAGAAAGAAAACCGATGTGAATTCGATAAAATTTAAATTTATAGTTTTGGGTTTTTTTTAGTTTGTTTATATCTTTCAAACCGGTGTCGTAATAATCTATGCCAAATGTAAATTACAACCATTCTGATTAGAGACCGAGAGCAAAGTTAAATCGTAATGTGTGTTTTGTCGAGCGATAATGTATCCCTTGGTTGTTACACAGAGCAAAAATTGAAAAAAAAAAAGACACAGGTTAAAGCAGACGCCATTTAGAGATTTTGAAATTAAACATTTAGTAGGGATGAGCCGGTTTAGCTGCGATATCGCAGCTCTCTTACTGATAATCTGCTGGCGAGCAGATTATCAGTAAGAGGGCTACGATACCGCATCTAGGTAGAGTTAGCCTACCCTTCAGAAATGACGAAACGTCTCGATTCTGGTTAGCCAGCACAGTTCGCGCCACAAGTCTGACCATGATCGATACATTACTCACTTCTTGGGAGGCCCCTTTCAATTCATGGGGCACACATGTTATAGACTTTTAGCCTATGTATCCGGCATATTACCAGACGACAAATTCTAATTTTTACAAGTCCTAACTTAATGATGTTGAAAAGCATTTACGGCACGGGAAAATAAATGTCATCTTTGGTGGAAACATTGTGGTAAAGGATAGTTTGCTTGCTACAAACTGTTTCTTAAGTTGCCGCAATTGCTAGAACAAGCCGTAATCAAAAGTTCTGATTTCGTAACATTTTTCCGTCATTTATTTTTCTTACGTATGTAAATGAGGGATTCGTAAAATAGACCGCACAGTTTTGTGTCTCGGTCTCTTGTCTACAAATAAAGTATGAACTGATATGATTATGGATGTGGATCTCAAGATTCTTTAACCCATTCATCAATGACGCTTTTTGACGCCTCTCCAGAAAAACCCTAAATTGGCTAAAATTAAGAAATTACTTGAAACAAGCGTGAAATATTTTCATTGTTTTCTACACAGAAAGTCGACAAAATCAAAATCTAATAAGCTTCAAATGGTTGTCTGCAACTACTTTCAATTTGGACCAGTGTTTAATTTTGACATTTGGGAATGGGTTAATCCATTATCAAATGACAGAATTCTAGATGGGTCTGAATTGATAGATGTTGCAGGTGACGATATTTAGATCTTGATATTTTATTTACCCCATATGATTATCTTTTCTTTCTTTTCTTTTGGGGTAGATCATTTGGCTTGTGAAGAGATTGTTTGTAACAAACTATTTCTAATTATTTCTGAAGCTTTTTTTCTTTGTGGCACCAAAAAGAACCACTGTGTGGGAACGCTTAAATATTTTTGAAGACATCACTAGATCTAGATACAGTCTGTTGCAGACGGAACTGTAACTTAAATGAGTTGAAAGGGGGCGGGGATTTGTATAGAAATGAAAAAGAATGTGAATAAATGTTAAAATAATTCAACATAATTAAAGAAATATCAGTTTCCTTTTATCTCAGCAGTATTTCCAAGGGAATTATTACAGCACTATACAATAACAACCTATTCTCAATGTTTCAGCAAGTTTGCCTTTATCAAGGAAAAGAAATCTTATAACCAGAACATTATGTTGTAACAACACAAAACATTTACAGCTATTTTGTTCACAAACAATATTGCTGTATTGATCTATTACAAAATCATGTGGATAATGCCGAAGAAAGGACTTGTTACACACTTGTTACTAGCTCTGTCTTCTCTTCAACAGTTTTTAACCTATTCCCACACCAGCCCTACATTTTACGCCCTTCAGGAAAAAAAAAAACTTTGGAAAACATAGTGAAAAATGAAGAAATCGCGTGTATCAAGCAATTTCTTCGTTATCCACAATGTTTTCTATCCAAAAAGACGAACAAGTTCAAAACTCCATCAACGTCAAATTATCGTCTGCAACTGCTTTCAATTTAGACCAGTCTTAAGTTTTCTTATGTTGGAATGGCTTAAAGCATTTTTAGCTCTACCGTTTCAGAGAAAATCGGTCGAGGTTTTGCTATATCCCTAACGGTCTTCGTCTGCGTCATTTCGTCGTTCGCCGGAACACTTTGACCGCAATGTTGAGATATTTCTGGTCACATCACTGAACACATTCACCCGAAACTCGGAATTTATGTCCACTTTCAAACGATCAATCAATACCAATAAGGCTGATAACGACTTTTACGATTTATACCCCTTTTTCGACTCTGAAGTTTTACCCACTATCAAGCATTTGGATGGCTGCTCTTTTTTTCTTCGGGGTCGTAAAAATCATGGATAAAGGTAAAGTTCTGACCTGCCACACCAAAAGCCAGTCCACCGGTGAATTTCGTAAAATTGCCCTGCTTTCAGGTTGGCTAAAGGCTCGAATGGCGTTTGATGTACCGGCCCCAACTTTGCACGAAGAATTTTGTCGGAAGCGGGCTGCAATAAGGAAACCGGTCTTCTACTTGTCAGTTGTATGACCCTGAGAGCAGTCCTGATATCTCGAGAAGTTATTGGATGAGGCCTAGATATTTTAATATGTTATTAGACGACGAAAATTGAGACTGGTCCAGATTCAAAGAAATTGCAGTTGACCATTTTTAATCGGTGAATTTCTAAAAAAAATAAAATTGTTTGGGCAGAAATTTTGTAATACGTGAAGAAACTGCTTGTTTTTGAAGAAATTTCTTCATTTTCCACAAAGTTTTAAGAAGCGGTTTTCTAGATGGGCGTAAAATGCGGGGTTGTGTCGTACTGTGTGTAAGAATGGTATTCCATTTTACTACCTAAAATCTTCTACAAGCGATAAGTTCGCGCATTGTGACCCAGACTGATACTTCTTGTACTTTTGTGATATGATAAGTCGCAAATGTATGTTGTTTGTAACGCTGCTTAAGCCAACACCTTACCCTCCCCCCTCATCTTTCACCTCAAGTTGCTATTTAACCCATTCCCAAAGGAGAAAATTTTAGACTTGTTCAAATTGAAAGTTGAAAAGATTTGTAGACAACAAATGAAAGTTGGTATTATTTGAAAAAATAATGGCCATATAAGGTGGATAAAGAACATTGTGAGAAAAGAAGAAATTGCTTGTCACATGCAATTTCTTCTTTTCTCACAATGTTTTCCTTAGTAGTATTTCTTCGGAGTGTAAAATCTGAATTGTGTAGTAATATGTTTACTAAGCCCATCCTTCTATATTTGCTCTCTATATATGTTACTGTCTCTCTTGACTCTCTCTGTGTATCTCTTTTTGTCTCTCTGTCTTTCATTCGTTTCGCTCTCTGAATGTCCGTCTGTCTTCTCTCTGTCTAACTCTCTGTTTCCAAACAAGCATGGTATTTTGGTTCCTATACGGACGCAAAACGCCTACATCGGAACTTTGTAAGACTTTTATGTGAAATTCAGTCTGTGAAAGTATCACTATGACATTTATAATAAAACACTGCTAAAATCGCTTAATTGTGAAGGATACCCGAATTTCATCCTCTGTCTAAGCTGTTTTGTCACATATCAGATAATAATTTAATTTTCAGTTTCGTCTATCAAAAACGAGCGTTCTGATTGGCAGAAAAAAATATTTATACCCCAACGAACAAAATTTATAGCACGCGGCTATTTTTTATACTTCCGAAAAAATTGTTCCATAAAAATGTATTCAAATTTGTGAAAGATTTGTTTTTTATTCACTTGATGTAATCAAATTATAAGGATTAAAGAGAATAGATTTTGTTTTCATGGATGTATGAAACGAAAAAAACTAATCACATGGTATGAATACGCGAAGCAAATTAATACATAAGTATGATTGGTGTTTTTTTTTTTTTTTTTTTTTTCATTTCATACCTCCAATAAAATAGAAAAAAAACATTCCCTTCATCTCTTAATTATTTTGACATGTTGAATATGGAAACGTATGCAACTAACCATCAATATATGTTAGACACGCACCTATTAGCCGATATTACTACGAAAGCAGACGGAAATGAACTTGGCTAAGTATAGCATATACATATAACAAATAAACTGTTCGTGTGCATAAACAGCAGAATTTGAAAAGTGCATTTGGATTTAATTCGTGTGATTTTTTGCAGTATCTAAATATAGTTTGCACCTCTTGAATATGAATTGCATGTATAAACGGAGGTATAGTACAATAATCAATATTTTTTATCACGCATCTATTTATTTGTTCATTCGTGGGACAAAATTGGACCTTCATGACTGTTGGCCATGGCGCAGTGTTAGCGCGCAGGTCTCCTAGTCATGGGGTTCCGGGTTCAATCCCCGGCCACAGCGAATATCCTTTCAGACATTTGTCATCCACCAATTGTTGGATAATCTTAAACCTTTGTGGGATTAGAGGTTGAAGGCTCTGAAAAGATGTAGTGGTAGTACTGGTGTGAGAAATACCAGGAATCCATGTTTAGGTGCTCCAGCCTCCGCGATATGACTGAAATGCTATTAAAAGTGGCTTTGAACCCCATTCAATCAATCAACCATTCAATTGTTTGATTTGTATTTGTTATACTCATTTATCTATTTTGGTGTCTGTCTGTATTAGTGTATTTTTCTAATGCAGACATGCGCCTTCCCGATTTAATCGAACATGTTTCATATATAGGTCGTACGCTAGAAATGTGTATTTAGGCAGGCCCCAATCGCGTTGCCCATATAAGTCCTATAAAGAAGACTCATGGGTCTTTTGTTGACGTACCAAATGTAAACCATGAAGTTCCATAATGGTAAAATTGAACATAATCTAAAATTGAGCATATTCCTGCTGA